>CM067308.1:24796225-25210437 GCA_034231615.1 Meghimatium bilineatum
GTTTTCGGGTTATAGCATGTTTGGTCGCTTGAGCTGCAGTATAATTGTGGCGTCTCAGAATGTTTGTAATTTCATTAAAGCCATCTTCTTCTTTTATCTACTTTTATCGTCTTCTATATCTTCTTTTATCTACTTTTATCTTCTTCTATATCTTCTTTTATCTTCTTCTATATCTTCTCTTTTTGTGAGCCGCGTTAGCGCAGTGGTTAGCGCACTGGCTTCACATATGAGTGGTCCTGGGTTCATTCCCCAGTTGCGGCGGAAATGTTTTCAGATCGCAACGGCTCCCAGGTCGACCCAGCCTTAAATGGGTACCGGATTAATCCGGGAAGTAAAGACTGCGAGGGAGAGGAGATGGCTACCGCCCTCATTTGCAGAGCCTGTGAAATGTGAGATCGCTAACATCTCACTCCCCTACGGCATTAATAAATGCTATGTGTTACTTTTTATATCTTCTTCTGTATATTGATGTTTTCATTTCCGTGATGTATGCTATTGCCGCTGGTCAATAAGGGTTCGGTTCTAATTGACTGGCCGAATCATGTCTGTCTCTGTTTTTCAATATATTTCACCAGTGTTGTTGTTCAACCAGTTCTTGTAATCTGTTCATTGCTCACATGATCTCTTCTTGTTCTGTTCACTGCGTTTCTTAGATATTTCACACGTAGTAAGCCGTCTCTCTTGTTCTTTTGTTAGTGTCCAAAATTGACATTGATAACACAATGTCGATATAAAGATTGAATTTATGATTATTGGTTTCCATCAGGATATATTTGTGTTTCAAAATCGGTTACGTTCATAACTGGCTTATGTGACATTTTAAATTATTGCTTCGAGTTCTCTGTCTATTCTTCCGTCGTCTGCAAACGGATATTTAAATTCCTGCGCTTATTTCAGTAATTGGTCATTTATCTTTATATTGATTGGATTCTCTGCCAATAGACATTACTTCTGTATTTTCTGCGTTTGTCTTCTTGTTATGATTTAGGCAGCGTTAAGACATGAACAGAAGAAGATTGGCTCCTCAAAACTATTTAAAAAAAAGCGAACTAACATATTTCGGACATACAAAAAACACAATGGTTAGAAAGATTAGTCCTGGAGGGAAAAGTTCCAGGAAGGAGAACAAGACACAGACCCAGGCTACGATGAACACAGTGTACCGGAGACAGGAGAATGACACGGTAGATGCCGGACACCTTGCACAAAACCGAGAAGCTTACAGATTAGCAGTGACGACAAAAGTATGTAAAAGACACATCACAGACAGACTCATGGCTGATTTTATCACATGTTTTATCCGAAGAGGCAAGAACAGAATACACATAACACATTTGTGTTTAAGGTTGAAATATCACTAGGAATATTACAAACTTAGTACGGTTTACATCCTTCACCAACCCTCCATTCCTTTTATCCTCTTTCCAATTCCTGTACCAGCACCTTGTTTACTCTATTCATATCACCTTATACAGCGTTCTACACCCACTTTCTCTTTTCTACTTGTTAAAACTATTGAGTCTGAGGATTGTCAAGTATCAGATAGACGATCGTGGTGAGGCGACTGGTTCTATTGTTACAGTGACTGTTTTACGAGAAGTTCCCGATCCTATAAATTTTTAGAACACAAATGCAATTACCGGCCCCGAACCTCTTACTTCGGTACGACTCCCCATAATGTTACATACCTTTCCTATAAACTTCGCCCACTGAATCCCCAGGCTGGACTGCTGAAATAATAGGCTTCCGTCTCTCCACCGGTTCGGAGTAGAATGAAATATGCGTCCTAAATTCTAATGACAGGTCCTGAGTCAAAGAAAACTTAAAATGAGAACATCTAGTTGCATTGACATCTGAAGCAAGGAATGTACGCAATGGCGCACAAAATAAGACAATTAGATAATCACATTCAGGAGGTGAACAATCACAAAAATGTGAGAGGAAAAATCTAATGAGCAAGTCAAGTATGATAATTTGATATAATATTTCTTTCAGGAGATGTTTCATTTGTGATTTTTTTCGTGTCTGATGCACGGGGGTAGAGTGGTGAAACCATATACGTGCATTTATAATTTAAATAACCAAATGGCCAGAGGGTGTCCGACAAAGTGGATGGTGCCGCAGTAACCTAATGAACAAATAGTAATGCAAAATGATGTAAAAAGGTTACTAAAACACTTACCTAGCCTATTAATAAAAAATATATTAAAGAAAAAAAAAACATACAATAAAACTAAACAGGACAATTCTCAACGTATCGGCTCAAATTGAACCTTTTTCAAGAGACAAACAACAGAAAACGACAAAATAAAAAAATAAATAGATGTCTATATTTCATCAAGCCCTCGTCTCCATAATAGCGCAGGGATGGCAACGCATCTAGTCAAAGTGAAAATGCGTGCATTCATTATAAACAAACCGAAAGTGGGAAATTAGAGACACTATAGATGAGTGCAAGAATAATAAAAGAAAAAGATAAGAAAAATACCCCTTTTGTCACTCTATCAGACAGGCAGGTTTTAAGAACATAGTCACAACAGGCACGACTGAAGGGAACAGAGACAGATGGGGACGTGAGAAAATATTCATGTGACAACCTAGCAAGGCTTGGAAACAACGATCCTGATAACAATACTGTGAACAGAGAACCATGGTCACCTACGCCAACAAGAATGGCATATGACAATGATAGATGAGTAATGATGAGGTTGTGGGGTGAGTGGGTTTGGGGAAGGAAGGATAGAAGAAGAATCAACATTTGAAAACGCATGGAATGAATGTGAAACCAAATATAGACATAAACATATATATAAAACCAAACCTAAACATACATAGAAATGTAAACACACACCAAGAGTCAAGAAATAAACACATAACAAGATGGACACAGATGTGTGAAGGATACCCACACAAAATGCACAGGCATGTAAATGTATCCACACACAGGAAAGGGCTCACACCAGAATAGGTATACACATTGACACAGAATGGAGATACGTGCATTAACAGAAAAAAGCGCTCACATAAATATACATATATATATGTATACACAAATATGAACATTCATGCACATAAACACTTTCTCGTATAAATAATAACATGAACATTCATACACATAGAAACATATACATATATTAATGTAAATATAAACGTTCGTTCACATAAAGATAATGCTATAACAACTGCATATGTATACATACAAATGTGTGGCCCAAAGTAATTGTGTGGATACATAGAACCATGTAAAACGAAATGCATATACAAATAACTATATATGTGTGGGCACCCATCGAAGAGACAACTGCAATAAAAACGAGGAAATCAAAATCTAAATATGTAAATGATTTAACAATAACAAAATGGCAGAGTACAAAATAATCACATATTGACATACACAAACGAAAGAAGACATAAAGGACTGATATAGAAGAACGGCAAACACAAAAATAATAATTATTCACGAAAGTGTACAAAGACAAATAATTACAAGAATCAGTGCAATACGGGAGTAGAGGGTATAAAGAAAAGGTAGGTAACTCAAACAAAACGGTGATTAATGTTCATTCCGTTTGGTTGCAAGACTCCCATAAGACAAATGAGACGATAGAAAATTATCGTCTCATTTGTCTTATGGGAGTCTTGCAACCAAACGGAATGAACATTAATCACCGTTTTGTTTGAGTTACCTACCTTTTCTTTATACCCTCTACTCCCGTATTGCACTGATTCTTGTAATTATTTGTCTTTGTACACTTTCGTGAATAATTATTATTTTTGTGTTTGCCGTTCTTCTATATCAGTCCTTTATGTCTTCTTTCGTTTGTGTATGTCAATATGTGATTATTTTGTACTCTGCCATTTTGTTATTGTTAAATCATTTACATATTTAGATTTTGATTTCCTCGTTTTTATTGCAGTTGTCTCTTCGATGGGTGCCCACACATATATAGTTATTTGTATATGCATTTCGTTTTACATGGTTCTATGTATCCACACAATTACTTTGGGCCACACATTTGTATGTATACATATGCAGTTGTTATAGCATTATCTTTATGTGAACGAACGTTTATATTTACATTAATATATGTATATGTTTCTATGTGTATGAATGTTCATGTTATTATTTATACGAGAAAGTGTTTATGTGCATGAATGTTCATATTTGTGTATACATATATATATGTATATTTATGTGAGCGCTTTTTTCTGTTAATGCACGTATCTCCATTCTGTGTCAATGTGTATACCTATTCTGGTGTGAGCCCTTTCCTGTGTGTGGATACATTTACATGCCTGTGCATTTTGTGTGGGTATCCTTCACACATCTGTGTCCATCTTGTTATGTGTTTATTTCTTGACTCTTGGTGTGTGTTTACATTTCTATGTATGTTTAGGTTTGGTTTTATATATATGTTTATGTCTATATTTGGTTTCACATTCATTCCATGCGTTTTCAAATGTTGATTCTTCTTCTATCCTTCCTTCCCCAAACCCACTCACCCCACAACCTCATCATTACTCATCTATCATTGTCATATGCCATTCTTGTTGGCGTAGGTGACCATGGTTCTCTGTTCACAGTATTGTTATCAGGATCGTTGTTTCCAAGCCTTGCTAGGTAGTCACATGAATATTTTCTCACGTCCCCATCTGTCTCTGTTCCCTTCAGTCGTGCCTGTTGTGACTATGTTCTTAAAACCTGCCTGTCTGATAGAGTGACAAAAGGGGTATTTTTCTTATCTTTTTCTTTTATTATTCTTGCACTCATCTATAGTGTCTCTAATTTCCCACTTTCGGTTTGTTTATAATGAATGCACGCATTTTCACTTTGACTAGATGCGTTGCCATCCCTGCGCTATTATGGAGACGAGGGCTTGATGAAATATAGACATCTATTTATTTTTTTATTTTGTCGTTTTCTGTTGTTTGTCTCTTGAAAAAGGTTCAATTTGAGCCGATACGTTGAGAATTGTCCTGTTTAGTTTTATTGTATGTTTTTTTTCTTTAATATATTTTTTATTAATAGGCTAGGTAAGTGTTTTAGTAACCTTTTTACATCATTTTGCATTACTATTTATAATTTAATAATTTTGTGCGTGTTTTTTATTTGTTTGTATGTGTTTCTTGATAAAGATTCATGTTGGACCGTAGCGTAGAAAAAGTATATGTTCTTTTGTTTATTCTTATTTCTCTGTTACATTGGTTTTAATACTTGGTATTTCTCTGTTACATTGGTTTTAATACTTGGTATTTCTCTGTTACATTGATATTAATATTTGGTATTTCTCTGTTACATTGTTTTTAATATTTGGTGTTTCTCTGTTACATTGGTTTTAATATTTGGTGTTTCTCTGTTACATTGGTTTTAATGTTTGGTATTTCTCTGTTACATTGATTTTAATATTTGGTATTTCTCTGTTACATTGGTTTTAATAGTTGGTATTTCTCTGTTACATTGGTTTTAATATTTGGTATTTCTCTGTTACATTGGTTTTAATATTTGGTATTTCTCTGTTACATTGGTTTTAATATTTGGTAGTTAGATTATCAAATAACAATATTACATTAAACTAGTATTTATCTCTGCTTGGTTCTGCTACTGCAACACTCTCTTCACCATGTCCGATATTCTCTGACAGTTTGATTATTTATATAATTCGATTTTACCTTTACAATGTATTTCAATTATTCCAATATTATGAGTGTGTTTCAGCTATTCATTCATTTACATCAGTGTTTTTGCTATTCCTTGCTTTACAACTATGTTTTTCAGCTAGCTAGCTAGCTATTCCTTTACACAAGCTTGTAGTTAAGAGGGAGGGAATGTTTTGGTGTACAAATTCCCTTTTTCCCCCGATTTTTATAATGGTTTCGTCCAAATAATGTAAACATTTCCCCATAATCTCACGAATACTTTAGAAATTAGTTCTTTTTAGGTAAAGATCTGCCTTACAGAAGACGTGCCTACGTCCCTGTTTTTAGTGTGCCTTTGCCGTTCCTAAATATGTATAGGGAGAAATCCTCAGTGGCCGGGGACAATCTAACGTACTAAAGATAGCTTTGAGCAACACAGGCAATAAGGGGGAGAAATAAAAATAAGTACAGAATATTGAAACAAAGTACACAACACACTAATAACATCAACAAAATCAATCGACTGTTGTTTGTTGTTGTTGTTATGCACTTTTTTGCAAAATTCCTTTCTTAATTCTGTTCCTCCTATATGTATATATATATATAGTTAGTATTTAAAATTGCAGACATCTATGCACTCAAAAACTAAAGTCATAAAATACTTAAGCTTATCTTCGCTTGTGACAATCTCAAAGGTTGAATAGAGGCGTTCATCTATTTCTACTGGAAGAGAGTACTTACGTAAAATACAAGAGCGATCAGTTTTACAAAGACTATAAAAATATTGGGTATATGCATTTAAAAAATATAGATAACCTATACGAAACGGTTTCAACGTTAAACTATGTTCAAGAAAATACAAGACAAACAGGGCCGGTCTTAGGCCATTACAACCTATGCGGCCGCATCGGGCCCCGCACTTCATAGGCCCATAAATTCATATTAGAATTTATTTTATTATCCTCTTCCCTACCCAGACTGGGCCCCGCGCAATCCCTTTCGCATTGGGCCCCACAATTGTTAGGGCGGGCCCTGAAGACAAACCGTGAACAAACAGTAAAATTAGTAAAATAATGGCACTAACACAAAGATCTTCGAACTCAGACATTGAATAGCAGAGACATCCTAGGTAACATTGACGTACGTATATACAAGTATTGTCACAGAGACGCTCATTTAAAAGAAATGAGGAATTAGAACGAAATAAAACAACTATACCTGAAAGCAACATGAACAGATGAAACAACAAAGTACTTCCCTTTCCCCCTTTTCTCCCAATATAAATAAACGAATGATGATTGATCGGTATTAAGACCAAATACTGCACTATAGGCCTATAGCGATTAGATTTTCAATGGTGTATCTTACTCTATCGTCAGTAGTGCATGATCTAAATGAAGTGACCTGAATATCATGCACGCCAAATGATAACCGAAATGACGTTACATGACTCATATATGTGAAGGCATTGCCCATAGTGAAAGTGACCTTAGGAAATGAAACGGGGCTTACGTACATTACATAGGAACATGTGTAGCTGCGTCCGAGAGCGCAACGAACCGTGTCAAATGGTCTGAAACATTAGCCCTACGGTGACTGTGAACCAAAATATCGAGTTTGAGGATCGGACAGGGTCGTAAGGGAAAACTGAACAAGATTTGATTGACAGTAGTTATGATGAAAAGTAAGGACAAGTTATTCTATCAGAAGAAGAAGAACCCTGAGTATTAGGCAAGGTATCATGACGGGAGAACTTACGGACACGAAGCCAAGCCGATGAACAGACAATGTCCTTAACAAGCGTCTACGAAAGAAATCAATAATCTCATAGGAATTGTCAAGAAAGTCATCATCATCATCATCACTACATATGAGACGAAGAAGTTGGGGAGGGAATGACAAATTGTACGAGTGGATTTCAGTTATTTCTCATTAAAACTAAAGTTCCAACCATTTTCTCACCGGATTCAAATGTATTTTCTTGTACAAATGAGTCGATTATTCTTCTAGAAATGACATTTTTCAGCAGTTATTTTCTACAAGGAAATATTTGAATTATTCGAGCACATCTTTCATGGGTTCTTCGAACAAAGACATCATTTCATGAGTCTCTCTTTAAAACGAATTTAATTTTGTGTATACATATTTGATATTGTCTTTATCTAGCTAAGTGAGATTGCTGTAAAATCGTATAACAATAATATATCCCAAGGTGGTTGATGGTCAGAATATCCACACTTGCTGTTAAGCGTAATAACGTACGGAGCTCAAGAAATGTTGTAGCGAATGCACCGTGAAGCAAACTGGGGATACACATGTGACAAAATCAATCGCTAAATCACAAGAAAAGCCCACGTGACGAGTATTTGCAATCGATATCATTCTACAATCATTGCTAGATAAGACTGCTGTAAAACTATATATACTTACGTAGAACACGAGTTTGTGTGTATGTTTTTTGTTGAAGTTTTACAATCAACAACAGTCTATCGGACTATGAAATATATAGACGAAAACATACACATAATAATATACAAGACATTTTCAACGTTTCAACCAAAAATGTCTTTATTAATATACACAAAAAAGTGAGAAACAATAAAAACAGTAAAATCAATGGTACTTATCACAGAGGTACTAGAACGCAGAATTATTCAACAGTACGACAACGTCAGTCAAGTAGGAAAATATCCGTTTATAGAAGTTGCAAGGCGATTCGGAACCAATCGAACGAACCTGGTTCAATTCCTGTTGGTCTCAAGAATTTTTACGACCATGTCCAAGTGCAAGTGACATACATCTACACACTATTCATGAAGGCGGGTTGTTCATAAAAGGAATGAGGAAATAAAAACGGAATTTTAAAAAACTGTTACTGAAAACAAAATGGACAGTAATCAAACGGAGAACCACACCAACAAAAATTTAAACAAATGAATTAACGGAATTAAGTACAAAAAGTTTAAGGGTACCAAAGTCAGAAATAAACAGATAACATATCAACATTTTCCTTGAAAACACACGGTAATTTTCAATTATCGAACACTTACTTGGCAACATACAGTAATCTTCTATTATCGATTGCTGAAAAAATGGACAGCAATCAAACGAAAGACCACACCAACCAAAATTTAAACAACCGAATGATCGGAATTAAGTATAAAAAGTTTAAGGGTACCAAAATCCGAAATAAACCGATAACATATCAACCGTTTCCTTGACAACACACAGTAATCTTCAATTATCGAACGCTTCCTTGACAACATGCAGTAATCTTCTATTATCGATTGCTTCCTTGGCAACACACAGTAATCTTCTATTATCGATCGCTTCCTTGACACCACAAAGTAGCATTAGCGTCTGTTCATCTAGTGTGGTCATCCCATAACTGTTTTCTAAAGGTGTAACATGTCTCAATAGTGTTATATAGGTAAGACGTTTGACAGGGTAAGTTTTTCTATAATATAAGACTTTTGAAAAGGCAAAGATTTGGCGTGGAACGGTGTTTGGCAAAGGCGTTTAGTAAACCTAGCTGTTTGACAAAATAAGATAGCTGACACGATAAGATGTTTGGCAATGTTACGGGTATTTATCAATGTAAGCGGTTTGATAATTTATGGTGTTTGACAATGAAAACTATTTGACAATGCAAACTATATGATAATGTAAGCCAATGTAAGGTATTTGACAATGTAAGGTATTTGTCAATGTAAGATGTTTGACAATGTAAAAGGCGTTTGACAATGTAAGGTGTTTGACAATTAAATGTATTTGACAGTGTATGTTGTTTGACAATGCAAACTGTTTGACAATGTAAACTGTTTGACAATGTAATGTGTTTGACAGTAAATGTTGTTTGACAATGCAAACTGTTTGACAATGTAATGTGTTTGACAGTATATGTTATTTGACAATGCAAACTGTTTGACAATGTAAGGTGTTTGACAATGTAAACTGTTTGACAGTGTATGTTGTTTGACAATGCAAACTGTTTCAGAATGTAAACTGTTTGACAATGTAAGGTATTTGTCAATGTAAGATGTTTGACAATGTAAAAGGCGTTTGACAATGTAAGGTGTTTGACAATTAAATGTATTTGACAGTGTATGTTGTTTGACAATGCAAACTGTTTGACAATGTAAACTGTTTGACAATGTAATGTGTTTGACAGTAAATGTTGTTTGACAATGCAAACTGTTTGACAATGTAATGTGTTTGACAGTATATGTTATTTGACAATGCAAACTGTTTGACAATGTAAGGTGTTTGACAATGTAAACTGTTTGACAGTGTATGTTGTTTGACAATGCAAACTGTTTCAGAATGTAAACTGTTTGACAATGTAAGGTGTTTGACACGGTATAAATATACAGGAGGACTCAAGTCATTTGATAAAAACTGACGAAGTGACCAATCAGTCAATATATATTCATAAAGTGACATTTTCTTTCTAGAGTGTTGTCTTCATCATGTTGTCTTCATCATGTTGTCTTCTTCTTAAAAACAATCTGAGTTGTCTCTTATCCATGTTCGTCTTGTGGGACTCTTACCTCTACTACCAGCAACCATACTTTTCATTAATAAATCTTATATTACACGGTGTAGTCATTTTACAACAAAAAAACTTGGATCATCATAATTTTTTGTGTTCATAATTTTACCAAATGTTTTCCTTTAAAGCCAGATGTTTTTTTCGCTGGATTCATATAATTTTCAGGATGATAAATAAAACATGATTTCTATAATATTCTGTATGTAATTACATTTGTAAAAGCAATGTTTGTCCAACAAGTGTGTGAATAAAAAAATTTCTCCATGTATTTTTAAGGAGTTATACAGAGATGTGTACTTTCCGCAGACTTGTTCTCTTTATACAGTGAAAACATAATGCGTGCAATAGTTGATATCCCAATAATATCAGTTGGAGGACATAACATAAATAATTTGTGATATGCGGATGATACTGTTCTGATTGCAAAAAGTGAGGAATACCTTCAAGAATTTATTAATGTTGTAGTCACAGAAAGTAAAGAGAACGACATCTTCCTAAATATAAAGAAAACAGAAGTAATGGTTATTTCAAAGAAACAAAATACCACACCTTGCACGATCAAAGTGAATGATATAGTTTTATAACAGGTCTACTAATTCAAATACTTAGGCACATTGATTACATCAGATGGAAAAAGTTCAACAGAAATAAGAAGCAGAATAGGGCAGGCAAAAACGACATTCAGAAAAATAAAAAAAATATATTGTGTAATATGACCTTGTCATTAGGGGTGAGAAGGAGTTCTGCAGTGCTATATAACACCTATACTAACATATGGACGCAATTCTTGGAGAACAAACATACTGGAAAGTGTGAAATTAGAGGCAATAAAGATGTGGTTCTATAGAAGAATGCTGAGAATACCATGGACTGCCAGAAAAACTTAGTTTGAAATGTTGAAAGAGTCAAATGCGAAGCGGACCTTTTATCAATAATCAAGAGAAGGTAGTACTGCTAGAAGAACATAATGGAAAATAATACTCACGTGGGAGACAAGTAATGGAATTCTATTGAATGACGACTGACACACTATCACTTCCATTACCTGTCTCTCACATGAGTATTATTCTTAATCAATAATATAAGAAAGAGACAATCTTCATTTATTGGCCACTTCATGAGAAAGGGAGGTTTGGGAGAACATAGTCACAACAGGCAAAATTAAAGACAACAAAGACAGAGGGCGACAACGTGAGAAAATATTAGACAGTTTAACAACCTGACACGGCTGGGAAACAACAATGGTCTTGATACATAATACTGGAGACAGAGAGCTGTGGAGAGCGATGATCGCCTACGCCGGCCGACATGACATTTGTAATTTCTTTTACATATTATGGATACATGAACCTAACACATATGAAATATTCAGTAAACATGTTTTTATTATGGAAAACTTTAAATGATTTTATAGAAGGTTATTTTTCCATATCTGTTATGTCTCTTTAAATGGCCAAAAATTCTCAGCATTCTTATTATAATGATTTTCAAGGCTAACTCTCTTCAACGCATAATGTTCTTATAATTTCTTGGTTTGTCTTTTTTACTGTCCAATTAGTTTTCATAATCTTTCTGCAGCATCTCATTTTAAAGGCAGCTATTCTCTGTGCCAGTTGCATTACGTGCCCAATCAATTTACCTGTCTAAAAACACATATAAAAATTGTTATGAAACGACCAATCAATTAAAGTTTCTAAAAATAAATATAAAAACTAGTCATAAAGTCTAAAAACAAATGTAAGAAATAATGACGAAATGACTAATTCATTTACAAGTCTAAAAACAAAAATAAGTACTTGCCACGAAACGATTAGTCAAATATGACTCTGAGAAACATGGAAACACATCGACAACGAAGAAAGTATTAATGCATCTAAAAATATTGTCTGTAACAAGTAACATCAAAATTTGAGCTTCAGAAAATTTACAGAAAGTATACATCATTACACAGATCTTTATCTGGAACTGGAGAGTTCTCAAACATTTACATCCACCACAAATAATGACCTTAGAAAAAACGTTACAGGATGGTATATTATTACGGGATGCGAAGATTAACAGAGCTGTATCAACTAGTAAATGCTCATTGATATTTAAAAAAAACTATAGTTAAAATATTGTCCTCTCAGATATTAGGACCAATGTCTTCTTACCAGGCAAGTGGTAGGAGACGACTCAGAAAAGTTGGGAGATGTTGTTGTCACCACTTTTGTATTCTGTTAAATGGTTCCTATGGATGACGAAGAGGTGAAAGCTAGTGAAAATCGCACATGTGTCCTTTTGAGGCAGAATCCTAGGTGGTGGGGAATGTTAGATGTGCCGTTAATGCAGAGGGATCAACAAACA
This sequence comes from Meghimatium bilineatum, assembly GCA_034231615.1. Classification (NCBI taxonomy): domain Eukaryota; kingdom Metazoa; phylum Mollusca; class Gastropoda; order Stylommatophora; family Philomycidae; genus Meghimatium; species Meghimatium bilineatum. Next base: position 24,808,761 of record CM067308.1, read on the forward strand.
TGATGAAAGAATGATCATACAGTTGGCCCAGTGTGAGTGTGCACGACGTGGTAATCCTGTAATATTGTCAGACCAGAATACCTTCTTTAGGGGATTAAACAGGTATCGATAAACATCCCTTACACTACCATGCCATTTAGGAAACCTTATATGAGTCCTGGTGTCACACCAATTACACAACTTAGAAAAACCTATGCTTTCGTCAGAAAGGATACTCGCTATCGCGCGCTACCTGCTTACAGCTAAAGAGATAATTTCATCATGGTCTGATTATAATACATGATTCGAGAATCTATAAGACATCAATTCACAGACATAAAATGCCGCCAAAGACGGATGTGTCGGGCCATTGGCGCAAATAAAACGGCGACACAACGTATTTCCATTCTCTGGACTACATCCTTCTGGAAATCTAATAGGACCATAGTCCTGCTACAAGAGATATCCAGTGGGAGTTTGAGAATGAATGCTGAAGAAGAAGAAGACATAAAATGATGTGGGTGTCAGATAGTTGTCAGATCATTATTCATAACACTCCGGACACTTTCCTAGATGCTCCGATCTCCTAGAAGTATGCACTTCATGTGGCAACAATTCTAGCTCTGTGTTAACTGCTAACACTTCTTCTATTCTTTAGCATTCGTTCTCAAATTCCTACACATTAGCAGGATATAGTCTCAAGAACGTAATATGAAGTGTCATGATATACATCTCAGCTGCTATATATGCTCCTTTCGGCCTGACACATCCAACTGTAGTGTGACCACTAGATCACTTTGACCCTATAAAGGATGAACAGAGTGGGTTCAGAGTGGGTTCAACCCAAAGGGATGAACCCTCTACTCTAAACCTCCTTAGTTGCTTCTTGCCGCAAGCTTGCCAGGTAACAGTGTTGCTATTCTGTGCTCCCCTTTCAGGCCCCGAAAACACATTGGCGATTCTGCTTTAGGTTCCTGTGACCTGTTCGTTTCTTGCGACTCCACGCATCACTATCATGTCGGCATTCTAATCATGGACCCATAGGAAGAAACACAAGCCTCCAACCGCCCTACCTCCTTGCGTGCATTCAGTACATTATTGAATTATCACTTGTCATTACAGGCATTTCTGTCTGCTCCTTCTTTGTTCCTAACACCCGCTATCAATACATACAATTAACATAGCTCTCCCCAGTACGGACTTACCATCAACTCCAATCACTGCCTGCGTAAATAGTCTACCTCACATCTGCTATTCTGATAGAATCAGAACTAACAGATAAGTATAAGGACATGTACATAATAACGCCAGCAATTAGGGCTGGGTTTTGACAAATTTGACATTTTTTGACAAGGGGTAGTGGCGGTTGACAAAAGTTAATGTCAGCAAAATGTTTCTATATACCAATTTAATTGATTGAATTTGATTGGTTTTTATTGGGTTGAAAAAGTACAAACAAATCATGTAGTTATTTGTCTTTTTTTCCTGGGGAATAAAAAATATTTTCTTGAAGGGGTCTTAAAAATATTTGACATAATTAGGCCATGAGTGGTTATTTCAAAATCTTTACAGACTGTTGACATGTGCGCTCAAAATTGGTTTTAAAATACTGTTTAGTCTTCCGTCATATCATTGCCCTGGTCAACTCCATCACCACAATCATTCATTCATTCATTCATTTTCCTTTTGCTCTGAAGTTAGCGCATAGGCAGAGGTCAGATCTCTCCAATTCTGTCTGTTCAAACCTATTCTGTGCAGTTCTTAAATAGTATGGATAATGTTGGTTTTACTTTCTCTAAGTATTGTTCTTCTGAGTGTTTCTTTTGGTCTACCTCTGGCTCTTATGCCTGTTCAAGAGATTGGTGGTGTATTCTGTTGATGTCTGCGTGTAGGACATGCCCGATGTAGGACCAACGGCGTTTTCTGATAACATCTGTGATGAAATTTTTATGTGTCTCTTCTCTGATTTTATCATTCGATTTGAATTCACTCCAATATCGTTATATTACTAGTGGTTATATAGAAAGCACCACTTCCTAATCAGTAAGTAATTGTCACTGGATAGAACCTGCATTTCTGAATCAATATGCACTGTAATCGCATTGTCGTGTTTCCTGTGGAGTGTGATGAACACTTGAAAAGACATTGTAAATTTGATAGGCGTACGCTCTCACTCTTCTTCACGTACTTTGCCACTGTCCCCATCGAGAGCTCCCGTTTTTTATAGCAGAAAATGTGCCTGTTTACAATAGAGACTCAGTTTATGAGTTAGTAAACTTAAGAGTAAAGTTAATCCATACCCTTTAACAGCCGTGGGGGAGTGAGATGTTAAATATCTCATATTTTAGTGGTTCTGCTTTATGAGGTCGGTAGCCATCTCATCTCCCTCGCAATCTTCACTTCCCGGATTAATCCGGTACTTAATTAAGGCTGGGTCGACCTGGGAGACGTTGCGTTCAGAAAAATATTTCACATTCAATTAACAAATGTCCAGAGTTCACATCCCGCAACGGTCTGTTCACAAGATAGTTTCATGACCATCTTGGATAAATATTCCATTATCATCATCATCATCATCATCAAGTGCCGTCTCCGCAACGAAGGTTGGCAGCAACGGATCTCCAACATCCTGTGCCTCTTGTCTTGGTGGTTCACTGTGCTAGACTGTGTCCTGTCCATCGTGTGATGTTACTCTCCCACTTGTATCTATGCCTATCTCTTGCTCGCTTCCCTTTGACTTTACCTTCAAGTAAGGTCTTCAATAAGGTGTCGTGTCTGTTAATGTGTCCAAAATATTTTATTTTTCTGATCTTTATTTCTTTTAGTAGTTCTTTCCTCATATTGAGTGTTTTATCACCTCTTTATTTGTTTTCTTGTCTTTCCATGATGTTCTTCTCATTCTTCTATATACCCACATCTCAGAGGCATCAATTCTGTCTTCTAATTGTTTATTTAGTATCCATGTTTCTGCGCCATACATTAGTATAGAATAGATGTAGCATTTTATAATTCTCTTTTTTTTAACTAGTTTGTAATTTGTTTAGATGTTAATATTTTCCTCATGTCATTAAAGGTACTTTTCGCCATTTCTATTCTCCTTTTAACTTCTGTTTCACATCTGCCATCATTTGTGACAATGTGTCAAAGATATTGGTAATGTTTTACTTGTTGTAGTTTCTCTCCATGTATGTTTATGTTTAGCTCTTGTTCTTCTGTGTCTTTGCTGATTATCATGGTTTTTGTTTTATAACTGTTCCATTAGAACTGTTGTTAAAACTAATGCGCGAACTCTGCGGCTGGCATTATCGGTATCTAAATAAACTTGACATATACGTACATCATGAGAAAGTAAATATGTCGTCTGGTATCTAGTTACACAGTTTTCTTCTGAAATCCCAGTTTTAAAGTCTGTCCATTTTTGTGTGAACATGTTAACCTTTTTCAGTTATCGATTCCAATACACCGTCAACGTCCCTTATCAATGTAACATCTTCAAGGAGCTGGCGTAGAGGTTCTCAATCTTTATGTTAGAATGGACACCAGCAAACCCCTTATCCTTCTCAATATAGCATGTTACCAATGTAAACCCATCACATGCAGCTTTGACTTATATGAACAATGCTGTGTGTGGTCTTACTTTTCGGTTATTAAGGCTGTACTAGGAGTTATAAGGTCAGTATCACTCCCGTACTCCTCACATACCCAGGGATAAATGTTCCAGTGTCGGGTAACAACCCTAAACTGGTGGGTTGCTGGGATAACAAGGGTGAATGGGGTAACAAAGGGCAAATATCAAAATGAACAAAAATAGGTATAAGTTTTACCAAAATAAGTCATAAAACAACCTAATGACGAGACACAGTGACAGACGTCGTTTTGACTAAAAAGTCTTCATCAGAACACACAAAAGACCACAGTAAACATATCTTACATAGAGATAAACAATGTTACGATAGCAATGAAAGAAAACGAGAGAAGGACAATAGCGAATGGATGACGGAGGAAGCAAAGATAGGGCAGCATGACAGGGAAGAAGATGGTATTTTTTTGGGTTACATTAAGAGACACGATGTCATGGAGAGACTGTTACTGTAGGAGATGATAGAAGGCAACTGGGACAAAGGACGCAGTTAGACAAAAGACATTCAAGAATGTTTGCTTATGTCACTAGAAGAAGCAGGACAACATGCTCAAGACCGCGGAGAATTCAAGAGACTTATAGATAGGGAAGACTACGTTCTGGAAAGAATATCTTGAGTGTTAAAATAAAATAGACATAATTAAGCAGGTTGACCAGTTGTTTTCAAGTTGAGAGACGGTCAAAAATTTATAAATAAATGTTAGCGTAATTTAAGAATAACCTCTGGGATGCCAGAAGTGAAATGGCTTTGGTTTGTTAACAAATATTCAATTATTATACTATTAACGTGCACCAATAATTGTTTTTTGCAATCTTTCTACATTTATGACATTTCTCCAATAATTTAAATATGTTTTTCTTCATGTTAAAATAGATGCGAGATCAGATCTGGACCAGAATATGTCATCCGTCATTTTAGTTTCTATAATAACACGTTTCAATCAATCATATACCGCTTCGAAGACCCGGATTGTCACGTGCCTATTTACGCCATACAATCAAGTGGTACTCACAAACTCCAACAATTATCTTGGACTGTTCGGGGAGCAACTGAAGCAGAATATGACGTCACTTCCTCTTATCTAGTGACATATTCCAAGAATGTCACAGACGATCTTGCAGACCGACTCTCTCGAGGATGCCGGGACGATTACGCCGTCCATCACTTGAAACCATACACTAAATATTTAATATACTCTTCGCCGGTTGCTTACGGTACCAGTCTTCACGAGAAAACGCATCATCAATCACAGGAAAAAAACAGCTTTCAGACCGTATTTCTTGATTGCTTCAGTATTCTAAATTTTACCTTGCACGAACTTCAGTTGGTAATGGTTGAGTTTAAGCGTCATCATCAGTATGACCACAAACAGCACCATCACGGGGTTCCTGAGCATGATGACCACCAGGTACAGTCTCACCAGTCATGGTCAGATAACCACTTGACCAGAGAATTACTACTGGGAGCTGTTCACTCAACACCTCAGGAACGACAAACCCACAGACCCAGCAGTTTCCAAACATCTCTGAAGGATGTCCAGGTATGTTACTGTTATATCTAACTATTAAAGCATATAACATGTTATCTCCATAATTCTTGCCTTACCAATTGGCTATTTATCTCGGTAATTATTGCCTAGCCCTACTAAATATTTTATCTCCACAAGTGTTAACCACATTAAGCAGCTGTGTATCTCCATAAGTGTACCTAGCCCTACAAAATAACCTTGTATCTCCCACAATTTTTGCCTAGCTCTACCAAATATTTTATCTCCTTAAGTGTTGTCTAGCTCTGCCAAATAACCTTTTGTCGCAATACATGTTGGCTAGCCCTACCAAATAATCTCTTTCTTAATAAAGTGTTGTCTAACTCAATAAGTAGCTATCTACCTACATAGACGTTGCCATATCAAGTAGTTTTTTGTCTCCATACGTGTTGCTTGAATATACCAAATAACCTTTTATCTCCATAACTGTTGCCTAGCCATACCAAATATTTTATCTCCATAACTGTTGCCTAGCCATACCAAATGTTGTATCTCCATAACCGGTGCCTGACCCTACTAAATATACCAAATGTTTTTTCTCCATAATTATTGCCTAGCTCTACCAAATAATCTTCTATCTAAAAAAAACAGTGTTGCCTAGTTCTACAAATTCTTTTATCTCCATTAGTGTTGCCTATTCCTACCAAATCTTTTATCTCCATAATTGTTTCATAGCTATACTAACTAAACTTTTGTCTCAGTAAGTGTTGCTTAGCCATACACATATTTTATCACCATAAGTGTTGCCTAGCCCTACCACATCTTTTATCTCAATAAGTGTTGCCTACCTACCAAATATTTTGTCTCCATAAGTGTTGGCTAGTCCAACAAAATAAATGTTTACCTCCATAAGTGTTGCCTAGCCTTAACCTTGATTCCCGTGTATAATATCCACTGTGGGTTGCAGCGGGGTTTTTCTTTACTTCATTTTATGATACATTGTCGGTTCGGTGAATAATTACTCTACACATATTATCACATATCGCTTATTACTCATATCATCACATATTATCACATACAACTAAAACTACAAACATTTGTGAATAAATGCTTAAGAATCCTACTAAACATCAGAAAGCACGACAAAATCAGAAATGAAGAAATATACGATGAAAACTCAATAGACCAAGATGTGGTGGACACTCAGATTAAGAAGAGAATATGGAAATAAATTGGTCACATGTTCAGAACATTAGTTGTAGATATTGGTAAACGAGCAATGACCGGAACCTACGGAGAAATGAAAACATGTATTCTTGATTAGAAACCAGAATCATGACACACGGATATTTATATAAGTGTTCCGACCTTCGTTCCATCAGACATCCAGGAGTATGCAGACTCAAAACCCCAGCCAGACGTTGATTATGTGATCTTCACAACTTTCCAGAGAGCACACACGTTTTCCCTTCACTCTTTGTTATCCCCATATCAGGCATTCTTTGTATGTACACATTATCACCCCCAGCATTGTCTTATTCACTCTGTAGTAAATTAATGACTACAGTTATTAGGACGGCATATCTTTCTTCAACAATGTGCCATCAACAACAGCATTACCCGCCAATGAGTCTGCTCTTTCGTTGTTTTTGACACCTACATGAACAGGCCAGCATATCCATGTAATACTGTGGACAACCGAGATTTCAGTAACGTGACACATTCCCGTCTTCCGCAGCATTCCCTGGGAGTTGATTCTTGATTAGGAACAAGCGTCACAGCACTGAGGGCATTACCATATATGCTCAACTTGCCGTTTCTTCAGCCATCTAAAGGTATATAAGCTCAGTGTTTCGTTAAGTTGCTAATTACGCGTTCTTCTGATCTTTCCGGAGAGGGAGTACTTTCTCCCATCGCCTCTAGTAACTCCCATTTCTACCATCCTCTGAATATGTACATTGTCAGTTCGACTTCCTCCTCGTCTTCTCGTAGGGTATCCATGACTGCTCTAATCAATTCAATGTGGACTCTTCTTATCTCGTTGCCGTTCCTCAAGGCTTTACCAGCCAACACATCTTTTTTGTTTCCTCTGACCCCAGCATGACAGTAGATCCATGTAATGCTCTGCGCGTTGTTTTGAAGAGTGACCCATTCAGTTCTGATCATACACTTTTCTGCATTGCGCAGCATACTTTGAGAGTCCGATAAAATCACTGAGTCTGTTGGTAGTTGCATCGCGAGCCAAGTGAGAACTGCTGTCACTGCTTCTATTTACATTATAATACTGTATCTTGAAGTGGGGTACGCAGCTTACTTCTCAGCTAATTTCTTGTCATTTTGGTAGGTCCCAAAACCACAACCACACTTGATATGCATTCCTTTAATGCTGTCTAGAGATTGATCTAAGAGATGTGATAATTATTGGCGACCTTGAAGTATTATTTAACCTGAGCTGTTTTATGTCTTACTTTGAGACTCGGTAGGTCTAGGAGAAATCTCATGGTCGCGATAGGTGTATCTCTTGTGCATCCTAGGACAGCTCTCATGACCTCGTTTTGAACTCTCTCCAATCTATCCACCTGTGTTTGCGGCAGTGTAAGTAAACCTAAATCATAGTCTAACACAGATAATACCACTTCCTGCATCATCTGAAAAATGGTTCGCTGCGGCATCTCTGCAGATGCCATTATTTTGACTGCGCTGACATCCTTCCCAGCTTTCTGAATGACATTGTCCACATGTTTTGCGAAATATAGACTTCTATCAAAAATGATGACTAGATATTTCATAGTCTGCCCTCTGTCAATGTTGATGCCCATGCAGGCAGCTGATGGTACTGTGTCCGTGACCATGTTGTTAATCAGCGAGAACCAGACGATGTTTGCCTTGGTGGGATTTATGACTGCTTTTTAGTTAGTACACCAGAGCGACAATTTTTTTAGATTACGCTGGACGTCATCAATCATGTCTCTTCTGTTTCTGCTGTGCTTGTACAGCAAGAGGTCGTCCACATATGTTAGTATCCTGCTGGGTCCAGCCTCCTGAAGCTGCACTATTTTGTATGTGCATACGTAAAGAGCACTTGTGATAGTGGTAATCCCTGGGGCAATCCCAGTGCTATAGTTCTGATCTCTGATGTCAAGGATCCCAATCTCAGAACAACTGGTCTGGACATAGCACCATTGCTTATCCATCGAATTATCCACGTGTCGATACCGAGTTCACTTAGTAAATGTATCAGCTGGCCGAGGCTGACTTTGTTGTGATGATGATGTTCCTCCTTCGCAAGCGAAGATGAGCATGGCATGAAAAACAATAAATGTGATGAACGAGTAGAAAAACAACAAAACATTTGTGAATATCTAATTTAGTTTGTGAGTTCGTAGATGCCCGATGAGTCCGATTCGTGCCAGGAAAGTTATATTGCAGTGCATGGATTTTCGGATTATTCCTTCCGCTTTCGTCGCTTGTACTTTGCACGCAGTGTTCTTTCTTTTTCAAATTTAGTGATGCCAGCAGCGATCTGGGTGTGCCAAGCTGAGCGATTAAGGACTGTAGTCTCCCAGGAGCTAGGATCGATGCTGAAGTGCTTGAGAGAGATTGTTTTAGTTTTTTAAGTGATCTTTGAAGCGCTTTTTTTGCTCGCTGTTTGAAAGTTTACCATTATACAACTCCCCATAGAATAATTTCTTTTGACGACTCTTGTCTTGCGTACGGACCATGTGGCAGTCCAGAACAGTTGGGACCTTATCAGCAGGGCATGTATGCTTAGCATACAATTCTTTAGTCTAACGGGAATTGAACCATCCCGTTCAACGGCACCAAATCGCCTAGAAACTCTCGTACACGAGATTTTCCGTACTTGACTATCCGCATCTCCCAAAAAAGATGCGATTTTGTCAAGAAATTCAAACGGTGCACTCAAATCACTGAGAACGGACCAATCGAGACTTCTTCTTCTTCTTCCTCTTTCGTTCACTTGAAACATGTCTATATCTAAACATGCATCTCTGTCTCCTTAATAAAACTCACTGTCTTTTGTAGTTCATACAGTGTCCCACAGAGCCCCGACTCCAGTGCCGTTTCCTCCGGCCAACATGTCCGCCTCAGCGTTCATGCTCAGAACACTCTTGAAGTATATGTTTGGCACTCTGTACTGCCTGTTCACATGTACACATGGCCGTGTTGCCAATCTTGAACGTTTATATATGTGACTGCGGAGTCGGTTGTGTCCTGTTCTGAGACGTAGAATTATAACTTGTTCTGATCTGTTCACAATGTGATAATCATCCCGTGTTGGCGCCCGTGGCCTTCCCACTGACCCGATCATCCGCCTCCTGACCTCCTGGCATTCCACAGTGAGAAGGCATCCACTGCACAGCCACCCTATACTGGTAAGACAATTCGCTAAGTAGTTTTTTTTCAAGTCTGTCAGTTTTCCAGACTGGAGAGCTTGAAGCACTGACCTTGCATCTGTCAGGAACACCACAGGCTGCAGGTCAGAGCCGGAGCTCATCAATCCTTTAGCTGCCACACTAACTGCCCGGATTTCTGCATGATAACTACTGCAGAACCTTCCCGTCGGTGCTCCGACCGTATCTCTAGGCCTGTGTGGACACTCTACACATACACCCGCACCTCCATTCCCCACAGCACTCTGTGCTGACCCATCTGTGTATACTGCGACCCACATATCTTGTGGATATTCCTCATCCAGGAAAACGAGGGAGACTGTCCTCCGCCACACACCGCCCAGCTCGTCCTCGCCCAGCACTCCCCCCACATGGGTCCGAATGCATATCGGCACTCAATGCCCCCCACCCCACGGGACCCGCCCCGGCACAGACCCCAAGGGGCCGTCAACCCCAGACAGGTCTGCAAGCCGTCCACGGAGTCGCCTAGCCCGATGGACAAAGCTGCCTCTCCTCAGTCGCCCCACCGCCAGGCCCTGGAATCCCTCCTTCATTGGACGACTTGGCATACACTGAAACCCCTCTGCCCGAACTAGTACCCTTGTGTCTCTGCGCCCGCCAAGCGCCCGCACTCCTCCCACCCTCCGAATCTCCGCCATTGGCGCTGATTTCACCGCTCCCAACACTACCCCAAGTGCCCGGCTCTGCACTTCACCCAGATCCTGCAATGTTGTGTCCGATGCAGGACACCACGCAGCCGAACCACTTCCAGGCGTGGCCCCGTGACCCGCTTGCAAACCCCACTGAGCACATTCCCACCGGCTCCCCATGCGGTTCCACCCTGCCCCCCCCCAGGACAGCCAACATCCCCTCGTCCCCCGCTGCCGCTCTGTCCATGCGCTGCCCCCATGTCAGCCCACCATCAAAAGCAACTGCGAGGCACGTTGGTTGCCTGTCCTCCCCCAAGAGCTCTCCGTCCATCCCGACATGACCGGCTCCTGTCCCGGCGAGACGGCAAAGAGTGCAGCGCTGCACCCATCTGTGTCAACGCCGACGCACCATCCAATTGCCCATAAGGTTAGGGCATCGATAGCTCTTTGTATTTGTTTAGTGCCCACTGTCGCATGTTCTTCCGTGCACTAGATCACCAGGTCGTCAGCATACATTGCCACTTTGATCCCGTGTGGTAGCTCAGCAACTAGGTCATTTATGTAAACCAAGAAAAGTGTGGGTGACAGGACTCCTCCCTGGGGTATTATGCAGGTATGCTTTTACCCATTTGTACATTCTTGAGCTAACCCTGCAATTTCTTTAGGAGCCCTTCTTTCCAGACCTTATCAAATGCTTTCCTGAGATCTATCCATGCTGCCAGTACAAGTTTCTTTTCTTGGAAGGTATTCTCAATCTCTTGTGAGAGGTAGGTTGCCTGATCTTCAGTAGAGTCTGAAACCTGCTTGCTGTGATACCAGAAGGTTTTCACTTTCAAGGTACCACTGCATCCTCAGATTGATAATGCGTTCCATTGTTTTACATAGACAGCTTGTGAGGCTGATGGGCCTGTAGTTGGAGACTGTGTTGCCATCTTTTCCTGATTTGAGGAGAGGTATCATTATTGCTTCTCTCCACGCCTGTGGTACATTACCTGTGGACCAGCTTGTGTTAAAGATCGGCAGCAGTTTTGCTTTTGCTGCAATTCCCAGGTTTCTAATCATTTCATTGGACACTCCATCAGCTCCAGGGGACTTTTTCATTTTCAATTTGGATATTGCATGCTCCAGTTCTCTCATTGTGAGTGGTGCCTCCATGACTTCAGGTATAGGTTCGTCTTGTCCAATGTTTTGCTGGATCGCTCGAACCTCCTGTTGTTGTCTGGGCTGACTTTGACGTTATTGTCTTCTGCAAAGGAATCTGCAAAGTAACCAGTTGCATGTTTACCTGTTAAAATGTTTTTATCTTTATAAAGTGTGATCCTGGTATTTCTCCCTGTACTTTCATCAATTAGTTTACAAGTTTCCATAATTTCCTAGTATCTCTTTCTAGGTTCAGCGACTCTGTTTTTTCTTTCCAGCTGCTCCGTCTGGCTTGTAACTTGGCTCTTTGAAATTTAGCCTTTGTTTGCTGATATTTGTTGTGATGTTCTTGGCTAGGTCTGTTCTGAGCCTGCTGTCTAGATGTTTCCATCTCATTTTGCAGCTTTTCCATTTCATCATTCCAGTAGGGTTTGTAGTTGGAATGCCAGGTCTGGTGTAGAGGTGGTGTGCCATGCTCTCGAGTAGAAGATTGGTGAGTCTGCTGGCTGGTTAATAAGGATGAGATTATTTTCATCCTGCCATCTCTAAAGTTCCTCACCTCTCATGTCGATATGATCGTAGCCCCAGCTCTGAGAGTGGCTGTTGAAATCACCACACACCATAAGCCTTTCTTTGTCTGGAATTGTGTCTAGTGCCAATGGTTTATCATTTTGGCAGTAGTAGTTCAGGAGATGGAACTCTGCGCTGTCTGTTTTTATGTGGAGCATCTGGTATTCTGCCCCGTCCATGTATACTTCCAGCTGACATGCGCTGATATTGTTTTTAACTAGTGTCAGAATTCCACCCTTTCGCCTGTCCTTTCGGTCAGATTGGTAGCACTGGTAGCCTCTGATTTTGAAGGCTATGTCGCTGCTGAGGTGTGTTTCTTGGACACGGCATATATTAACTTGTTCTTCACTGAGGACATTTTCAAGTTCCAATTTTTTGCCGTATCCATCTCTTTTACTGTTACACCCTCAGCATTCCAGTGCATTATTTTTATTGGTCGTTTGTTTGTTTGGCCAGTAGCTCTATTCCATTGCCTCCTGGCTCCTCGGGGCAATTGAGAAGGACTTCCAGTAACTGAGGTTGGGCACTTTCGAGGTATAGGGCCCGACACCGTCCCTGCCTGAACGTCCACCACATGGCAGGCACCATAACTGTTATTAGATGCAGACATGTTTCCATTGTGTTTTATGCGTGGCAACCTGTTTATCTGTGCGCCTTTTGGCTGGCTGCCTCCATCTTCAGCACTCTGCTTACTTGGGCCGGACTATGGTCCTGCTCGAGTGGGAGTGCCCGACCAGTCTTAGTTTCCAGCCTCTGATGGCTGAACTAAGCCCCATCACCACTTCAAGGTTCTGGCATACAATTCTTTAGTCTAACGGGAATTGAACCATCCCGTTCAACAGTACCAAATCGCCTAGCAACTCTGGTTCACGAGATTTTCCGTACTTGACTAACCGCATCTCCCAAAAAAAGATGCGATTTTGTCAAGACATTCAAACGGTGCAAACGACATACGAGTCGAGACGACTGAGCGTGTGTCGGGGTGCAGTAGATGACCAGGGTGCATTACTGTCTCACTGTGTTTTTGACGCTCTACGACGCTTGCTGGATGACGTCTTTCTGATCAGTGGCCCATGTTCGTTGAATTCCTTTGCGCAGTCCGCCGCATCTAGACTTTACATGCTGGGCAGGACATGGGCCCAAACATCAGAAGCTATAGGTACAAATCCTATTTGCCGCTTTCAGTGATTTTACACGCCGAAGTGGTTTCAGAGGTGTGGCTGATGTTGCATGCAGACATCGATTATGATCCACTAGTGAAGGCTAGATTGAGAAATGTTGAAGGAGGAAGAGTGTGGGGCTATTAGCACTTGAAGACGCCCCTGTTCTGTTAAAGTGATCACTATGGCCGTTAAACATAACTTGATGCTTAAACTCTGTTGTAATCATGTTCTAGGTCGATCGTGTCGACCTCTGTTTCCTCCTGTGCCTGAAATCCCTTGTAGATATCATAGGCGAGGATTGCCGCATTTGTGGTCGTGTTACTCCCCGGTCTGTATACATCTACAGTGACAAAAAGTAAGCCTCTATTTTTGACATCGATGAATGTATAGAAAAAAAAGACAATGACAGATGTCATAGAGAAGGGAATCACATGGAGAAAAGAGACATTGAAGGACATGACAGAGATGAGAATCACATGGAATGATGATGAATATATATCTAAAAATATTGACAAACCTAAATTACTTGCCGTGGCATATGCACCACAGGATGTGTAAACACATTAGTGACCCAAGGTTTTGATGATTTATTTATTCATGTTGTCTGATGGTGTCCTAATGAGACAAATTCTTGAAGTGACGATATATTCTTACTCCAACTAACAAAGGCTGGATACTAAAATTGGTCGGGCCATCCCCTTCATCGAACAGGACAAAAGTCCTGCCCTAGCAAGCATAGTTACTGAAGTCGGATATACCAGGCAGACTATCACCGCACCAACAACATAGTATCGTGCTACACGAGTAGATAACATATCTTCAAAACCAAATTTAACTTGTTATGTAGAAATGTTAAAATGCGATCGAGAAGTTATGATGGTGCTGGATGTAAACAGTATCCTACTTCGAAGTATTAAACCTCTGCTGTGTGATGAGGAAATAAGTTTTCGTCCTTGCTATCTTTACCATCCCGAAATGAGTAAGTTTAAAACTCATTCGCTCTGTTAGCTTGACTAGAGGGTGGATACCTTGGGACGTTAACCCACAATCGCTGAATAACATTGTACTTTAGGTATTAGGTATTAGATGTGGTGATTAATTATCCTCTTCTCACACAAGACACATCCATAGGTGCTCAGATCCCCGCTTCAGTAAATCTCTCAGGGGATTACGGCTGATGGTTCCGATTCTATGGCGGTTCTCTGACCTTTTTGAAATCTTTGTTAGCTCTACTCTACGGGCCACGCCTATACTCACTCCCAATTCACGCATAATCGATATTGACGCATGCTCATTTATCTCAAAATCCTCTGATCGTACGAATGCATGAAGCTGAATGAGTATGTCTAATCGGTCCATAGACTTACCATCTTTTATGGGGACTAAGCTAACTAATTGTTCAGGGCCCGATCGTTTCCCTCCACACCAGCGTATCGGGGACAAAGATAAGCGTGAGTATTTGTAGTGCTTCCCGCATATTAGCTCTCTCTAGTGACTCCATCTATCGCCTACGTACAACACCTGTTTTGACTTTCTGATTCATATTCATTGAGTCATTTAGTATGCACGCATGGGAATAGGCAAGCGATTCCAGCCAGTTAAGTGCATGCGTTACGGCAAATACTTCCATTGTTAGGCTGCTTGTTGCTGTGGTTAAGATTCAACTGTCTTTGTGTACTTGTAGTCATTGTTATCTCGCAGCAAATGCCCATGTAATTCACAACTCTATCGTCGACTTGATCGCAGATGAGTGCCTTGACCTCATCGTCCACGCTCACAGGGATGTGTTCCCTGAACTCTCTATTGAGTGTAATGATGTTCTTGACTGCCTCTTGAAAATTTCATAGGAAAAGTATCCATTCCTCGCCAGGAGCTATGTCTTTTGGGCAGAAAATCTGCTTACCGTATCCTCGGCACGACGCATACACGAAGCCACTCTTGAGCCTGCTTCCCTTTACACGAGGGAGCTCACTATATTGGTAATGCATAATAATATGTAATATAGCGGATTGTCTGTCAGAACTCACTCTGACGTATGCACGGATATGCCACATTTCAATTCTATGAGATATGCTTGGAAAATCAAGAAGAAATCTCATAGCAACACAGGGTGTGTCACTTGTACAACTAAGGACTATCCGCTTCGCTTCATTTTGAATCTCAACCCAGTCTCTCAATCTTTGTGTGACTGGCTGTGATAGTGGCGCCTGCATATTCAATGACAGGGGCGACAGGAGCCTCATATAGGATTACGAGCTGTGATTGTTTAGTATCAGCCGCTGCCATCAATCTCAGAGTGAAAGTCCTTTGCTGACCTTTGCTGACATGATCAACGTGTTCCATAAGCACAGACTACCATCACATCGCATTCCCAGGTATTGTAAGGATGAGGCCCTGATTACACTATTGTCTATTGTCTTTCCCCAGGTGAATGATTGTTGATTGCATTCACACTTGCCGTTAAGCATAGGGATGGTAGCTTAAGCTGACGTTTCAAGGCCAGATGTGTCGCCGAGGTTGCATTTAGTCCATGTTTGTTCAAGGCTATCTTGACGTTCTCTAACCACCGTTTTCTTGGTCTACCTTTGGCTTTACGCCCGGATATTCTTGTATTATATGCTCTTATTGGTATTTGGTTTGACTTCATTCTCATAAGGTGAGCGAACCATTTTACTTGCTGTCTCTCAACATATTCGATACATGATATTATACCAACTCTTTTCCTAATTTCTTCATTTCTTATTTTATCTAGTTTGGTAACCATTGCAGCTTTTCTCAGACACTTCATTTCACATGTGACGATTTTTCTTTGCTGCGAAGCTGTTAAAGACCATGTTTGACATTGATAGCACAGTGTTAGTATAAAAATTGTAGATATTATTTGTTTTTTAATTTCCATATTGATCTTTGGATGAAGAAGTAATAGTGAAAGTTGGTAAGTCACTGTGTTTGCTTTCTGGCACCTTGTTTCTATTTCTCTGTCTAGTCTTCCATCTTCGGAAAAAATGCTGCCTAGATATTTAAATTCTTTGGCTTATTTCAGTTTGGTGTTTTCTATTGTTATATTCATTGGTGTTGAAGACTTGCTAATTTTCATAACTTCTATTTTGTATACATTAATTTGATTACACTGTACCCTCTCATCTTCACCGTCTGTGTCGTAGACTTTACGATGTGATTGTGAAAGATGGCATGTCACCGCAGGCTTATTTGTGTTGATCAGTTCCCCTGAATCATCATACCAGAAGGCGAGAGAGTCTAGCTTATTCTGCAGTGATTCGACAGTTCCTCTTCCCTTCCCTGCCTGTATGTTAGGATATCGTTCACAAATGACCGTCCCCCGTATACTACATCTTCCGTCGAGCTGCTGCTGTGTAAACGCCATGTTGTATATCATAGGCTCCCAAAATTTGTTTCAGGCCACCATCCTCTTTGCAAAGTATAAATGATGTAACGTATAACCTTTCCCTGGGGTCTTTGTTACCTCTAATATTTATGGTAGTGTGTCCTAATATACTCTAATTGAATTTTGTTATCTGCTGGTTGAAAAGGGGCACGCCTCTCCAAACTCATTACTACATACCTACCTACCTTACCCCTCACAATATAACAGTTTTCGGCAGCTGTTTAATATTTTCGACTTAATATCAACTAATGATACATTACTGCTTATGCCCAAAAAATCGTCTGGGCGAAGAGTCTCCACTACGCGTGCTTGGAGACAGATATAGAGGCTGTCACAGGCTAAGGGTAGCCCACCCGAATTGTCAAGGCATGCCGAAATCGGATGTGCTAGGCCTACAAGGCGCATAACGGTGGCACAACGTAATCACGCTCCCGGCGGAAATCGCACGGATATCCGTGATGGAGCGAACGAAAAACAAACAAACAAACAAACTGCTTATGCCCTTTAAATCATTGAAAAAATAATGGCCAATATGTGCTTCATCTTGAACATAGTTATTGCTTGAAATACCGATTTCGATGGAACATAGCCCATATGTAAAGATTGTAAAGTGTATGTCTGAATACCATTATGAACAGTTTCATACAATGGTTTAAATATGAAAATTCGAAATACATATTAAGAGATTGCATTACATTAGTAAGAATGTTATTGTAATAATTAAGCACTATCAAATATATTACAAAATTGTTCATTTGGAACGTATACAGCAAAAATACAAAGTATAAATAACAAATTAATGTGAAGAATGAGACATGCATTTTTTAAAATTGTTTAATATTTGGTTCAACTATCGTTTAAAACTGTCCTAAATCCCCACGCTCAGGTATATGTAATCGGTTTCTTTTCTTAGACAGTTAATTATATAGATACAACACTAAACCCAAGCTCAGACAAATAGGAAGATGGAAATGCAATTAATAATTCCTGCACTCTTTCCCACAATCCAGGGTAGAATGTTTGTATTGATTTATGAAGCCAGAAATTTTGGTATCCACTACAGAATTTTTATTTTATTTCTTCATTTATCGCGCTTTCTATTAATTTCTCTTATTTTCTTCTTCTTCTTTCGTTCACTTGAAACATGTCTATATCTGTAATTCTGTCTCCTTAATAAAACTCACTGTCTTTTGTAGTTCATACAGTGTGCCATAGAGTTTTGATTACAGTGTTGTTTCCTCTGGCCAATATGTCTGCCTCAGAGTTTCTTGCTCAGAACACTCTTGAAGTATATGTTTGGCACTCTGCCTGTCCACATGTACACATGGCTGTGTTGCCAATCTTGAACTTTGTATACATGTGACTGCGCAGTCGGTTGTGTCCTGTTCTGAGACGTAGAATTATAACTTGTTCTGATCTGTTCATATTGTTATAGTCATCTTGTGTTGGTGTTTATGGCTTTCTTATTGACTTTATCATCTGTTTTTTCTGATGGTAGGTGATTGGTATATCTGGTTGGTCTTCGGCAGCACCTTCCTTAGCCAGTTGGTCTGCTTTTTCATTTCCTGGTATTCCACAGTGAGAGGGTATCCACTGCATGGTTACCCTATACTGGTAAGACAATTCGCTAAGTAGTTTTTTTAAGTCTGTTAGTTTTCCAGATTGGAGAGCTTGAAGCACTGACCTTGCATCTGTCAGGAATACGACAGGCTGTAGGTCAAAGTTGGAGTTCAGCAGTTTTTTAGCTGCTACACTAATTGCCTGGATTTCTGCATCATAATTATTGCTGAATTTTCCTGTCGGTGTTCTGATTGTATCTCTAGGCTTGTGTGGATATTCTATATATACACCTGCACCTCCATTCCTCACGGCATTCTGTGCTGACCCATCTGTGTACACTCTGACCCATATATCTTGTGGATATTCCTCATCCAGGAAACTGAGGGTGACTGTCATTCGCTGCACACTGTTCTGTTCGTCGTCGCTTAGTATTCCTTTCACATGGGTCTGAATGTATATTGGCATTCCATGGCTTTCACTCCACCGGGTTTGCTCTGGTACAGACCTTAAGGGGCTGTCAACTTCAGGTAGGTCTGTAAGTTGTCTACGGAGTCGTTTAGCTTGATGGATAAAGCTGCTCCTTTTCAGTCGTCCCATTGCTAGATTTTGAAATCTTTCCTTCATTGGATGACTTGGCATACACTGAAACTTTTATTCCTCTTATAAATTTGATGATACTGCTCTGTGTACATATGAGAAAGAATATAGAACTCAATTTTATACATTCATGTTTAAAAATACCCTTGAATCGCTCATTGAAATCAGCATAGAGAACCTCCAAGCGTTCGCAGTATGTAAGTAAATCTTCCTGTTTGAGAAACACTGCTGATAAATTTGAAATGTTGCTATATTTCCATCGCCTTAGATTCTGCTTGAACAGAAAAAAAGTTCCCCACAAAAGCGAAAATAGCGTTTTTTGTCTTAATTAAATTAAACTCATCAACTTGTAATTGTAGATTGACTTATGTATTATTTTATATAAGTCTGTCAAATAAAGGACGCTATTGTTGGATGTAATCAGGTTGGCCATCAATCCGTCGTCTCTTGCTTAACAACTTGAGGAAGAAGGCCTTGGAACGCAAGTGGGTTGTGAACTAAGATCCAACAGCCCCCATGGTGTACTAAAGAGACACATGCAATATAACTACTCAAAAAGCGAGCGATCAATGGCAACGCATTAAAAAACAGGCAAACATCACACTCATTGATAGACGGGAGGCATAGAGTGCGATGAAGAAGACAATTGAGTCTTTTAAATAAGTTGTCGAAGAAATAAAGAAGATGCGTTGAAAAAAAATTTACTAGGGAGGTCACGGCGGACAAAGCATTACACAAGTTTTGGAAGCTACATAAGTCAATGAAGCGGAGAACAGAATCGAAACCAGTATAAGCGTGAGGGGTAACGCAGGGTAGACACTGATATCAGATGATATGAAAGGTAGAGCTTTCTTTGATAGATATCTTCAACAAACTAATCAGGGTGGCTTAGATCAGCGGAAATAAATGTTGCATACCCTGACATCCGCCACGGATATTAGGGCCAAAGAAGACCAGCTTGTAGATGTTGAAGAAGTGCAACTAGCTATTAAGAATGCATCCGATGGCGCTCCAGGCCCGGATGGAATCGGGTACTCAAGGACATTGGTGAGAATATGCTAGCTAAAAGACTATTATAATGCAAACCTGAAAACAGGAGTAGTACAAGAGGAGTGGATACATATCTATCTTATACCCGTGCCAAAACCAGGCAAAGATTTTACGGACATAAAGGTTATCGCATCATCACACTGCAGAATGTGTACTGTAAGATTCTGGAAAGAATTGTTGCTAGGCGCATAACCAGAAAATTAGAGATCAAAGGCGTGCTTCCAAATAACTTAGGTGCATAGAAGAGACACAGTCACAAATGCAGCAGTTCTTGCATATTAAGTTTACGAAGGTTTTCAGAATAAAGAAGAATATGTAGTTGCAGCGATAGATCTGGAAGATGCGTACAATAGAGTTAGTTACATCCATCTTGATGACATGCTTGGAACAAGATATCCAGCCCTAGAGGATACGCTGGATAGCAAATGTGCTAATCTGTAGAAATGTTGCTCTGGGGTATGGATCCTGGATGTCTGAGATCAGAACAATATCACCTGGTCTTCATCAATGATCTACTCTATCCCCAGTGCTGTGTAATGTGTATACTTTGAGAATTGCTTAATTGCAAATCTCAAGCACGTATAGAGTACATTATAACATACGCTGATGATATCCTACTATAAAACACGGACAGGAACAGAACAGATATCGCTGGTAGAGTACAGAGTGGACTAGATAAATTGTCGATATGCTGTAGAAGATACAACCCCGTGATCAATCCCTCGAAAGCAAAGGTTGCCTAGTACTCCTTAAATAATAATCTGGCTAGTGACACACTGCCAGCTGTCAGTTGCATGTGCTTATTCATTGAAAGTGAACAGGACCTTAAATATCTTGGGATAATCTTTGATAGTAGTCTCTCATTCAACAAATGCATCACAAATATGATTCTGAATGATAAAAGAGGAATCAGTGTTATCAAGGTTATGGCAGCTTTTGACTTGCAGCCATGGGTACTTTTACAAGTTACCATAACTTTTACATGGGCACCATCACTACTTCTACAAGTGATGGTGCTGTCTGTCATAGATTATGACCTCTGCCTACTAACACTGTCACAGACACAAGTCGACAGATTGGATAAAAGTCCAAATTGACGCAATGAGAGCGGTATTGGGATGTACTAGAGATACATCCATCTCTATTATGAGATTTCTAATTGGTCTTCCCAGCGCTAGACTTTGACATCAGGTAGAACACGTTAGGTTGTACCTTAAAGTGACAGAATATAACCACCACCCATTACACCAACGTTTAGATATGTCAAAGGGAAAACGAATCAAGCGTGGCAGATAATGGATGGCAGAGTCTAAAGACACTCTAATAAGAGTATGCAAATTTGAAGAAATAGGAAAAGGCAGTGAATGGGTGGAGGTAGACACTGAGAAGAAATGACTGACTAAAGTAATACTACAAATAAGATAAAGCGTGTCAAAAATGAACGGGCGTCAGGGCTCATGATACAGTGCATGAACTCGCCTAACTACATTCGAAACCACAAGACATAATTATATACACAGATGGCTCAGTTAGAAACACAAATAAAAGCGGTTAGGGTTTTGTTGCCTACAGATACGGCGAGAAGTTGGTTGAGAAATCTTCAGCATATTCCACTGTCACATCGAGCTTGGGGGGATAGAAATATAAGGAGTTACAGCAGTACTTAATTGGTTGATAACTAATACATCAGCACACTCGGCAATACTCACAGACTCTCAAAGCATGCTGCGCAAGATACTTGAGACTAACGGGAATTGAACCAGTCCGTTCAACGGCACAAAATCGCCTATCAACTATTGAACACGCATTCTTCCGTACTTGACTAACCGCATCTCCAAAAAAAGATGCGATTTCATCAAGCCTTTCAAACCGTGCACACAAAGTCACCAGAACGGACCGATCGAGACAAGGACTATTACAACAACAACAAACATCCCGTACATGTATTGAAATATCCTCAGTAACAACAAACATATAACATAATATCTGTATTAGTTATACAAGGGCCGATAGGTCTTCTTGTAAACATGGATAACATATATAGACAATACAATTTACAATAATTGTGGTTAGTCAAGTACGGAAGAACGCGTGTTCAATAGTTGCTAGGCGATTTGGTGCCGTTGAACGGACTGGTTCAATTCCCGTTAGTCTCAAGAATTTTTAAACAAAATTGTCCTCTGGCTTCATACTTATATTTACTGCGCAAGATACAAACGTTCCTGCTGAGAAAAGAATAGTGGAACTTATTGAACAACTCAATTGTCCAGAGCATTACATGGATATATTGCCCTGGTCATGCTGGTGTCAGAGGAAACGAGTGAACCGACTTATTGGCAGGCAATGCAGCGATAGATGGCACATTGCTGAAAAGAGATAAAGCAAAGCAGACTTAATGAATGCAGTAATAAATTCGTTTCAGGATGAAGATTATGCAAATGTGGCTGAGAACGTACACATACAGAGAATTTTAGAAATGGGAGTATCTTGAGGTGAGTGGAGGAAATGTAATTTTTTTTTAAACGTCCCGAAGATCACACAATCAGCACCTGGCTGGGACTCTAGTCTGATCTAGTCTGAGCCGCTAGATATCATCTAGCCATACACTGGGGTGGCTACTGGGTCAGAGGGCGAGGCACAGATGGAAACGCCCCGCGTGCTGTGAGGCCAGTTTCTAATGAAAAATCATGAACCGTCGTCTCTGTTTTCTAGAAACTCTAGTACTTAGGCAAATAAATTGTAAAGTCGATTCAGACAAATGCCTTTTGAAAGCCAACGATCTTCTTTGTGAAGCCGCAAATGATTGAAATCCTCATCGTTTTCACTAGAAAGATGACTAAGCAATCTGTGACAACGAATTACTTGTGATCTCGTTGACTGCTCTAGTAATGTAATGGGGCGACGTATGCAGTGGTTCACTTAAATTCTTAGCAACCAAATGTTAACGATGAAGTTCACAATGAAAAAAGCGAGTACATTTGGTACTGCGTGTTTCTAAAGCGCAAGGAAACCCTGTGGCTCATATCATTGCTTGAGCACCATCAGTAGCAACAGACCAAACATTACGAATATGGATGTCTTTCTCTTTAAAAAAACCGTATTCATGTTATTAAATATAGATTCTACCTTTGTGTTGGTACATTACATGTACCACTTCCAAATGTTTAGCAAATAATAATGCTTGACAAACCTTCTCATCTTGTATGAATCGGACGTGTGATAAGATTAGTGTTTCATCAATTGGGAGATCTGATTCATCGAGTTTAATTTATAATTGGCATCTCTGCTAATAATCGCACAATGACTGTTCAACGTCTTCAGCCATTTCCATCAATTCGTCTTTCTTCCATCAATTGTTGCTCAAAAGATATTTTAGGATGATATATGACGCTGACTTATAAAGCACAGTGTTTATTACTTCTTTTACTGCTGGTAAGATTAATTCCTCACCAATAGTGTGTGATTTTCTAGCTTTGCGATTAATAATGAAATATAAGAAGCTTAAATATAAGAATCCGTCAGTAGGCCTATCTTGTTTTAGTGGGCGACGAAAAATGTACGCTTAAAATGTTTTTCTTCTAGTACTTTAAAACAGGACACGTCTTTATTCTTTTTTATCAGAATACATTTTAGTTAAATTCTCTTGTTGCCCAGAAGGCTTCATTGCTTCATTTGAAAAGACTTTTTGACAAATCAAGCACACGGGTATTAATTCGTTCCTAGAAGATTGAATGAATCCTAATTTCAAATACTCATTATTGTGGTATATTTCTTCTTAAATTCAGACATAATGAAGTAATGATATATTTGCAACAATATTCACAAAATAAAAGATTTAATGTACATTTTGTATGACTGAGCTTGTGTATTACACTTTCGACTGAAGATTGTTGGCAAAAAAATACACAGAAAAAATTATGAATATTTATTCCTAAAGAACTGGTATATATAGATTTTAAATCCAGTCTCAATATATTAACGTGTTTGCTATATTATCTTAATATTAATACTCCCCCTCCCCCTCCCCTCCCCCTTATTTGAAGTTAACTCTTTTCGACTAACAGCCAAATATATCAGCTATTTAAAGATATTTTTATATATCGATAAAATACATTTTTATGGTAACCAAATACTTTACTGCTACATACGAGATTACTTTCACTTCTATTTTAACAAAGAAAAAACATATTTTTTGTCCTCAAAACCTGCTTGTTGTTACTCTAACATTAGTTGTTTATTTCTGAGAAATAATGACACATTCGACTGCTTCTGAACAAGGTGTGAAACCATCTGTTTTTCTTATTAGTGCGGTGGTTTCCAATTATATTGCATCCTTTTATAACAAATTTCCACATATAACAACACTTTTCAAAATCCCCATTACATTTAATCTTTATTGTTTATACTGCTTATAGCAACTTTCTGCTATTACACGGCGTTACATATGTTGTAGGTCCAGACCAAGTTGTTATAATGGGATTCCACTGTAACTCCATCATAGACAGAAGATTACAGTAGCATTTATACTATCGTTGTAATCATTTCAATTTTAATTTTAAATCAAGGAGGCTTGGATTAGTTTTAGATACGTTTGATGCTTTAAGTTTATACCAAAACTCCTAAGAGCTCCTGTCTAAGAGCTATAATATCTAAGAGCTCCTGTCTAAGATGTATAATATCTAAGAGCTCCTGTCTAAGATCTATAATATCTAAGAGCTATAATATCTAAGAGCTCCTGTCTAAGAGCTATAATATCTAAGAGCTCCTGTCTAAGATGTATAATATCTAAGAGCTCCTGTCTAAGAGCTATAATATCTAAGAACTATAATATCTAAGATCTATAATATCTAAGAGCTATAATATCTAAGAGCTCATGTCTAAGAGCTATAATATCTAAGAGCTCCTGTCTAATAACTATAATATCTAAGATCTATAATATCTAAGAGCTATAATATCTAAGAGCTCCTGTCTAAGAGCTATAATATCTAAGAACTATAATATATAAAAGCGGCTGACACGTCTGAAACACCAAAGAGCAAGTGATGACATAACTATTTCAGATGATAGAATACCTAGTTTTTTTCTAAATAGTGGCAATAATACATATGTATATTAGGAGATATTTTACCGAGGAGTCACCGCCCCTTATACCGCCTGAGACTCCCCCCACCCAATTTCTTCTGAACTCAATATCGCCCCCCCCCAGACGACTTCAACGCATACTTGGGGTGGTACTGCCCATTTTGGGAACCTATAGTGTAGACATTGAAAAATGCGGGGGCGAGACATGTGGTAGACCTGGGCGTATTGTTATGGTTTTAGGTGTCCAACAACCGCACCTGAGGACCACATTCCTCTCTAGCAATATCGTTGATATCCATATGACGACGAATGGGTCAACATTAAAGAGCAAGAACATGTTGGTGATATACTCGAATGGCAATCTTTTATAGGCGTCCTCCAAAGTTAATCGCGACAGCACACCTTTGCAGAGATGTTTTGTGATTTAGAGATTGGTCTACTTTTATATTACAATTTGTTGCACGTGACTGGGTGGATTTTTTACTGAGTTAGGGAGTGAGTGAGTGAGTTTCTATGTAAGTGATTTACTGATTAGGTGGGCTTTTGAGTGATTGAGGGAGTAAGTATGTGAGTGGGTGTGTTTGTGAGTAAGTGGGTATGTGAGTGGGTTGGTGTGTGTGAGTGGGTTTTTTATGCATGAGGTGGTAGGTTTGTAAGTGAGTTGGTGGATGCGTGTGTGAGTGAATGGGTTTGTGTATAAGTCAGTAAATCACAGAATCAATCAGTCATTTAATCCAAGAATCTATGACTCAGTGATTCAGTGCACAGCTGAATCAGTGCGTCACTGAGTACGTGATCCAGAAAGACATTTTAAAGATCTCATTAAAATCTAGTTAATTTTATTCACCGCTCAAAGTGCTTTCTGAGATTCATCCATTCTCAACTGCAACAAAAGAATCCATTAAGTGGTCAATACACGAAACTGTGATTGAAAGAATAGCCAGTCGAAACAAGATAATGGCACGGATAACGGATGTTTATATTCAAATGCCAGCTCATTTCTGGGATATTTGAAAACACGGGTTAATTCTTGACAAGTAATTTTAAAAAGCAATTGTTTACGTTGGAAAAAAAAATTCTCAGGATTTCTTATTATAAGGTTCTTTATAAATGTATTGCATAAACAGAGAGTGGCGAAATTGACGATTAGCAGGCGAGAAATGTATTAAACATGCATAGAATACTCAAGAAATTTATGTCATAAACACAGACTTTTTGAAATGATTGCATGAACGAAGACAGAATGTCATATAAAAACAGCCTTCATGAATTGAATACATGGGCAGTGATTGAAACATTGATGACATAAATACTCGTATGCGCTAGGAAAATTGATTGCATAAATAATTGTGATTCGAACATAGACCAATGCGTCAACATGTACACACTGTGGTGTGGTGTGTGAGCCATAGGTGAACTTCAGAATTTAGTAAGCAAACTCCCAACTGTCCTAATCTACCTTCAGAAACAACCTACCTGTGTGAAAAAAGACACCTATCTATATTGAAGATATTTAGGTATATAGAATGTGTGGTCAAAAGTCGCCAATATTCATAACACCAAATGCTTTCATGTGGTTGCACGTATGTATGCAAAATGATAGAGTAAGCCTTCTAAATACTGATCGGTGAAAATTCCAGGGAAGGTGATATGATTATGTCTACAGATGGGTCGGTTAAGAGACACATCAGCAGTTCCTGGGCCTTCACAGCTCAAAGGTGGGGGGGGGGCATCAGAGAGAAAAGTGGTGCATTCGCTCAGACCACAATGGAGATTTTGGCAATAATCAAAGCTTTGCAATGATTACGAGCATGCCTGCATACTAATTGACTCGATGAGCATGATTGTGAAAGTTCAGGCGGGGTACATTCGGAAACAGTAGATGGATGCAGTGAAGAATTTCTGTATGCGTAAACACTTAGCCAGTTTGTTTAAATCGTCTCCAAAGGCTTCTGACCACATTAAATTTCCTGACCACTGCACTTTATGATTGTTCAGTCTGTAAACGTTCAAAGATGATGTATCGTTGTTCTGTAGTGAGATTACAATATTTACGCATTGAATTTTCATCTGAATTTATTCCAGGACCGTCAATCTTTTATAGACATTCAATAATATTGTAAGAGAGTTTTTGTGTTCATTAATTTTCACCGGATCCTCATGAACATGACACGAGTTGTTGCAAAAAATGTTATTTGACCTTGAACTCTTCCATGACCTCACGAATAATGATGTGTGTACAATTCAGGTAGCCACGAGAAGTTAATGACCAGATGGACACAGTTGATAGGTTGAATGATGTCAAATCAGCGAATATATTTTATAAGGGTAACTCAAAAAAAGTTGCGTTTCTTTTTTTTGAACAGTATATCATGTATTGAGTATATCGAAAGACAACAAGTACAATAGTCACATTATAAGAATGAACACAAACAAAACACTAATAAGAGCATATAACAAAATAATATCCAGGTATAAAGTAAAAGATGGACCCAAAAAACTGTGGATAGAGAACGCCAAATAAAACTTGAACAGACATGGACTCAATGCGACAAAAACAACACATCTGTCATTGGAACGACAATCTAGACTCCCACCGTTTAACGACAAGTGTAAATACGATCAACCATCATTTACATACTGAAATACAATAGATTGAAATAAAAATAGTTCTCATCTGTGTTCATCCAACCACAATATAGCAGGACACCAGGGCTCAAAATTTGGAGCGGACGAGAAATTGTGCCATCTTTACTGGGAAAATGTGGCCAGGAAGCTGAGAACTTATAGAGAAAACCTTGTTTAACGACCTGAAAGGCCTAAGAGTACAATAAAAGAAAAAACCTTCATACATGACTGATTTTGATTGTTGCCGTCTTTTTCATATTTCAAAAGATATATACTTTGTGTCGTCTGCCAAAGACGACCAACGAAATACGCGGCGGAATTAATCGAAAACAGGATGTATGACAGCTTGTTTTGTTTCTCCTCGTAGGTCTTATATTGTCTATAGCCACGGAAAAGATCGTGTAGCCGTTCTTTCTGAACTCACATCACCAATTTTACCTTTACCTTTAACGTATGAAAGACAGCACTTGTGTTATTGAAAATTGCAAATGGGAAGCAATAGCGTCGTCGCTCGTAATTCCTGACGACTGTAACAGTCACTAAAATAAAGAAAATATTGTGATAAATTGTGGACATAATTTCCGGACTATCTCGAATTATTAAAACGAATTGACCTTAAAAAATGAACAAAATTGGAAACAATAACAGTAGCATACTACTGAGTGACAGAAGAAATTGTCATAATTCGACGATACTGCTCGCGGCTTGGAATATTGCTGATTTGTGTTTTTGCATAATAGAGCTGGAGATTGTAGTAGCAGTAGAAGCTATAGTTTTGGTAGCAGAATGATAGTTGGAGTATGATTGTAGTGCTTTCAGAGATTGTGATTGTTGCAGTGGTATTGCTAGTAGTGTTTGTGATGATGATGATGAGCGAATAGTAATAGTTTTATAGTAGTAGTAGTAGTAGCAGGCGATGATGGCAGTAGTAATTGTCGAAGTCGTTATAGTAGTAATAGTAGCAGTCATATTAGCAGCAGCAACAGCAGTGCTAGTAGTAGTAGTAGTAGTAGTAGTAGTAGTAACAGTAGTTGTAGTAGTAGTAGTAGCAGTAGTAATAGTAGTTGTAGTAGTAGTAGTAGTAGCAGTAGTAACAGTAGTTGTAGTAGTAGTAGTGGTAGCAGTAGTAACAGTAGTAGCAGTAGTCTGAATAATTATAATAGTAGTAGTAGTAGAAGCAACAGTAGTAGCAGTAGAAGTAATAGTAGTAACAGTAGTACTAGTAGTAATTGTATTATTAGTTTTAACAGCAGTAGTAGTAGTAGGATTAGTAGTAGTAGTAGTAGTAGTAGTAGTAGCAAAATAAGTAGTAGTAATAGTAGTGTAGTAGTAGTAGTAGTAGTAGTAGTAGAAGCAACAGTAGTAGCAGTAGAAGTAATAGTATTAACAGTAGTACTAGTAGTAATTGTATTATTAGTTGTAGCAGCAGTAGTATTAGTAGGATTAGTAGTAGTAGCAGTAGTAGTAGTAGCAAAAGAAGAAGTAGTAGTAGTAGTAATAGTGTAGTAGTAGTAGCAGTAGTAGTAGTAGTAGTAATAATAATAGTAGTAGTAGTAGTAGTAAGAGAAATAGTAGTAGTATCAGTAGTAGTAGTAGTAGTAACAACAGTAGTAGTAGTAGTAAAAAGAATAGTAGTAATAACAGCAGTAGCAGTAGTAACAATAGTAGTAGTAGTAGTAGTTGTAGTAACAGTAATAGTAGTAGTAACAGTAGTAGCAACATTAGTAGTAGTAGTAGTAGCACTTGTATTATTAGTTGTAGTAGTAGTTAGCAATTGTAGTAATAGTAGTAGTAGTAGTAGTAGTAGTAGTAGTAGTAGTAGTAGTAGTAGCAGTAGTAGTAGTATCAGCAGTAGCAACAGTAGTAGAAGTAGCAACAGTAGTAGTAACAGTAGTAGTAGTAGTAGTAGTAGTAGTATTAGTAGTAGTAACAGTGGTAGTAGTAGTAGTAGTAGTAGTAGTAGTAGTAGTTAGTAGCAGTAGTAGTAGTAGTAATTGTATTATCAATTGTAGCAGCAGTAGTAGTAGGCATAATTTTTAATTGATTTAGTGGCAGCAATATTAGTCGTATAGTAGTTTAGAAAAATCCTATAAATGGGGATGGGTACACTAAAGTTAAAAATGGAAAAATAATATTTGATAAAACATAAGTATTTATATTTTATCAAATATTATTTTTCTATTTTTATACAATATGGGCAGATTATGTAACAGAACTGTTTGACGACCAACGGAACGAAAAACCAACAATACACAACAATGATGGACCAGCAATACTCAAATCAGAAGTAGAACATGCAATAAATTCAATAAAATGTGGAAAGGCTGCAGGCTCCGACAACCCCATAGCAGACATTACAAAATTTATAAATGAGTTTGGTGTAGATACTATCACAGAACTTTGCAATGACATATACGAAACAGGCCATTTACCTAAAGACCTAACATCATCAATATTCATACAACTACCTAAGAAGCCCAGGGATGTGGACTGTACAGAATATAGAACAATAAGTCTAATGAGCCATCTAACTAAAATACTCCTCAAGATAATACATTAAATAATTAAGAACAAGATAGACACGGAGGTCGGTGAAGAACAATTCGGTTTTAGAAAAAACAAAGGCACCAGACAAGCAATACTGAGTATCTGGCTAGTGATAGATAAATATATAGAAGTCCAAAAAAGTATCTATATTTGCTTCATAGACTACAGAAAGGCCTTTGACCGAGACCAACATGGAAAATTAATCAAATGTCTTCAAGAAATAGGCATAGATGGAAAAGGCATCAGACTGATTAGAAATATATATTAGACACATTACATCAATAAGGTGTGAAAACAGCTACTCATCATACATAGAAATAAAAAGAGGGGTAAGACAAGGATGCATTTTATCAGCAAGCCTATTTAATATCTACACAGAGAACATCTTTAAAAATATAGAAGAAATACCAGGACTCAAGATCAATGGGAAAATATTAAATAACCTTAGATATGCAGATGACACTGTTCTTTTGGCGGAAAGTGAACAAGAACTACAAAGACTAATAGATCAAGTCAATAAATCAAGTAATGAATATGGACTGGATATAAATCTTCAAAAAATCAAAAACCATAATAATCAGCAAATACACAGAAGAACAGGAGGTAAACATAAACATACATAGAGAGAAACTACAACAAGTAAAACAGTATCAATATCTTGGACACATAGTCACAAATGATGGCAGATGTGAAACAGAAGTAAAAAGGAGAATGGAAATTGCTAAAAGTACCTTCAATGACATGAGAAAATTATTAATATCTAAGCACATTACAAACAAGTTAAAAATGAGAAATATAAAATGCAAAATCTATTCTATATTAATTTATGGCTCAGAAACATGGACACTAAATAAACAATTAGAAGACAAAATTGATGCCTTTGAGATGTGGGTATATAGAAGAATAGGGAGAATATCATGGAAAGAGAAGAAAACAAATAAAGAGGTGCTAAAGACACTTAATATGAAGAAAGAACTACTAAGAGAAATAAAGATCAGGCAAATAAAATACTTTGGACACATTAAAAGACATGACACCCTATTGAAGACCTTACTTGAGGGTAAAGTCAAAGGGAAGCGAGCAAGAGGTAGGCAGAGATACAAGTGGGAGAGTAACATCACACGATGGACAGGTGACAGTCTAGCAGAGTGCACCACCAAGACAAGAGACAGGAGATGTTGGAGATTCGTTGCAGCCAACCTTCGTTGCGGAGACGGCACTTAATGATGATGAGTAGTAGTTATTAGATGTTAGATGTCGTCTTAGTTGATGGTGATGATGTTGCGGCAGTGGGAATATGAACAGAAACAGAGATATGGTAAATATTTTGATCACGTTCTGTCAGACGAAAATGAATAAATTCGATTGTGCTTGAGGCTTCCGTGAATATTACCAGCTGGCAACAATATTAGCCTCAATCTGATCCTAGGGGTTACCATGGAGATTAATGGATGCGAGCGGGGTGTTACGATATTGTTGGTACCAAGTCTTGATATTTAAACCAGTCATGCAATCTTGGTATAGAATTGTTTTTGTCAGCTCTGGTTCAGCTTAGGTATATCAGGTCGTCAAATATTGTACAGTTTAGTTCAATCTATTAGAATATAGGTAAATAAATAAACTGTGGTAAAAGCTGTTCTTCAGTCTACTCTGTTATACCGGTAGAAGTAAAGAATAAGTCTCCACTGTGCTATAAATAGCACACTATTTACATTTGTAACTAGCTGACGTCATGGATTTCCCTGGAAACATCAATAATCTTTAGGGTTGGTAAACTATAACAATGTGAATAAAACTAAACACTTACCTAATTCAGCATTCTCTGCAGGATACAAGTTTTTTTTATTCCAGAGACGAACTCCATGAATATTCCGCTATTGTATACTAATACTTTACCCTAATTCTAAATACTAGAAACTAGTTCTAATCCTTAACCCCTAACCCTAAACGATAATTCTAATGTAATCGTTTTGATAAGCTATCGTTTTCAATACATAATATATCATTCTACCTCACAAGCTTTCTTCTCCATATTTAAATTTTTATTCTCTGGCTCCGGCCGAAAATTAACAGACTTCCCAGCAATATAATGCCATTTAATGGCATTGGGTCAAAGGGAATGAGCCCATAGACCGCTGGATCAGCAACCAACCGTCTGCTAATGTATGCTACTGCGCATTTCCATTAAATAATCCTGCTTTTGTATATAATAATAATTTACCTTAATTCTGAATACCAAAAACTAAATACTACGTTCAGTAAATTATATTATACGTACGTTTAGTCAACTATGTTATACATACGTTTAGTCAACTATGTTATACATACGTTTAGTCAACTATGTTATACATACGTTTAGTCAACTATGTTATACATACGTTTAGTCAACTATGTTATACATACGTTTAGTCAACTATGTTATACATACGTTTAGTCAACTATGTTATACATACGTTTAGTCAACTATGTTATACATACGTTTAGTCAACTATGTTATACATACGTTTAGTCAACTATGTTATACATACGTTTAGTCAACTATGTTATACATACGTTTAGTCAACTATGTTATACATACGTATAGCCAACTTTATTATACGTACATTTAATTAACTGTTATACCAATGTCCAGTCAATTAGGTTATACCTAAATTTAGTCAACTTTGTTATACCTACGTTCAGTCAACTCTGGTATACTTGCTTTCAGTCAACATTGGTATACGCGTGTCCAACCACATCTGGTATTTAGCACATTTAATCAACATCGCTATGCCTGCGTTCAGCAAATTCTGTTATTCCTACGTTCCACCAGTCACCTCTGTTATATTTATGTTCAATTACTTCTGTTTTACCTACATACAAGCAACTCTATTATATCTAGATTAAGTCAACTCTGTTAAATATATGTATATATTCAGTCAACTCTGTAGTACCTACATTCTGTCACCGCTGCTAGCATGCTACATTTTATTTCACTTATCTCTGCAGAAGTTTAGCTGAATCAACTTCGTTCAACTTAGTAAACTCTCGTGACCACCTTGCCGTAGTAGTTAAGTCTCTTCGCTTTGTTCTCAAGAGATCGTGTGTTCAAATCCGATACAAATGTATGCGTCTGGATTCTCATGCATGCTTTCATATCAGTATGTACTTATACATATGTTTAGATATTTGTATGTATATGTGCATGTTTATTATGGTATTTATGTTTATTTAAATGGAGTGTACATACACACACACACATATCTATATATATAAATATATATATATATATGTGTGTGTGTGTGTTGATGTGTATATATTTTCATTTAAATCCATTTCACATGCTATCAAATGCTATTCTTCCTTGCACATTTGTATGTCCTCTGCATCTATTTGTAGTCTCCCCCCCCCCCCCCTGTGTACTAATTTCTTTCTCTATCTGTTCTCTTTAATTTCCCTCCCCCATTCTTGGTATCGTGAATTGGTGTCCTCTTTCTTCATTTTTCATCTTATATTTTGCATTTCAATCTCATTATTTTTCCTATACCCATTTCTGTCTGTCAATATTGAATGCACCTAATTCTGCACCTAGTCTAAAAGCCACGACAAAATAGCCACTTCGGCAAATGGTTTTTGTGGGGAAACCATTGTCCAAGTCTTGGAATTGTTGTATTTTTATAGTTGTGTAGTCTTAATTGGTTTTTGTTTTTGACAAAGCTCCCAATAGGACAGACACGTTGAAAATTGTCTTTGTTCTTTGTTTTATTGTTATTTCTGATTTATTTATATTAGTAGTTATATTCAGTAACCTATATAAATAACTTCGTATTTACCTCTTGTTTGTCTGGTTACTGCTGCACTTTCCATTTTGTCCGACATCCTCCGATATTTTGGTTATTTATATTCAAATCAAACGGACCTTAAAATCAACAATATAAGAAAAAATCAATATTTTTTTTTGACCACTTCATGAGACAGGCAGGTTTAGAGAAGATAGTCACAACAGGCAAAATTGAAGGCAACAGATACAGAGGGTGACAACGTGAGGAAATATTAGACATTTTGACAACCTGGCACGGCAAGGAAACAACAACGACATTGATACATAATAATGTAGACAGAGAGCTGTGGGGAGCCATGACTGCCTACGCCAGCCGGCATGGCACCTGATGATGATAATGAATATATTCAAATCCGATCCAGTTGTCTTATTTTTAAAGTGAATTGTTTTTTAGGTCCCACGCGATTATCGCTTGAAACTACGGGTTACATGAGTGGTAGTTTTACTCTTAGCAAGCGGCGTGCCACTCCCAGCTTGTGATATAGTATAGAATATTAGACATAGTATATTTTACGAATGTGTAAGAGACTATATTAAATTCTGATCAATAGTTAAGTAAACAAAGAACAAGAAACGTCGGATGTCATCATCATCAAGTGCCGTCCTCGCAACGAAGTGTGGCTGCAACAGATCTCTAACACCACCTGTCTCTTGTTTTGGTGGTGCACTCTGATAGACTGTAACCTGTCCCCCTTGTGATGTTACTCTCCCACTTGTATATCTGTCTACGTCTTGCTCGCTTCCCTGTGATTTTACCCTTAAGTAAGGTCTTCAATAAGGTTTCATGGTGTGATGTAGACGTTGAATTAGAATTCCGATGATTACTAAGCCTTATTCTACTTCTCTTCCTGTTACTGTGTCTGTTTCTGCTTCTGTTGCTGCTATGTCGTTTGCTTCTGTAGCACACGTTCTTAGTGTGTAGTTAGTAGTGTGTAGCATACACTACTACTGCTTCTTCTTCTTCTGTTTGTGTTTCTGCTTCTTTCTTTGATTCTGTTTCTGCTTCTGCTTTGGTATCTGTTGTCACTGTTTCTGCTTCTTCTTTTGCTACTGTGTACTCTTCTATTCTTCTGTTCCTGTTTCTTCTTGTGCTTCTTTTTTCTTCCACTGTTTCTGCTTCTTTCTCTACTTCTGTTTCAGCATCTTCTTCTGTTTCTGCTTCTGTTGCAGCTTTTTCTTCTACTTCTTATGTCACTTGTTCTGTTTCTTCTTATTCTCTGTTTCTATTTCTGTCTCTACTTCTTTTGTTTCTATTTCTACTCCTAATTCTGTTTCTGCTTCTTTTATTTATGTTTCTGCTTTTTTGTGTGCTTCTTCTGAGTTCGTATTTACTAAACAGTAATTTGTCTACAGTCGTGGTTCTCAATTATTCGTGGGGTGAGGTGATTTCAAAGCGTCTTGGAGCGATTTGGAATTAAGTTCACTAAAGATTGCCTTTCGGATAAAAATATAAGCAAGTTTTAAAAAACTATTTTTACTAAAACGCAAAATAAATAATGACAATTTTTCCAAATAGAAATGATGTTTATAACCTCCTAGTTAATCTGAGGATGACTTGTCAGAATACCACTTGTTCTCCTATACCACGGCGTAACATTGATCTGACTCAAGTATAGACCTGTCAACAGAAAGTAAACAAGACTTTTTTCGTTACGTTTTTGATTATTATTGCGATTTTCATTAGTTACTATGTATATACCCTAGAGTCAATGCCAAAGCAGACAAGGTCAACCAACGAAATCCAACAAAAGAGACCCACTTCTTTTGCTTGGTTGTTTATTTGAGATAGTAGTGATTTTAGATCATTCACATAGGTTAACTACTCCACTTGATTTATGTTCATAGAGAATTTCACAAAGCTCATTTATTTCACTTAATTTCATCATCATCAGCAAGTGTAGTCTCCGCAACAAAGGTTGGCTGCAACAGACCTCCAACATCCGCTGCCTCTTGTTCTGGTGGTGCACTCTGCTAGACTGTAACTTGTCCATCTTGTGATGTTGTTATCCCACTTGTATGTCTGCCTACCTCTTGCTTGCTTTCATTTGACTTTACCCTCAAGTAAGCTCTTCAATAAGGTGTCATGTCTTTTAATGTGTCCAAAATATTTTATTTGCTTGATATTTATTTCTCTTAGTAATTCTTTCTTTATATTAAGTGTTTATAACCTTTTTGTTTTCTTCTCTTTCCATGATGTTCTCCCTTATTCTTCAATATACCCACATCTCAAAGGCATCAATTATGTCTTCTAATTGTTTGTTTAGTGCTTGATATTATGATGCTTGATATCAAGTACAGAACACCTACTCCTGTGGCCACACATTTCAACGGCGTTCTTGATATTCAGGTCACTGCCATCAGATCCTGCACCACTGATGATAGGTCTAGGTACGCTCTAGAAAAACGTCTTGTTTTTTAATTAAGTACCCTCAAGCCTTTTGGACTCATTTCTGACCACTCTTTTGTCTAGTACTGGGTTGGCCTGGTCTTGGTCTTTATTCATTTTGTCCGTCATTTACGTCATCTTTTTGTTCGTTTCGTTTCCACATATATTTACGTTTTTCCTGTACTTCCGGCATCTCACTTCCATATTTCTGTTGTATACGTTTGTGGGTTGTGATAATCTCCATTCGTCGTCATTTGATGTTTTGTTTGATAGTGTTTCTTGATAAAGACCTTTTGGTTCAAACGTTGAATATGTTTTGTGTATTGTAATTTGTGTTTTCATGTGTACACATCATTACCCACTAGTTTTATTGAAGTCCGTCGTGTCTGAGCGAAACTATTATAAAAGCATGTGCTTTGCGTAAGTACAATTTACAAGAAAGTAGATTCTCTATAGAGCTTTCATCAAAGACTGTATCTACAAATTAGAAGATGTACATTTTCATTAATGATTGTATCTGCAAATTATAAAATCTGCAACAATTTCATTAAGGATTGCATCTACAAATTAGACACTGCAACACTTTCATCAAAGACGGTATCTACAAGTTAGAATCCTTACAACCATCAAAGATTTATCTATACATTATAAACTCTACAACACTTCATCAAAGATTGTATCTACAAATTATAAACTATACAACACTTCTATCGAGGATTGTGTCTACAAATTAAAAACTCTCCAACATTCCCATCAACGATTGAACCTACAAATTATAAACTATACATTTCCATCAACGATTACATTAGAAACTCAACATGATTACCCAAAGCTTACCTGTTTTTCGTTGCTATTAGAAGTACAGATTCCATAAAAAATATTATATTTTCAATCTAGAATCTTCGCCCTCGTTGAATACATCGGTTCTAAATTCGATATTGATATCCCTAGTGATCGATTTTTCAGTTTGGCTGGGATTTCTGCGCCATGGACAAGATTGTCTCAGATTAGTGTTGAAATCCCAGTCACCTTGCGGCAAACAGCCATACGGCACGAAGACAAGAACCTCCCAGCAGGTTTTCATCCTCTCATTAACATTTTTAATTAATATTGTATTTGAAGCGAGAATTTCTTTCTGCAACTTGTTTCAAATATGTTTACCCTTCGCTGGTTTTATAAAACGTTCTTTTTCAATGTTTCTTTGCACTGTGGATTATACGTGTTATTGGAGTGACAATGATGGAAGTTTTGTGTACGATCGGGAATCAGACAAGGGTAAAATTCCTTGTGGACAACGAAGTCCTCAAAGTGCAGCATCTCTGGTGACTGATTTTGGCGATATTCGATCCTCAAGTGGAAAGAGCCGTATATACACAAGAAATTTGATTTGAAAGTTGTAGGTCCCGTTATTCTGCGCCATGTGTCTTTCATCTTCTCCTTCAGGTCCCACTCAGACGAATACATGACTCTGCAGTACGATCATTCACCAAGCTGTAGTCAATTATGTATTTCTGAATTAGTCAATTATTTACTACAGAAGTAGTATTTTTTTTACATAATTAGTTAATTATCTGTTGCAGAAGTTGTAAATTGTTTGTTAGAAAAGTAGTAAATTATCTGTTACAGACCTGGTACATTATTTGTTACAGAATTGGTACACTATTTGTCACTATATAGTAGTCAATTATCTGCTACAAAAGTAGTACATTATTATCTGTTACAGAACTACATTATTTTTACAGAAGTAGTATATTATATGTTACAGAACTAGTGAATTATATGTGATAGATGTGACACATTATCTGTTACAGAGGCGGTAAATTATCCGTTTCATACGTGGTACATTATAAATTACAGAAATGGTACATTGTTTGTAAAAGAAGTAGTAAAGTATATGTTACAGAAGTAATATATTATGTTACATAAGTAGTATTTGATAATGAAATTAGTAGTTGAATAGCAATCATGTATACAATATATATATTTCATTTACAGAAACCAATTATATATGCAATCTTATCGCCAGTACAGGGCGCTCGGCTTTAGACGCAATGTCGAGGGAGTTTTGCTTGTATGGCGGGCCCACTAACCACTCTACCACTGAGCAGACAAATTGGCCGCTACAGTAGCCATAGATTTGTTACTTTACTAAAAACAAAAGTTATTCTTTTAGAGTGTGACAGATTACAATTATACTGCCATCACAACATTACACTCACTGTGAGCATTATACCCTCGTGCAGGTGTTCTCAGAGTATGCTATATGACTCCCTTTATAAAGGGGGGGGGGGCAATGAGAGTGTCTTGGAGGCCAAATTAGGGGTCATGGGCTCGTCTAAATGAACCATAGAAAGGTAACAATTTGGGTGATTTGCAATGAATTTTCCCAGAAGCAAATACGGACCGAAGGAACAAATTTTGATGTTTACCTACTACTGACTGTTACAAAACATTTTTAGCTGCTGTGTTAAGAATAAACACTGGATTAGTGTTTATTTGCCAACGCCAGGGAAATCATCAGAAACATAAATAAGACCAACTCTGCTGTTTCCCTTTTTGGGGATTCCTCTTTTTTGGGTAACATTTAGTTCGTTTCACGTCAATTTTGTTTCGTTTAAAATGTAGGCCCGGCTACTAGAATTGCACGCTTTTTTCAACATATTTAACTACAGATTTTGCTCCAACAATCCTTGTAATCTAGTCATTATCCGCGTAATTTCTTCTTGTTATGTTGGCAGCATTTGTTAGAAATTTCATACGTAGTAAGCTTTCTCTCTTGTTAGTGTCCATGTCTGACAAAATGTTGGTATATAAAAATTGAATTTATGATTTGCCTTTTTGTTTCCATCGGGATAAATCTGTGTTTTTCACAAATGGTGTAAGTTCGCTTCGATATTCATTGTTTTAATTTCTGTTTTTCTTTCTTCAGACTCCAGGATGTGGAGTGTGTTCCAGAGTTGCAAACGCTGATCCAATGTACCCACCCCGTCTTACCACTCATATGGGAACACTGTTGAGTTTGGAGGGAGAGTGGGTGAGCACTCGATGCGAGTCCAGACAGTACGGGATGTTCCTTACCAGGTATGTCAGAATTCTAGGACTTTCCAATAAAAAGACTTTGTTAGTTATTTATATAGTAAGTGGTGAGACTTGGTTATATAGTTAGTTAATTACATGGTCAGTAGCAAGATTTTGTTATATAATAAGTTAATTACATGGTCAGTAGTAAGACGTGGTTACATAGCTAACAAAATGACATAGTCAATAGCAAGACTTGGTCAATTTATTAGTTATTTACATGATCAGTAGAAAGACTTGGTTATATAGTTAGTTCCATGGTCGGCAACATGACTTGGACATGTAATCAACTCAATGGTTAGTAGCGAGATTTGGTTATTTACACTCTATGAAATGACACATACTATCGTCATCTTATCATTGGTCATCTGTCGTCGCAATCAACGTCGACATAATATAATCTGTGTACAGAATATTCTGTGAATATTTGTCATAATATCAACAACGGAGACCTACACTAACGGAACAAACATTGTTATGTTCACTTAATAAAAACACCCACACAGAAGAAAGACGTATAACATTTTATAAGGTGAACAACATGACCATACACAATACATTCTTGGAAAACGAAAATAGAAAATTGTATACATGAAAAAATTATGGAGACAGAAAGAGGAACTAGATAAAATTTA
The DNA here is from genome assembly GCA_034231615.1 of Meghimatium bilineatum. Taxonomy (NCBI): domain Eukaryota; kingdom Metazoa; phylum Mollusca; class Gastropoda; order Stylommatophora; family Philomycidae; genus Meghimatium; species Meghimatium bilineatum. Next base: position 24,848,591 of record CM067308.1, read on the forward strand.
TTATGATCAACAATAGATTTAGAAATAGTGTCAAGAACACTAAAACATATCCAAGAGCTGATGTCAACTCTCACCATAATCCAGTCATGTGCAAAATTCGTTAAACCCTTTGTTGACTTTCAGCGTTAGGGGTAGAAGAGTTTTCTAGAGATGGCCCTCTTTGTGTGCGGAGTATATTATTGCATTTTTCGCCTCTTTTATTTCGGTGGTCCATCTTTTCGTGGTCGGCCTCTAGGTCTGCCTTCATAGTATGACCACATCACACTTACGTGTCCGAGTGAAATATGAATGTGAGATACCGGAAGGATAAGAACAGAAAGTAAATAAAAACGGAAATATAGGTGGAAACAAAATGAACAAAAAGGTGACGTAAATGACGGTACCATCGTCGTCTTCGGTTCCATTATCATTTCTTTGGTATAGAGTCATCGAATAATGACGATTTGTTCTCTCGATATGAACAGAAGAAATGCTCTAGGACTCCTAAGCCTGGTGCATCCCAAGCTCTCGATCTTTACATCAAAAACACCCTCCATGACATTAAACCACCATCACAACCGTATAAAACGCTCCAATATCACCCCGGACGAATTTTACGTCTTGGTGCATCTTCGCCGTAATGATGATATTGTCATAAAACCAGCTGATAAGGGTGGGGTGTAGGTGTGTGGCGCAAAGACCTTTACTTCCAGGAGGACCAGCACAACTCTGCAACCAAATTTTCTACACTGCACACACATCTGTCTCGACGGTACCTAAACAGAAGGTGGGCAACAACACAGTGAAAACCCTTATCCGTGACAACCACCTTCCTACCACCAAGGCTTTTGCATTGGTAAAAGCTGTTTAGGCAAACCTGTCTTCTATATACTGCCTAAAATCCACAAGGAATCGAATCCAGGCATACCTAAGAAAAAGTCTCTGCTTGCTCTTGTCCCACTGAGCTCATCTCCGACTTTCCTTTGACAGTATTTTCCAGCCCTTAGTCGAACAACTGCCTTTATTCTTGAAAGACACCAAGCATGCCCTGACCAATTTTTCTTCCCCCCAGTTGTCTTCTGACTGTACTTATCGTCTTTCTTGCTTGATGTTTGCTCTCTGTACACTTCTATATCCAATGCCGATGATCTCAGGGCTTTGCAGTTCTTTCTGGACAAGGGTCCCTATCCCGCTGTTTCCACTCCTAATCATATCCTCCTTGCTGAACGGTTGGTCCAGTAAGTCCGACAAGATATGAAAATGAGGACCGACAAGAGAGTGAGCTTTGCACAACTCTTTCTCACTTCAATCAAAATTCCCAGTGCAAGTCCATTTTCACATTCACGAAAATTAACCCGAAATGAAAATGTTTTCCACTGACTCTAGGAGCTCTGAATGCATGCAAACTCCTCGACAATGACTCTAATACAAATAGACCGGTTCGTCTAACAGTCCTGATTGGGATAGAGTTAGCAAGGTACCATATTGACATAGCAGCTCTGAGTAAAACGCGCCTTGCTGGAGTCGGTCACCTATGCAAAAGAGTTGCTGGCTATACATTCTTTTGTAGCGGAATAGAAATTGAGAAAAGAACGAGTGTTTGCTGAGTAGCAAACCATGTTGGATTTTCTACATCGTTTCTGCAAAACTTCCAGCAAGAACTTGGAAACTATTTCATGATTATAATGTAGAATTATGAATAATTTCTATAACCTTTTCGTAAACGTTCAAGGACACCAAACACTGTTGTAAAGGGAATGCCTTGCCAAAACTATATTAAACTATAAAAGAACTGTCTCAAATAATTTTTCTCCTTCGGTGTTGTGTTTAAGTTACCTATTTTGTTGTGTTTAAGATGGCTGCACTTCCTGTCTGATGGTTCCTCCTGGCAAGGTCAGTATGATTATTACCACGACGCTCTCTGTCGGCTGCCATCATTTTCCTTGTATGCTAAGGGAAGTTACACAGGAGGAACAGATTCTCTACTCGTTCAAGGAGCAAAGGATTTTAGTTTCAAGGTAAAGAACATGTATATTAAGAATCGTCATGTTTACACATTTGTTAGCTGTTTGTTTCCAGATGTATTTCTCACACAGTATATTGCCTTCAAACACGTTATGGTTTGATAACAATACTGTTTGTATACAACAATAAAACATTTTGAATGTGAAAGAACTAACGATGGGTAAAGAATTATCTAGTCTTATTAGTCCTTTTCTGTTTGTGAAAAGGTATGGAGAGAGAGAGAGAGAGAGAGAGAAAGAGAGAGAAATGTTGAATATATTTAAGCCCTGAATTCATGACAGTTGTTGACAAGGATGGGAATGTGACCAAAACAAGCTTGTCATACTTTATGGATAACCCCTTACTCGTCATTCCCCAATATAATTAGGTACACGACCCTATTTCCTTCAAACTTCAAAGAACACAAGTAGACATCATGTGCATATCGGAACGTAGATATGCAAATAAAGTGCATTTCGCGTTAAAAAATGGAGAATTGCCATTTTCTTCCGATCAGACAATGGAGGGTTCAGCTATGTCGGCTTTTACCTCTCCAACAATATCAAATCTTCTTTATTGGGATAATACCCCATTAATGAGCGTATAATCACCATCAGAATGAAGAAAAAAGGAACATCGCCTTTACACAGATTTATGCCGCAACATCAGCGGCAGTTGTAAACAGAAATTGAAGATTTTTACAATCAACTTCAATTGTCGCTTGAGATAATAAACAAATAACATATCATGATAGGAGACTTCAACGCAAAATTAAGTTATGTCAGAGATTAACATGACATGAACCAAGGTAAACAGCGGCAAAGTAGATCAACGCCTTTGAGATAAAATCATACAGAAAGATAATTAAAATATCATGAAAGGAAAACAAGAGAAACTCAGATATTATAAACACATTAACGATTCCAGAGTGTTGGTAACTAAACACAACAGCAAAGAGAGAACTACACTTGTTTGGTCATATAAATAGACACAACTGTATAAAAATGAAAAATAATGGAGGGTAGAGCATGGACAATGGACTGACGACATTAAAGATAACATCTTCTGCGTTCGTTCTCAAACTCCTGCAGATTAGCAGGATGTAGTCCGGAGAACGGAATGCGTTGTATCATGGTTTACAGCATTGCTGCGATATCTGCGCCTTTCGGCCTGACACATCCGACTTCAGCATGGCTTTGGGTCACTGACCCTATATGGGATGGGACAGCCAACTCCATCCCATAACCTCCTTAGTCGCCTTTTACGACATGCGTGGAAGGTAAACAGTGTTGCTATTCTTTGCTCCCCTTTCAAGAACCCCGGCAACACACAGGCGAAAGATAACATAAATACGTCGTTGGAAAATGCAAGCCACATTGCCTAAGACAGAGAAGGGCCAGGGTGTTAATTGGGAAGACAAGATTCTCGAGAGAATGTCACATGACACAACTTCAAACTTGTTTCATAATTGCCTGACAGGAACGTCGTATACATGTATAAAAATACATAACAATATCATAAGTGTGTCCATGGCGGAATTTGGTTTCATTATAGTAATAAGCCAATGTCTCAACCAACAAATCTATACCGAGGACTGCGGACACTAACAAACCGTAAGTAGACTTAGTTTGCATCAGATTAAGTAACAAACGACAAGTTTTAGAGAGTTCAAATATTTAACCACAGTAACATACTTATCCACAAACATCCCAGTATTATTTCTTTAACTCCCTTGTGTTTTTAACGACTATCATACATTTGTTTAAATCCAGCTTTAAGTACTTCAATCGCTGACGTAACAAAACATTCATACTATATTAGAATGGATATCAAGCCATGTTAGGCTCAATGAATGACAAAAATAGCAGTGTAAAATTTTCCCCAGGTGCGATGTACCATGTACTTTCACTTAGTTTGTGTTTACAAGGCAGTGTATTAGTATTGTCAATGACAGATGGTTATCACTAATTTGTGCGTCATTCGGTGAAATGTTTATCGACCTGACAGTGGAACCCATATTAACAGCATTTAACAGGGTTAGATGTATGTTATAGAAAGCAGAACGTTGACAGGATGACGTACGCCGAATTATGCTTCTACTTCTTCTTCTGCATTCGTTCTATGATAGTCATCACGTATTTTAGTGTGGTATTCCACCTGGAATAATGAAGAGAATTGTGCATGGTCTACGCTCTGAAGGCGTAGCACATCCATTTTATGTGATTGTAGCTCGGGTAAGCCTCTTTAGCCTGTGACAGATTTCCTCTCTGTCCCCAGGTGGCGAGTGTATCTCAGCACTACGCCATGACGGATTATCGCCGAATATTTGTTATACCTATCAGGCTCGAGTGTGTCTCAGCAATACGCCATGGCGGATTATCGCCGAATATTTGTTATACCTATAAGGCTCGTGTGTGTCTCAGCACTACGCCATGACGGATTATCGCCGAATATTTGTTATACCTATCAGGCTCGAGTGTGTCTCAGCACTACGCCATGACGGATTATCGCCGAATATTTGTTATACCTATCAGGCTCGAGTGTGTCTCAGCACTACGCCATGACGGATTATCGCCGAATATTTGTTATACCTATCAGGCTCGTGTGTGTCTCAGCACTACGCCATGACGGATTATCGCCGAATATTTGTTATACCTATCAGGCTCGAGTGTGTCTCAGCACTACGCCATGACGGATTATCGCCGAATATTTGTTATACCTATCAGGCTCGAGTGTGTCTCAGCACTACGCCATGACGGATTATCGCCGAATATTTGTTATACCTATCAGGCTCGAGTGTGTCTCAGCACTACGCCATGACGGATTATCGCCGAATATTTGTTATACCTATCAGGCTCGTGTGTGTCTCAGCACTACGCCATGACGGATTATCGCCGAATATTTGTTATACCTATCAGGCTCGAGTGTGTCTCAGCACTACGCCATGACGGATTATCGCCGAATATTTGTTCTATCAGGTTAAAACATGAGATGTAATATCAGATCAAAACAGAACATAGCACTACCCCCCCCCCCCGGCATCTTTATATTACTTATATAGGAAAATAACGTTTCAGGGACCACTACCGCGGGAGTCCCGTCGCCAAGACGGTGGAACTTAGCTTGTTGGGTTGATTGTTAGCTTGTTAAGCTTGTTTAGCTTGTAACGCTAAGCTTGTTAGTTTAGATTCTGATTGCATTGGGAGTGATCTCCCTGTGTAATTTTTTTTTTATTTGGACGTGTCTGAACTTGTTATTTGGGCATGAATTTTGTGTGAGGTATATTTTGAAGGGGTCAACTGCCATGGAATTGCTCCTTCGTTCATAATACAGACGTATAGACAAAAAAGTCATATATACACACAAGTATAGACCAAAAAATTATACATATACAGAAAAACCACAGACATCAATACTTATTGATTACTTTCTATATATGTCTGTGGTAACAACACATACAGTCAGTAATAACAACAAATTCTTATTACACATTAAAAATATAACCGAAATTTCATTCTATATACTTAAAATAAGCACGTCAATAAAATATCAATACTTATTGATTACTTTCTGTATATATTTTATTGAAGTTTTTTAAAAGCATATAGAATGCAACTTCGATTATAAATTTTCAATATGTAATAAGGTTTTTGTTGTTATTATTGTTATCAATAACACCAGGAATTGCGAGCGAGTTGCTCTTACTTCCTATGGCTGGTGTCTCTGAGCTTTTTTTTTCACATCCAGCAGACTTCTGTTTCTGGCTTAATGCAATGCATATTGAAGAAGCTTTCTACTCAGAGTGAGTATATGTCACGAGACAAGCTGACAGTTTGCTTAGGACACCCATTATATGTCTTTCCTCCGACGAGGCTCTTTGCAACCACTGAGCTATTCCCCATGTATGAAGACCATTCTATTACCACCATTCGTGACCCCAAGTCCCAGACCTAATATCTTCTTTATGAATTGTGTATGCAACGGTGACTGTCGAATTAGACACAGGATTGATACACCTTCCTAGTCGAAGTGATGTCATTCCAAAAACGTCCAGGGTTTATGATTTGAACTGGACATTTCTACGGATTTGATCTGAACATTTCTACATATTTGACATGTATATTTCTCATTTCACATTCATATGGACTCGTCTTGTCTGCCCATGATGACTTTCTTATCCATCGCCAGACGAGGCCTGTACTGTACTATGACTCTCTCAAATTGGGTTATTATCACCCAAATAATTAGTTAGATTGGATCTTCCTGGATGGAGAGCTTCGGAGTCGGCGAACAAATCTTGTATAAGACAGACATCATTCCCCTCTGTACCCTTAAGTACTCAACCCACTCGTCTCTATATGAGCCGTGTTGGGGACCGGTGACAGTCGAGTTGAGACTAGGTGAATGATGTCCTCGAAGACAAGAACGTGGTCTACGTTGTCCACTGCGTCCAGAGTCTAAGTCTCAGCACGGATACGGACTAAAGTTTGAACACTGCGCTACCCGAAATATGTTTCATGCTTTTTCTGTCTGTGATGTGGAGTCTGTGATTCACAGCTTGTTTCTACGAGTATACTCAGGAGTGCATGTTTATGTTCGCCTATCCAAATCATCATCGTTTATTAAAGTTCGCCTATCCAAATCATCATCGTTTATTAAAGTTCGCCTATCCAAATCATCATCGTTTATTAACATCGCCTATCCAAAGAGACATGGCTGTCTCTGAATGGGGTCAATTGTGGGTAAGAAATGTGGGGTTCTGTGTGTTCTCAGGCATGAACAGCATTTCCTCCGTTTGTCTCGTGCTTGGAAACTGTACCTTTATTGCTACCTTAGCGATTTCATGCAGAATGTCGCCCTCCAGAGCATGTCGCATTTCCCAGATTCAATGTGTACTCTTAGAATCTCCATATTACAAAGAAAACTATCCAATGTTTCTGCATTTTGGCTAGCTGAAACAAAATCTACCGATGCCTTACGTTACTGTGTGCCGACAGTACTGTTTGATGTGTTGGCTTAGATGTGTCCAATGTATTGCTTGTCTCTTTGCAAGCAAGTCTATTCTATTTACAGTCTGCGCATCCGCGGAAACAATTTTTATAGATGTTGGCCAGGAACACAGAAAGAGTTGCGCAATTTACGTTTCCAGGTTTCACTACGAGTAGGTGCTTATAGAATCTTTGTTACCTGCTAACCCTGAGTTCGCACGAGAGCAATGTGAAACCCTCTGTGTACGGGGAATAAGGAATAAGACAATCTGTCTATCAAAAATAATATATGAGTAGTATTATATACGAAATACATAACAATCAAATATGTACACTGATAAAAGCGAGAAGTAGGTAGAATAAAAGAGTAGACTAAGATGGAAAATGAAAATATCGCCATCAGCTACTAAACACTTACTATAAAAGAATGAAAGCGAGGTCCTATGTTGTTCATATGTAAACATTTCGGTTCCTGTTATTTATACCCCCCATATTTTTATGTCCGATGTCATTGTTTATTTGTCAAATCATCCCAAAAAAGTTTTGGTTTCGAATTTGTCGTGTTCACTAAAAACAGTGGATTTTTTACTACAATGGGAGATTTCTACCCCCATATTCGAACTTGAAACGTTCTGATTTACATTCATCATATAACCTGTTCTCTGTGCACCTAGCACGGTCTGTCACATTATTGAGGATGTTTTGTGTGTCTGGCAACTTTCAAGAGGAAACCAATGATCCTAAAATCTGAGAAATTTGACTTCCCTTTCAGGTCTAGTGTCATCTTGGAGGTTGGTGGTTCCTGGTTGGTAAAGCTAAATAAAGGATGTCGTTTCCGTTTCATACAACTCAAAATCGGCTCTATCTAGAAACCTATCTAAAAAATTATAACAAACCGGAAACATCGTAACTTGGCTTACTGATAAACAAAAAATCCTATTTGTGTGTTAATGTCACAAGGAATTAATTTGCGGAGCATCTCCCTTCATAGAGATCGGGTGGATTTTCAATCATTTTCTTAAATCAGGAACTTTTTATCAACCAGCAGGTAGCATCACCCATAACATGAGATACTTTATTGTGTTTAGCCCTATTTAATATAATTTTCCCACTCGAGACATTTCCAAGCAATGTGACAATATCACTCGTGATAATTCTTCAAGCGAGAGGTCACCTTGCCGTCTGGATTCTTTAGCCGTATCCTCAAAAGCTTGGTACCATGCCACAGGCTGATACTCGACCACTTGCAACATGTTTGTCACCTCCAAATCATGATTCAACTAACACTTTAGTAACATAGTAGCCTACAAAATATATTTGTCAATATAACTCCCAATTAGAATTAGACTAGATGTGGTCAATAGTTTGCTGTGTGCAGCATACTCACGCATTAGAGGTCAATATCATATTTACTGACTTCATTTAAAAAAAAATTGATTTCATCTCGGCACATTGTGGGTTTCAAATAGTTTGATACATGAAAGTTACTTTCCACCAAGAAAAAACAAGTCATTTAAAACACACCCAATCTGTGTCTCTGTCGGCGTGCGAGATTAGTTCGCCCAATCCAAATTCCTCGTTCGAGACAGTCGCAATTTTATTGTTGAGGTCCAGTAAAAGTCGTGGAGAAATGCATTGACTTTTGATTGGTTGTTTTTTTTTATAGCTGTCGACACTACTACTCCCGAAATTATATATCTTTGACATGATAATCGTTAGTTAAATAATCACAAATATCACATGTTTATCCAGCCACTCTTCCCGCCGAAGGTATCCCGCCTGAACTTTCACAATTATGCTTATCTAGTCACTGATCATGCAGGAATGTTCGTAAATAGTCTGCTAGCAGACAAATTGCAAAGCTTTGGTTATTGCCACAATCTATATTGTCATGCTGCTTGTCTTCTGAGCGAATGCACTCTAATGGTTTCCCCCAACCCTTGAGACGGGAAGGCCCAGGGACTTCTGATGTGTCTCTCAACCGACCAATCTGTATATGCAATCATATCACCTTCCCTGGAATGTTCACCGATTAGAACGAGTACCTCCGACTCCACCACTGTCGGACACCATTCCCTGCATTCTCTATTGAGTATTACTTTAAAGGCTGTCGGAAAATCTAAGGGCGCACGACTCCATTCGGCACCAGGTTGCACATCTTTCAATCTGCACACCCTCTTTATTAAATCCTCTGCGCGCCCCATCTACGTCTTCCCTCTCTTAAGTCGATTTCTTTTCACTTTGAGAATTTCAGGGTGTAGAGGATGTTCTTTGTCAGCGGTGATTTGATGCAGTTAAGAACTCCTGTATGCGTAAAGTGACTTACATTTTTGTGCTTGAAAATGCGGGAGTCCTGGGTAATGAGAGAGCAGAGAGCAGATAGAGACCGCACACGCTGCTACTACGACTGTTGGTGGAGTGATGGATCGAGCAGACATTTTGAACGTCTTATGGGAAAACGCACGAGCAAATGCCTGTATAAGCGACGATGACTCTTGTTCCATGACTATAATAACGGAATTTGCTTTGAAATGTAGTTTTGCTAGAAAGGAACGGTTTCGTGGGCAAGAAAGAATGATGGTCAATCAACTGCGTACTGGGACCGTCACTCAACGTGTAATGACAGTTACTCTCAAGGAGAGATCTGAGCACATATGGACTTATCCAGAGTGCAGTGACGATGATCCATCGACTAACTAACAAACTAACTAACATGTTTATCATATAAAATTACTGCAAATGGCGCGAGACGACAGCTGTGTTGATTCTCACTCGTCACAAACGGAAGAATAGTTCGGTGTTCGGGATTCGTCATCTGGAATAGGTGGACTTATTAATTTATGTGGTAATTAGAGATCACAGAGTAACTAGGTGAAGTTTTTCCGATACAACACTGACACGGGATTAGCAATTCTAACAGTGGGAACTCAAGTTGCACGTAGAAAATGGAGGATTTCCCAGAGACAAGCTAAAACACGGAATACGAAAACATCATATTATATATACAACAATCAATATATGCAGATTAAGAAATAAAACAACAAGATCTTATAGACGAGATGAAAAAAATAGAGGCATTAAAGTCATAGGAATAGCAGTACTAGAATTAAAGGATGCAGGAGAGCCTATCAAGATTACACATTTATATTTATCAAGGTTGACCCAGTTTCAAATGTTAACTCACACCTGAAACTTTCTCGGCTCTTAGTTTTCTAAAATATCTCACTAAACCACAAGTTCGCTGGTCACTTCAATTGCGATTAGAGCACTTCTAGGGAGATAAGAGATAACTTTCAATTGTCATTGGTGAAATCAGGAAAAGGGGGGGGGGGGGCAAATTAGAATCTCCACAGGTAGACATCATCAAGTTCCGTCTCTGCAACAAAGGTTGGCACAACAGACCTCCAACATCCCCTGCCTCTTGTTTTGGTGGTGCACTCTACTAGTCTGCACCCTGTCCATCTTCTGATGTTACTCTCCCACTTGTATCTCTGCCTACCTCTTGCTCGTTCCCACTTGACTTTACCGTCAAGTAAGGTCTTCAATAAGATGTCATGTCTTTTACTGTGTCTAAAATATTTTATTTGCCTAATCTTTATTTCTCTTAGTAATTCCTTCTTCATATAAAGTGTTTTAGAACCTCTTTGTTTTCTTCTCTTTCCACGATTTTCTTCTATATATTCTTCTTCTTCTTCTGCGTTCGTTCTCAAACTCCTGCAGATTAGCAGGATGTAGTCCGGAGAGCGGAATATGTTGTGTCATGGTTTACAGCAATGATGCGATATCTGCGCCTTTCGGCCTGACACATCCGACTTCAGCATGGCTTTGGGTCAATGACCCTATATGAGATGGGACAGCCAACTCCATCCCATAACCTCCTTAGTCGCCTTTTACGACATGCGTGGAAGGTAAACTATGTTGCTATTCTTTGCTCCCCTTTAAGGCCCCGACAACACACGGGTGATATATTCTTCTATATACCCACATCTCAAAGACATCAATTCGGTCTTCTAATTGTTTATTTAGTGTCCATGTTTCTGAGCCATACATTAATATAGAATAGATGTAGCATTTTATAATTATTATTTTTAGCTTGCTTGTAATTTGTTTAGAAGTTAATATTTTCCTCATGTCATTGAGGGTACTTTTATCCATTTCTATTCTCCTTTTAACTTATGTTTCACATCTGCCATCATTTGTGACTATGTGTCCAATATGTTGATAATGTTTTACTTGTAGTTTCTCTCCATGTATGTTTATGTTTAGCTCTTGTTCTTCTGTGTCTTTACTGAATATCATGGTTTTTTGGGGGTTTTTTTTTTGCTAATTATATCCTGTCCATATTCTTTACTTGATTTACAGTTAGATTAGAACTGACAAAATAAATATATAGGCCTACTGCATGGTATAGAAGATCTGTGCACAGCTCATCTGTTATTTTTCTGCAGGTGTAATGTGGAGGTTGTGCTGGTATAGCTGTGATGTGGAAATAAATTCAGGTGTTGTTAATGTGACGATGTGCAAATGCAGGTGTAAATGTGGAAGGTGTGCTGGTATAACTACGTTGTGGAAATGCGATCTAAATGCGTAATGTGACAAATTTCGATAATATTTGAATTAAAATGAGATCTAACTAGATATAAAGGCTACACTAGATTTAATGGTGGCATAATAGTTTATTTTGGACTGAATATTTGCCAACCACGAATTGATAAATTATCATGAAGACAAGCTCGCTGCGTGAATGCTACACAAAGAATGGATCTTCTACACGATCTGAATGAATAATGTGACAAATTTCGATCATATTTGAACAACTAAAATGAGATATATATAGAATATATGATATGAATGCTACACTACTTTTAATTTGGGCATGATAGTTTATTTTTCACATTTTTAGGGTAAACTATGATCTAACAAATTTGACACTATAGGGTAATGAGATTAGGTTACTAAATTAACATTAAAAATAACGACATTGCATTACCTATATAAATATAGAATGTACACGGATCAATAACAATTCAATATTAATTTAGAAAAATATGAAGATTAAAAACGTTGAGTTTTAACAAATGTACAAATCCAGGCTCCTGCATACAATGCTAAAAATTGTGAAATGGTATCCTTGAACCAGATGCCAATTCCATGCCTCCAGATGAGCTATTAAATCCACTTTTATGTAATGAATATGCCAGGTCTGTAACGCTCCGTATAGATCACCTGTGATAAAAATAAAGGAATTGTCCTGGTGGGACTCCAAACTAAAAGTTAACTTTTTGATAGGGAAGTTTCTAGTGTGAATTAGGCGTTGGGTTTTTTAATAGATCCAACACTTGCAAAAGGCATTGTCAACATCACACAACGGAACAAACGTTCAATAGCAGTCACAATAACAATAGATGGAGTAAACACAACGTTTATACAGGTTTATACCCCATGTAACACGCTAAACAATGAAAACAAAAGAAAGGTATTTTTTGAAGATGTAAGCAGACTAATTTACAACAGAAATGACTTGTCTATATAGAATCCTCGGAGTAACTATACAAAGCAGAATCAGGAACGAAAAGATAAGAAGACAACAGATTATGTGATTTTAGCATCCTTCCAGACTACCATCAGACAGTGCCCCTCAAAAATCATTACTATACAGACACGATGAATACAAAACCAGGGACAGATCTTCTATCGATGGATTACAGAAAATAAAAGAATCAATGAAAATAAACATATATTAAGCACACACAACAGCTATCTCCAGAGAATTCTTCTATCCCTGACGATGCAAGGCATGAAGGGGTATAAGAAAAGAAAGAACGAAAGTGTACTTTAAAGAAGTTGTCATCGTTGCCACTCTTTGCTTCTGTGCAAGCTGTCCAGCCTCTTCCAGTGTTAGATTGATATATTTCATGTATTTTCTATAATTTTTCACTCCACGATTCTTTCTCAGCACTTGTTTATATATATATATATAATGTCCAAGATAAGTTAGCTTGCGTTTTTTGATAGTTTTCAGGAACCAGTCTTCTTCTATAGTTTGGTCTTTGCAGAAGTCTACGCTGAATCTGCCCATAATATTTTTAGGACTTTTCTATAAGATTTCATTTCTAATGCCGATATTTTATTTTGTATTACGAAAGTCATAGCCTACGTTTCCAGCCCTAATTTTCCATTCACAAAATAAATGCTCTAAAAATAAAATTGACAACTGTAATTTTGTTTTTCTGTTTTACTTTTGCCATATATTTTTCATTGTGTATTTTAGGGCCATTGTTAATCTCTTTCTGATTTCTGCTGGGCATTCTTCCGTGTGTTAATGATTGACCCGAGATATTCAAAGTTGAATTTTCTAGTTTTTCTCTGTCCATGGCTTTTGTAGATGTTAATTCATTATCTGTTGGAATGTGCATTAGTTTTGTCTTCTTTACATTGAGAAATTATTTGTAGCATCACTATGATGTTTAACTGACATAATCATATTGTGGACTTTTTGATCAATTATACATATGACTTATCAGGAGCTTGGTAGCCTACTTGATAGTAAGCATGCTTGCAATAACCGGGTTACAGCGTGCCAGGTTCGAAAACACGTCTAGATAACAACAAAACCAAAAATCCTGTTCGTGATTTCTCGATTGACACAATCACTCCTCCAACCGACTCGGTTGTAAATGAGTACCTGACGCATGAGCTAGGGTAGGTAAAGACTGCAAGGAAGGAAACTTTTGACCCACCTAACAATTGCTACGGCTTAGTACATGAAGAGTTATGTTCATCTCCGATAGCAGGTTGCTTCATGGGACCTTCCTTTGCCTACCAATATGATATGTCCTAGAAATGTACGGGAGATCGTTATCAACTAAAAATTGGATATAATAGATACGTCTGGGAAGATTATGAACAAGTACCCAATATAATTTTGTGGAGGCACATGGCACACAAGGTATGATATGATTATCGGAAAAACAACAGTGTGAGATTTGATTGGATAATCTGAGTGCTGACTCAACGTCGATGTGTGGATGTGTGAATGTTGTCTATGATTCAGCACATGGCACACAAGGTATGATATGATTATCGGAGAAACAACAGTGCGAGATTTGATTGGATAATCTGAGTGCTGACTCAACGTCGATGTGTGAATGTTGTCTATGATTCAGCATAAACTGTTTTTACTGTTTGTTCACTGTTTGACTTGTATTTTCTTGAAAAGGGCATTGAATGTTGACTCTGTTTTCTAGACTTATGTGTGTTTATAATAACTGTCTGATCTCGTCATCGTAAAGCCGATCGACGTTGTGTTTTACGTAAGTACTATGACGTATCGAAATTCGACTAATACTACGAAATATAACTTTTTTTATTTGTCAAATCACTGACATAAAATGAATTAACAGTTTAATTGAGGGAAAACTAATAAATTATAATGAATTGTTTTATTTCTAGGTCAACCGTCTAAAAGTGACGCCACATGACCAGGCTACTGTGGATAGTATGAACCATTACGATGGGAACGGATGTGGGAAAGCGCATGCGTGGGAAGTCAAGCAGGAACAGGATGTGACGTGGACTGGTGGTTGTGTTACGTTAGGAATCAGACTTCCCAACATGGAGAGAGACATTATGAAAATGGAGATCGTTCACCGTAAACTTCATCTTTATGTAGGTCAAAGGTTAGTTGATAAAAAACCTGGAACAACTTATCAGAGAGAAAGACCTACAGCTTTCCAAGAGCCACTGGTTAAATGTGACCAGGTAAGCCTGGACATGAGCATCAATACTGCCCCAGGAGGTCATGGATGGGCTGGTGGTGTTGCCCTTCCTCTTTCGTCTGGGCCAGATGACTTCTCTGTTCTGGAATCAGCTGCAGCTCCATTAGAATTTAAATGTCTTCACATACTTCTTGTTCTACTGTTAGAAGTGTTTCTTTGCAGAATGTAATGCCCTAATTCCATGAGACGTAACATCTTAGTTCGTGGTTAGATGTAAAATTCTAAGTCTTGGCGGGATTCTAACTCCATATTGGATGTAACATCCCAGTTCGTGGTGGGGATTAGTATTCTAGTTCAGGATGGGTTGTGCGTCCTCTTTCTGCGCGTTGTATCGAGCTCTGAATTTGTATGAAATTCAATATCCTAGATCAAGTGTGGATGCAACATCCTAGGTTCCAAAAAGTTTCGTTCCAAAAATAATACATTTTCTTCCCTCTCCTCTAATCACTTTCATTTCTATCATTCTCTGTGTACGAGTACGTTTTCAGTCTCATGTCTACATCTTCATTTTACAATGAATTTATGACTGCTTTAATTGAGTCAGCTGTATTTCTTTTCAGTACTGTACCGTCAATCGCAGCTTATCAGCCAAGGAGTCAGCTCTTTCGTTTCCTCTGACTCAAGCATGACCAGGGCAGTATATCCATGTAATGTACAATTGAGTTGTTCAATAACGCAGCACATTCCTATCTCAATATGTTATTTTCTATCTTGCTAAGCATGCTTTTAGTCTGTGAGTATTACCGAGTATTATCAACCAACTCAGTGCTGTTGTAATTCCCCCTATCATCATGCTCGCTGTGATTGTAGAGTATGCAGATGATTTTTCAACCAACATCAAACCGTTTCATTAGGCAAAAAAAGCCCATATTGCTTTTATTTGTATTTCTGTTTATTGAGCCATCTGCGTATATATATATATATATATATATATATATATATATATATATATATCTTGTGGTTTCGAGTGTAGCTGGGCGAGCTCGTGTACTGTAACTTCTGCCATGATACCAGCCCATTTCCGAAAACGAATTATCAAGTTTAATTATCATGTTAGTCAATGATTCTTTTTTGATGTCTAATTTCTCCCATTCACTGCCCTTTCCTACTTCTGCTATTTCACATACCTTTAACAGTGTGTCTTCAGCGTCTGACAGCCATGATCACTCCGCTAGATTCGTTTTTCCCTTGTCTCAGCCAGAGATTGGTGATGGCTGGTGAGTATATTCTGTTGCTTTTAGATATGACTTCACTTGCCTACTTGATGTCGCACTCTAATAGTTCCGAGAAGGAGCAAAAATATAATTGTAGTGACAAGTGTATCCCTAGTACACTACAGTACCGCACTCATTACCTCATTATGAATTTTTCCAATCTATCTACCTGTCTGTGACAGTGTCAGTAGGCCGAGGCCATAATCTATGACATATAGCACCACCATTTCTAGAAGCAGAAAAAGTACCTATTGCTGCATGTCCTTGGTCGCCATAACCTTGGTGACACTGATCCCTCTGTTTGCCTTCTGAATCACATTTGTGATATTCTTTTTGAATGTGAGACATATGTCAAAGGTTATCCCCAGAAATGTAAAGCAATGTTCTCTTTCAATGGATGAACCCATTCAACTTTTGAGATCTAATATCTTAGTTGTTGGTAGGATGTAATATCCTAGTTATTAGTGGGATGTAATATCCTAGTTCCTTATGATATCTCAGTTCTTGGTAGATGTAATATTTCAGTTATTGGTGGGATGAAATATCTCAGCTTTTGGTGGGATGTATATCCCAGTTTTTGGTGGAAATATATCCCAGTTTTTGTTGGGATGAAATATCCCAGTTCTTGGTGGGATGTAATATTTCATTTCTTGGTGGGATGGAATATTTCAGTTTTGGTAGATGTCATATTTCAGTTCTTAGTGCGGTGGAATATCCCAGTTGATGGTGAGATGTAATATTTCAGCTCTTGGTGGGATTGGAATATCCCAGTTGATGGTGAGATGTAGTATTTCAGCTCTTGGTGGGATTGAAATATCCCAGTTATTGGTGGGATTGGAATATCCCAGTTGATGGTGAGATGTAATATTCCAGTTCTTGGTTGGATGCAATATCTTAGTTCTTGGTGAAATTTCTCAGTTATTGGTGATACATATTATAAATGTATTTGGTGAGATCTTTTGGAGGGATGTATTGTCCCAATTTTGGAGGGATGTAATATCTCAGTTCTATATGAAATGTAATATTCTAATTCTTGGTGTGATGTAATGTTATATTTCTAGATGAGTTGTAATGTCCTAGCTCTAGCATGGCTTGAACACTTTAATTCTCTATGAGATGTAACATCCTACATCTTTGTGGATTATAATGTATTAAACTCAAGACCGGAGATACTTACATAACTGCAACATTATCATATTGCATATGATAATATGCAATATGATAAAACATGTACAGGTTTGTTGGGGTATAACATTCTAAACGTTGGTTGGATACGTAAGGTGCTGTCCATAAAACACAACAACACAATCTTGGAAATTTCTGACCCATCACTCCACCAATGTCAACAACTTGTTCAGAGTTCAAGGACCCCACATTTACTTAATTACGTCAAAATATTTACTCCCCTCCCCCCTCCAAAAAAAAAAATAACTAGCAGAAAAGGTGTGAAGTATACAACATTAATTGTTTTGAGATTCTGTAACTTTTTTTTTCAAAAATCCAACAATTTAGTTGGTGTGTTTAAGAAAACCTTGTCAACAACTGTGAAACCTTTTTTTAGCCCCCTCCTCCTCCCTTAATTGTTGACGTAATTTATTAACAGCCACAAAGTCTAATTATGTGTCTAATGTAAATATCTAGTTCTGAATCAGGTGTTACATCCTAGAGACTTTCTGGTTGCAACATTTCAATTCTAGGTTGGATTTAACATCATAATTGGATGTAACATATGAATTATAGTTTGAATCTAACATCTGAACTGGATGAAACATATCAATTCTAGGTTGAATTTAACATCTGAACTAGATGTAACATTTCAATTCTAGGTCGAATTTAACATCTGAATTGGATATAACATCTTAATGCTCAGATCAATGTAACATTCTACTTCGTAATTGGATTAGTTATTCTAACTGTGAATAGAATGTTACCTCAGTTCGCAGCTGACTGTAACATCCTATTTCTGAATTTCATATAACATCTAGTTTATGCTTTATTGTAACATGCTAGCTATGAGTATGATGAAATATACTAGTTGTGGGTTGGGATTCATTTCAAAGTAGTCACAGGGGAATGTGATATTTTGCTTGCATAACTTGCTGAGATGTAACATTCTAAATTGTCTTATATGTTAATTATAATTCTGAGCTGAATGTATTTTGTTAATTTTTAGTGGAATGTAACTTTCTAATTCTCAATTGGCTGTAACTCTCTAGCTTGGAGTTGGATACAACATTTTTGAAAAGCTGAATCACTCTAATACTTAATAAGTTGTAATGTTCCGTTTCTGTGTTGAATGTAATATTTGTTTGCTTTGTGAGATGTAACATTCTAATTTTCAGTTGAACGTAACTGTCTAGTTTTTTGAGAGATGTGACATTATAATTTTCAGTTAAATGTAAGTGTATAGTTTTAAGGGGATGTCCTCCTCTACAGTACACAACTGCTGGCGTAGAAGACGGAAGTTCGTATTATCGACAACGGCTTCGAAGGCGAGAGTTGGAAAGGGTCCGTATTGGGCTGAGGGTGCATCAGGAACGGTAACTGATAAGCAACCAGAACCGTATCAGAAAGCAATTGCAAACTACTGAGACGTATGTATGCCATGATGACCACAACTGCGTGTACGCAGAAATAAAATCACACCTACAATAGTGGTTGACAAAGAACAACTAGAAAATGTCAGTAACTTTGAATATCTCGAATCAACCACCAGCACCACCGGAGATTGCTCGACAAAGATCAGAAAGAGATTAGCAATGACACTACAAAAAACATCATCAATGAAAAATCTATGGCAAGGGACAAACTGAAAAAAAAAATTACAACTATTAAGAAGCTAAATCTTTTCAGTGTGAGGTTGTGAAACGTGGACAATGATATCTGCAATGGAAAAGAAATTTTATTGGCATTCGAAATGAAATATTATAGAATGGTCAAAAGAATATCGTGGACAGATAGACGAACCCATACAGATGTCCGCACAGATCAGAATATAGAAGACGACGGGCTCCACAAAACTATCAAACAACGTAAACTTATATATTTCGGACATATAAAAGATGCAATGGTTTAGAAAGAGTAATCATGGAGGAGAAAATTCTAGGAAAGAGAACAGGAGACAGACCATGGACACATGACATCAAAGACTACGATGGACACATGACATCGAAGACCTTCTGGACATGACACTGGAAGAGGCTGGGCAGCTTGCACAGAACCGAGAGGCTCCAAAAGTGGCAATTAGGACGACGTTCTGTAAAAGATACGTCACATCGTGTACTTTATGAGATGCAACATGATAACGTTCAGTTTAATGATACAGTCATTTGTAAGATGCAACATTGGATCTTTCAGTTGAATGTAACTATTTCTTTGTAAGATGCAACATTGGATCTTTCAGTTGAATGTAACTATTTCTTTGTAAGATGTAACATTGGATCTTTCAGTTGAATGTAACTATTTCTTTGTAAGATGCAACATTGGATCTTTCAGTTGAATGTAACTATTTCTTTGTAAGATGCAACATTGGATCTTTCAGTTGAATGTAACTATTTCTTTGTAAGATGCAACATTGGATCTTTCAGTTGAATGTAACTATTTCTTTGTAAGATGTAACATTGGATCTTTCAGTTGAATGTAACTATTTCTTTGTAAGATGTAACATTGGATCTTTCAGTTGAATGTAACTATTTCTTTGTAAGATGTAACATTGGATCTTTCAGTTGAATGTAACTATTTCTTTGTAAGATGTAACATTGGATCTTTCAGTTGAATGTAACTATTTCTTTTTAAGATGCAACATTGGATCTTTCAGTTGAATGTAACTATTTCTTTGTAAGATTTAACCCTTGCTTTGTGTTGGGTGTTGCCATCTAGTTTAAGATTTCCTAAAACTCAAAAGTTCTTTGTAGAATGTATCATCTTAGATATTGGTTGCAAGTAACTTACCAGTACCTAGTAGGAAGTAACTTACCAGTACCTAGTAGGAAGTAACTTACCAGTACCTAGTAGGAAGTAACTTACCAGTACCTAGTAGGAAGTAACATTTCAGTATTTACTGCTATTATTTGAGATGAATTTTATTTTTGACAGAAAGTCACAATCATCACAGGCTTAAACAATGCTGGTGGTGTTCTGTGTTTCTTCATGACATTCATATTTATTTCTCACTAACGAGAGAAATTCAAGAACACCTTTTATTGCATAGTCATGTGAAGATATTTTGAATTATAATTATGCAGCAAGGGAAATGCTGCAGATAGCTAATATGTGACTAACCAATAAAATGTATAATCAGATGATGGCGCGGCACAGTAGACAGAGATGATAAGAACTATTTATCACCAGTTTCTTCAACTGTCTAACCCCAAAGGGGACATACGCTCCACACGGTAGTCAGAGCCAGAACTAAATGTTAAACAACAATTTCTTTAAAGCATCTTGCAGTTTGTTGAAATTTAAGTATCTATTCCAATGGAAACCCAAAGGCAAATGATAAATTCAATCTTTATGTTAAAATTATGTTATCAATGTCAGACATGTACACTAACTGAAGAACAAGAGATAGAACTTACGAATTCGTACTAGGTGTAAAATGAGATAAGAAAAGCAGCAAATAGATCAAGAAGAGTTCACATGCTATTGTATATTTAGAGATTACAAGAACTGTTGGAACAAAATCTGTGGTCAAATGTATTGAACAATAAAGAATGAAATTATTCGGCCACCTAATGAGAATGAACCATTATTGGTCAGCGGCAACATGAAAATGGAGACAGCGAAATGCAGAGGATGTCCAAGAAGAAGGTGGATTGAAATAATTATCAACATTCTGAAACGTCACACTACTGCATTTCAAGCGACCAAACGTGCCATAGCACTGAAAGACCCATCGGCTTTCATTCCTGCGACGACTTACATCGAAAGTAGAGAAAATACAATTGATAGATAGAAGTACGTATGATATGGTAACAGACCACACACGACGACGATGGACAAGTGATATCTTATATTGGTTAAATACGCCCAATACTGCTGCGGCACGTAACTCTACAAGTATCTTGGGATGTGATGAAAAAACCACCGCCATTTTGCGGGGATCCTCTTCTTCCTAGCCTCCCAGGGAAAAAAATCTGTCTGGATGCTTATAATAAAGCATTCAAATGAATCGTTTCCCTGGGAAGCTAAGAAACAGAAGATCGCTGCAAAATGGCAGCAACCCTCATCGTATCCTTAAGGATACTTCCACAGCTAAGGGGTTAAGTGATTAGAGCACATTCTAGACAGAGACTGCCACCTGAATGAATTATATTTTTTCAGATCTTCGTTTACTAAGATCCAAATTTATGACATCAACAGATGCTCCGAGGTGGGGTATAATCGGAGCGGGATAGGTATAACTAATCAAAAAGCATATCAGAGCCGTAGATGCGACTGTTATAATTAAAAATTCGTGGGGTTTATGGTTTCTTGAACTTATTTTTTCTTAGTCATGTCATACTGTATTTTTTCCCGTTAGGAAGTTCCATGGAGTATTCGAGTGGCTTGTGTGATAAAGGTCGCATGACCGTGCTGTCGCCAAGTCATGTTCAGGGTGAGTTTTTTAATTTACATAATTTATAGAGAAAACCCCCAGTCCTTACCGGGGATCGAACTCGGGACCTCACGGATGTGAGACTAACTCAGCCATGTGCCACATGTTAGTAAAGTTTCTTAAGTACTAAATGTTATATCCTATTTTCCTAAGAAAAAAAAAGGAGGAGGAGTTAACTTGAACACCTAAATCTATCCCCACCCTTACTCGCTGGCGTAAATGTTTACTGGATTAACGTCCTTATTTACAATAATTTATATATCTAACAATTATCTAGCACTGCCACCCCTTGGATGTTCTGCAAGTTCTCTACAGTATACCAGTATTTACTGTTGCCCACTGACGTTTTAAAGAAAAAAGAAAACCCCCACGTCGCTCTTGAAAAAAAAATTCCAAATTACCCTAAACTATATAATCCAATATAAATAAATTCGGAACCATGTAAGGGAAGCGGATAAACCCTAAAAGAAAAAGATCATTCCCTCATTTTCATGTGCAATTCCATCTCCTCCATGTTACTTTTCGTGAACTTTTCTTTGACGATCGTTAATCGTTAATAATATACGTTTGTCAGTCTTTTGGCTAAATTCCTAATACTAACAGAACCTCAAATTAATGGCAAATTTGGCCCCATAAATTCCTGCACTAAAGATAACCAGTATCACTCACATCTAATAATCAACTGTATCAACGCTGCTTGTCATATAGGCATCATAAATAGAAAATTCTCAAGTAGGGAAATCTGCTATATGAATATTACCGGTATTTGCATCCGTGTTCTGAAGGGAACAAGTAATAGCGACACTGTGACCAAACTTGCGTGCTGCAACATACGATTAAGGAGGCATTGGGGCGAATTAGGCTATGCCGTCCCAGTAGGTCAAAGTGATCCAAAACCCATGCTAAAGTCTGATATGACAGGTCGAAATGCGTAGATGTCGCAACCAAACAATAAATCACGACACAAAGTATTCTTTTGTACGGACTACATCCTGTCAACTTGTAGGAGTTTGTGAACAAACATGGAAGAATAAGAAAATGATACATGAAGTCACATCTCACGTTTATATTGTCCACCACCTGTGTGACCACCAGTGCCGCAGAACTGTGAATTTCACCAATAGAAGACCTACAAACAGAATACTGTCTAGAATTTTTGGGTCCTACTTTTGATTATTCCCGTGGATTTCGTTGGTCAACGTTTTTAGGGAACACAAATTATATAAATAGTAACCAACGAACATCCCGGCAATAATCAAAAACATCACGTACGAAGGCTGATTCAGTTTTCTTTTTATTCTGCTGATAGTAGTCACCAACGAAAAACACAGCAATAATAAAAAAAACGTCATGCTGATTATGTTTTGTTTTCATTCTTCTGGTAAGTCTTATTTGACTATTAATCTCGCTGGAAATCGTATATAATCAGCATCAAGCAATACACCTGTACTTACCTGTCAATTCCATGAATGTTACCAATAACTTGGAATCGATCCCAGCGAAGCGAGTTGAAGAGATTATCTTGTTTCTGACATTACTAGCTTCAACTTTGAGACTGGTCTCTGTGCCCAGATTTGGAAACTTTTATTGTTACTGAAAAATACAAATAAATATTTTAACAATAATAAATTCTTGTGTTGTTTTTTTATTTCCTGGACTTGCATTACATATTTGTATGCTCTTCATTCTTTGGCCAGTCTTTTACTTTCACTCTGTTACTCATTTAGCTTACCGAACTCTTTCCCTTGAAATTTTCCCTCTCCCACTACCTCGCATTTTATCTATATTAATTCATATGATCCCGCTATACCTACTTTAACGCACTCTCTTCCGCCAAAGTCGGGTGTGTAGGGCCATTGGCGCAAATAAAGAAGACGATACAACGCATTTCTTTTCTCTAGACTACATCTTGGGGGAAATCTAGCAGGATCATTGTCCTACTACAAGAGATCCAGGGGACGTTTGAAAATGAACTCTAAAGAAGAAGAACTGACTTTCTCATATTGTGACTACGTCAAACAGTATCATTTTCTATGTTTGTATTTTTCTCATTATCATACACTGTGCGATGATAGTTTTCAGACATAGTCTAATTCTCCTGTCCTCATTCACGCACCCTCTTTCTCACACAACCACCCTCGTTCACACAACCAGCCTCGTTCTCATACAAGCACCCTCTTTCTCACATAATCACCCTCGTTCTCACACAACCAGCCTCGTTCATTACAAGCACCCTCTTTCTCACACACTCACCCTCGTTCTCACACAACCAGCATCGTTCTAAAAGGGGAAAAAGCTTCGTTCTCACACAAGCAGCAGTGTTCACATAAACACACCTTCGTTCGCACAACAGCAGCCTTATTCTCATACAAGAAACTTCGTTCTAAAACAAGCACCCTCGATCTCACACAAGCACCCTCGATCTCACACAAGCAGCCTTGTTCTGACATTTGCGGCCTCGTTAGACAAGCAATTTCAATCAGTCTGTTCTCATTTGCAGCCTCGTTCTCACACAAGCAGCCTTGTTATCACAAGCAGCCCCAGCAGATCGTCGTTCTCACAAGTAGTCTAACTCTCACACTCCTCGTCCTAAAAAACAGCGGTGGTTTTTATTTTCTCACATGTGGACTAACATCATGCAACATCCCACTAGCGCTCTCCGTCACACACACATTATGTCAGATATTATCTCTAATACAGAACATACCTCACTCTGACAAGTGCTGGCAGTAACTTATTCTCATATTTTGAAATCACAGATCTCACATACTCCCTAAGGTAGTACAGCTGTTGTTTGTTGTTGATGTTTCCCTTGTTTTCTAGTTCAAGTTGTTCATGTTATACCAGCGTCCGCTAACACTAAATTTATTTCACCCAAATTCGATTCGGATAAGTGGGAATTCGGTTAATCGGTATTCAGATAATCGGGTTTCTACTGTTTATTCTTACATAGACTCGCTGGCCCATCATATAATATTATTCTCACGTAGTTTCGCAGACCCATCATATAATTCTGTTCTCACTTAGTTTCGCTGACCCATCATATAATTCTGTTCTCACTTAGTTTCGCTGACCCATCATATAATTCTGTTCTCACTTAGTTTCGTTGACTCATCATATAATTTTGCTCTCACTTAGTTTCGCTGACCCATCATATAATTTTGTTCTCACTTAGTTTCGTTGACTCATCATATAATTTTGTTCTCACTTAGTTTCGTTGACTCATCATATAATTTTGTTCTCACTTAGTTTCGTTGAATCATCATATACGTTACTCTCACATACACTAACTGATCATCATAAGTTCTCTTTCGCACAAAAATGGTCTTATAAGTATAAGTTTGCTGCCACATAGACTTATACAATCTTACATGTCTTATATGACCACCATGTAAGTTTGCTCCCACATAGACTTATACAATCTTACATGTCTTATATGACCACCATGTAAGTTTGCTCCCACATAGACTTATACAATCTTACATGTCTTATATACTCACTGACCACCATGCAAGTTTGCTCTAACATAAACTCTCAATCACGGTCATATATGTTTACTCTCTCATACATTCGCTGTAATAAGTACTTCTTTCAAACGATATAAAGGGATTGGAACAACTAATCAAGAACACAAAGAAATATAGTTAAGCACAAAATTTGTATTTAAACACGCAGAAAACAAAAATCATGTCAACAGATATAACAACACAACAACCAAAAATCAGAATATTCAATACCGAGATAGAATGTGTAGATAAATTTGAATACTTAGGAGCAAACATCAACGGTGCAGAAGACTGCATGGCAGAAATAATGAACAGATTGGCAATGGCATATTACAAAATAACACGGCTGAAAAACATATGGAAAAACAACAAAATAGAAACGAAAGTGCTAAAGTTACGAACTTTTATTTTTCCGGTTGCGACATACGGCTGTGAAACATGGACTCTAAGTAAAACAGCGGCAAAGAGGATCAACGCCTTCGAGCTGAAATGCTACAGGAAGATACTTAGAATATCATGGAAGGATAAAATCAGAAACTCAGATATTATAAACACACTGAATATTCCAGAGTGTTGGTTACTAAACACAATAACAAAAAGAAAACTACGCCTGTTTGGTCATATAAAGAGACATAACTGATTAGAAAGACAAATAATGGAGGGAAGAGTACCTGGGAAGAGGAGAAGGGGCAGATCAAGAAGACGATGGACTGACGACATTAAAGATAACATGAATACATCGCTAGAAATTGCAAGCAACATCGCCCAAGACAGAGAGAGGTTCAGAGAGTTCATTGGGAAGACAACGTTCTGGAAGGAATACGTCACATGACACACATTCGCTGACCATTATATAGGTTTGGTTACAAATACACGCACGACCATCATATAAGTTTTCCCTCACATAATCTTTCTGACCATCATACACATTTGATCGCATACACACTCGTTACCATCTTAAAAGATTCCTCTCACATACACTTGCCTTATACATGCCATCATATATTGCTCTCATATGAAATCGCCCTATACACTCACTGACCATCATATAACTTTGCTCTCACATACACTATCTACCCATTATATAGGTTTGCTCTATGACTCACTCACTGACCACCATATATGTGTATTCTCATATACACTCATTGACCATCATATAAGTTAGCTCTCACATAAACTCACTGACCATCATATAGGTTTGCTGCTCTCATACAATAGCTTTGTACACCCACTGACCATCATATATGTTTGCTGCTCTCATACAATAGCTTTGTACACCCACTGACCATCATATAGGTTTGCTGCTCTCATACAATAGCTTTGTACACCCACTGACCATCATATAAATTTGCTCACAAATACAATCACTGACCACCATGTAAACATGGGCAACGACAGCACAAGGCAAACGTAACCTTGTGACAACTGAAATGGCATGTCTACACAGAATCCTTAAAATATCGCTAAGAGACAGAGTGAGAAATAAAGACATTAGTCAAAGAGCCGGCACAGCCCCAATCTTGGAATATATTAAAAACCAAAAGATCAAATGGTTTGCACACATCAGCAGACTACCACCAGACAGCATACCACAGCAAGCTATGCTGCGCAGATACAGTAAGGGCAGACCTAGAGGTCGACCACGACAACGATGGCAATCGAAATAAAAGAGGCGACAAATTCCACAATATACTCAGCACACAAGGGCCATTTCCAGATACTTCTAGCCCTGGCGATGAAATGTAATAAAGGGTTAAGCGAATATATAGATAGATGTAAACGCTGTGATAAGAAGTATATAGGTAAAACGAGATACAATTGAATGACCGCTTCTGTAGGCATCTTCATGCCATAAAACACTGAGAACCTACCCCTGTCGCCATTCATTTCAATGGTGATGGTCATCATGGTGTCCTCGATATCCAGATCACTGCGATCAGATCATGCACCACGGATGACAAATATACGTACGCTCTTAAAAAAAAAATTATTTTTGAGTTTGGTACCTCGAGCGTTTTTAACTTAACTCCACACATTCATGTGTTTAAATTTGTGTTGGTGTGGCCCTTGTATTGCTTGTTCATGTTGTTTTGGGTATTCATTTATTTCTTTCTGTTCTCATATCCCGTTCCTTTTTCATCATATCCCGCTTCCATGAATATATGTTTACATGTACTTCTTCTTCTTCTTCAGCGTTCATTCTCAAACTCCTGCTGAATTCTCTTGTAGCAGGACCATTGTCCTACTAGATTTCCAGCAGGATGTTGTCCAGAGAATGGAAATGCGTTGTGTCGCCGTTTTATTTGCGCCAATGGCCCGACACATCCGTCTTCGGCGGATACATGTACGTCAGTGTCACCTTTAACTTTGTATTGTTTGCATGTATAAATAACCAAATGGTCAGAGGGTGTCCGACAAAGTGGATATGGCCGCAGTAACCTAATGAACAAATAGTGAAGAAAATGAATTAAACAGGTAACTAAAACACTTACCTTGCCTATTAATAAAAAAATATATTAAAAAGTATATATAAAAAAACATACAATAAAACTAAACAGGACAATTCTCCACGTATCGGCTCAAATTGAACCTTTTTCAAGAGACAAACAACAGAAAACAACACAATAAAAAACAAAATAGATGACTAGATTTCATCAAGCCCCGTCTCCATAACGCATCTAGTAAAAGAGAAAATGCGTGCATTCATTATAAACAAACCGAAAGGGGGAAATTAGAGGCACTATAGATGTAGTTGGGATGTTTATAATGAGTGCAAGAATAATAAAAGAAAAAGATAAGAAAAATACCCCTTTTGTCACTTTATCAGACAGGCAGGTTTTAAGAACATAGTCACAACAGGCAAGACTGGAGGGAACAGAGACAGATGGGGACGTGAGAAAATATTCGTGTGACAACCTAGCAAGGCTTGGAAACAACGATCCTGATAACAATACTGTGAACAGAGAACCATGGTCACCTACGCCAACCAGAATGGCATATGATAATGATAGATGAGTAATGATGAGGTTGTGTGGTGGTGGGGTGAGTGGGTTTGGGGAAGGAAGGATACAAGAAGAATCATCATTTGAAAACGCATGGAATTAATGTGAAACCAAATATAGACATAAACATATATATAAAACCAAACCTAAACATACATAGAAATGTTTACACACACCAAGAGTTAAGAAATAAATATATAACAAAATGGACACAGATGTGTGAAGGATACCCACACAAAATGCACAGGCATGTAAATGTATCCACACATAGGAAAGGGCTCACACCAGAATAGGCATACATATTGACACAGAATGGAGATACGTGCATTAACATAAACAAGCGCTCAAATAAATACATAAATATATATATATATATATATATATATATATGAACATGCATCCACATAAACACTTTCTCACATAAATAAAAACGATAACATGAACATTCGTACACATAGAAACATATACAGATATTAATGTAAATATAAACGTTCTCTCATACAAAGATAATGCTATAACAACTGCATATGTATACATACAAATGTGTGGCCCAAAGTAATTGTGTGGATACATAGAACCATGTAAAACAAAATGCATATACAAATAACTATACATGTGTGGGCACCCATCGAAGAGACAACTGCAATAACAACGAGGAAATCAAAATCTAAATATGTAAATGATTTAACAATAACAACATGGCATTCCAATGTACAATTGATGGACTAGAGTACAAAATAATCACATATTGACATACAAAAAGGAAAGAAGACATAAAGGAAATATATAGAAGTACGGCAAACACAAAAATAATTACTCACGAAAGTGTACAAAGACAAATAATTACAAGAATCAATGCAATACAGGAGTAGAGGGTATAAAGAAAAGGTGGGTGACTCAAACAAAAAAGTGATGAATGTTCATTACGTGTGGTTGTAAGACTCCCATATGGCAAATGAGACGATATTCCAAGGACTGACATTCCAATTGATATTCCAATTTCGTTGTTATACCGGTGACCGGCAACGTCAGAAATACACGTATACAAGTATGTGAACGAACGTTTATATTTACATTAATATATGTATATGTTTCTATGTGTGCGAATGTTCATGTTATTGTTTTTATTTATGTGAGAAAGTGTTTATGTGGATGCATGTTCATATTTATGTATATATATATATATATATATATATATATATATATATATATATATATATATATATATATATATATATATATATATATATATATATATATATATATATATATATATATATATATGAGCGCTTGTTTATGTTAATGCACGTATCTCCATTCTGTGTCAATATGTATGCCTATTCTGGTGTGAGCCCTTTCCTATGTGTGGTTACATTTACATGCCTGTGCATTTTGTGTGGGTATCCTGTGTCCATTTTGTTATATATTTATTTCTTAACTCTTGGTGTGTGTATAAATTTCTATGTATGTTTAGGTTTGGTTTTATATATATGTTTATGTCTATATTTGGTTTCACATTCATTCCATGCGTTTTCAAATGATGATTCTTCTTGTATCCTTCCTTCCCCAAACCCACTCACCCCACCACCACACAACCTCATCATTACTCATCTATCATTATCATATGCCATTCTGGTTGGCGTAGGTGACATGGTTCTCTGTTCACAGTATTGTTATCAGGATCGTTGTTTCCAAGCCTTGCTAGGTTGTCAAACGAATATTTTCTCACGTCCCCATCTGTCTCTGTTCCTTTTAGTCTTGCCTGTTGTGACTATGTTCTTAAAACCTGCCTGTCTGATAAAGTGACAAAAGGGGTATTTTTCTTATCTTTTTCTTTTATTATTCTTGCACTCATTATAAACATCCCAACTACATCTATAGTGCCTCTAATTTCCCACTTTCGGTTTGTTTATAATGAATGCACGCATTTTCTCTTTTACTAGATGCGTTGCCATTCCTGCGTTATGGAGACGGGGCTTGATGAAATCTAGTCATCTATTTTGTTTTTTATTGTGTTGTTTTCTGTTGTTTGTCTCTTGAAAAAGGTTCAATTTGAGCCGATAAGTGGAGAATTGTCCTGTTTAGTTTTATTGTATGTTTTTTATATATACTTTTTATTTATTTTTATTAATAGGCAAGGTAAGTGTTTTAGTAACCTGTTTAATTCATTTTGCTTGACTATTGTTTGCATGTCTGAGTTCTACTGCCTGTGTGGTGATGACATTGTTTTTTCTGTTTATTTTCACTGTTTGTTATTGGGTGCAAAGGGAACGCATTGCTCTAGGCGGACCCAGGGTTAGCAGATAACCAAGATCCCAAATGTACCTCCACGCGGTGCACCCTGGAAACAGAAATACAGAAGCTCGTGCTGATTCTGGCCAAATCATTTGGGGATCGTGTCCGAGAATGTGGAGGTAGCAGATGGAAAGAGATTTGACTGCACAAGAGACAGACAATATCTCCGACACCACCAGCAGCACTACATATAGCGACACTGTCGACATACAGTGAAGCTAATCAGTCCAGTCCGAACATTGGAGGGGCGGCCAATGTAAAATGCACGTAAAGGTATATGCAAGGCGAGAGACAAATATATTTCATACCGAGTACAATGAAACAATGAAAGGGCAGAACAGCGCTAGAGGGCAGCGCGAACTGCAAATAGAAAATGAAAAGTTCCTAGGAAAGCGGAACTACAAGCTCCGTCAGCTCGAGACGAGCTTCTAGTTACCTGTGTTCCTTACACCCAGACCCATTCATTGGCGTTTGGTAAAGCAAGAAGACATAATCCAACTCTAATGTCGAGCCTTCCTAAACCGGAAATATGCTCGCGAAGAGAAAGGGTTCCGTACTCGATGCGCTCAGGCACAAAAGGAACAACGATTTAGCCCTGGCCCAACTCTACTGTCAGGTTTTCCTATACCGGAAATACACTTGAAGAGAGAAAGGGTTCAGTACCTGATGGGCTCAGGCGCTATTGGGACAAGGACGCTCAGCTCGAGAACGCCAAGCTCTCAAACGCGTAGTGTGAGACTCGAACTTGGACAAGGGGTACACGATGTCGGTGAATGACACCTCGGCTAAGAGGGTGAAAGAGCCAGTCCAACTCCTCTGTTGAGTTCTTCCCCTTAAGGAACCAGGCTCACGGATGAGAAACGGTTCAGTACCCAATGGGCACAGGCACAGCACGTCCAATTACACGAGGCAAGTTCATAGACAGTGGAACACCTCGTTCGAGTCAGACGAGAGCCAAAAAAAATCGTCTGGGCGAAGAGTCTCCACTACGCGTGCCTGGAGACAGATATAGAGGCTGTCACAGGCTAAGGGTAGCCCACCCGAATTGTCAAGGCATGCCGAAATCGGATGTGCTAGGCCTACAAGGTGCATAACGGTGGCACAACGTTATCACGCTCCCGGCGGAAATCGCACGGATATCCGTGATGGTTACAATGGAGCGAACTAAAAACAAACAAACAAACTGTTTGTTATGTATATTTTTGACAAAGACCTAACGGTTCGAAACGTTGAAAATGTCTTGTAGTTTTTTTGTATTTTTTCGTGTTTACACCCCATAGCCCTTTAGTGACAGTCTGCCAGTTTTCATCCAAACCTGTGTTCTACGTAAGTACTGTATTGTTATTCAATTTCACAGCAGTATTACATTTTATTGGCTGACTATCATATACGTTTGTTCTCACATACACTCTTGACCATCATATAAATGTTTGGAAATGAATTATGAAGACAAAGGAGATATTTTATTGTAAATGAAATACAATTATAGTATCCCCTAACCGGATTCCTTGAAATTATCCCTGAAAGGATTCCATGAGTTATTTAGAAAATCCGCTTAGATTATCCTATTTAAAGAATCTCTTGAGATGATCCCATGAGAAGATGCCTTGAGATGACCCTATGAGACTATCCCTTGAAATGATCCCCTGAGAGAACACCTAACCATATAGATGATCCCTTGAGATTATCTCTTGAGATGTTCCCTTTACATGATTTTTTTAGATGTTTCATTAATGATTCAATGCGGGGTATAGCCAACCACTAGTTGCTCGCCGACAGCCTAGTAAGAACTACTAATATAGATAAAATGATAAACTGTAACTAATGCAACCATAATCTATTTTACTCAAGTAGTGAATATAGAGAGAGAGGCATTGACTAAATACCACGGAAGGAAATGATAATTACCTCGACTATAAACTATAGACATTTTCAGGTTTTAAAAATCTACTTTCCTTTGATGCCATTTATTCCTGAGTTTGTGGAAGTAACCTGTACTTTTATATACGCACTGGAGACATGAGATGGAGATCCAATATTGGGATTTAAACGTGGTAATCACGTCAATACGATCAGACATCTTATTGTCTTTGCAAGCTTAAGTTACTGTTGAAATAAGTATATCGAAATCTCTCCATATCCTCTCTCTCTCTCTCTCTCTTTCTCTCTCTCTCTCTCTTGTCCTACATCCATTAGATATCCGTGATATCTCCTTCATCACCATACAATTTTTTTTTTATAAAAAAGGGGGAAAAAACATAAAGTACTGTCTTCGAAACGAAGGTTGGCTGCAACGGACCTCCATCTTCGATTTCTTGATTTGGTGATGTACTCTGCTAGAATGTAACCTGTACTTCTGGTGATTTTCCTCTCCGATTTGTATCTCTGCTAACCTCTTGTTATCTCCCTACATGTAGCAATCATGACTGACTCATTATCATCAGTTCAGGCTATACAAAATAAACATAACAGCCAAAGGCCAGATATAGTAGAAGATATATTACGCATAACAACAAACCAAGTTCACGTTGGTATGAGGGTTAATGTAATGTGGATTCCAGCCAATGTCGGAATACCAGGAAATGAAGCAGCGGAATAGGAAGCCAAAAAAGGACGAACACAAGGAACAGAAATCAAGATAGGACTTGGCAGATCGGAAACCAGAAGCATAATAAAGGACACAATACTTAAGGAATGGATTAAACAGGTTACTAAAACAATACTTTACTGTGACATATTTTCCTGTGACATACTTTACTGACACACCTTACTGTGAAATAGAACACAATTACATACTTACTGTGACATAAGGAATGGACAGTAAAATGGGACAACAGTGCAAAAGGAAGACATGCACATGCAATGCTAAAATGACCCACTAGGACCACTCAAATCAAGGAAGAGCTGAAAATACCTGCCAATAGGAAACTACTACGACTTAAACTGGGAAAATAATTGCATTATATACTCGAACCAATATGTGAAGACTGTGTTGAGGAAAATACAATAGATCATTTCCTACTCCATTGTCATAAATACAACCATCATAGGCAAGACCTAAAAGATTACTACCTAAACAATAAAATACCATATAAATTAGAAAAGGTTCTGGGCCATGATGTACCACCAGATAGACTAAAACTAATTAAACAATTTATAACCAGGACTAAAGCCCTAATTTAAAAAGAATCTACCAAGTCAAAAGTGAAGTCATTGTTCTTTTTTCTCTGAAGTCATTGTTTGTCGTCAAAGTCTTTCTACAGATCTCTCTCCACAGCTTCAACACACGGTTTTCAAAACTCCCCCAGACATTAGTGTCACTCTTAAATAAAAAGCAATACCGCCGGAAATAAACAGCTTAATACAACAATTAGCAACATAACATTCTTTTGCAATAATAGCAATAATTCTTTTGCTTTAATACAGTAATTAAAAAAAAAACATCAACTCCACCTAGCAACATAGATAATTTATAGCAATAGCATGCACGGCTTTCCAAACACTCAGATCATTAGGTCACATTTAGATAAAAGCTAATACGGCCTGATATAACCAAAATAGACTTCGGTCTTAGATTGAAAAGGGTCGTGTCTCAGCTAAGAGGCTTTAATCCCCCATTTAACAAACAATTGTTATCTCCCACAATTCTACCACAAATTAGGGTTTTCAACAAGGTTGACCAAACATACAGATTTGTTTGTACATACTTATATATACAAAAATATGTCCAAACATGCTTATTTGTTTGATTTCTATTTCCTTTCATAATTTTTTTCTTTAATACGTTTTGTTAGAACCTTTGTTCCATTTATTTCTTGTTCTCATGAAACAACAAAATGTACGAGTCCATTGCTGATGACAGACCACACAAAATTGTGACAACAACCTGCGTATTGATATACAAGTACACATATAAACAGACATGTACCACACACAAGGGTCATCTATAAACATGCAGACAACACGTAAACATAATACAAGATTGTTAATAAAGGAGACATTTGTAAACACGCAAACAACATATGTTAGCATAAAGACAACATTTTAGAAATGTAAACATATGTAAACATTTATACGCCAGCCGTAAACATATAGGCATATGTAAACATATAGGCAGCAAGGGTAAACATATAGACAACATCTGTAAACATATTGACATGTGTAAACATATAGACACCATATGTAAACATATAGACATCTGTAAGCATATACAAAACATCTGTAAACATAAACAAAAGCGGTAAACATTTAGACTAATGTCTATCCTCAGGATAGACACACCAAAATACACCAAGAATATGTCTCAAATATCATAAGAAAACGCAGATGAAAATATTTTAAGACTAGATGAAAACATACTAAACCGACAAGCCCTTATGTGGACAATTAAGGGTAAAAGAAAGCGAGGAAAGCCTAAAGCACACTATAAGAAACATCATGCTTAAAGAAGGGGAAATAATAGGCTGCAAGACCATACAAGAACTAAAACTGCAAGCAGCGGATCGCAAAACAGGAAAATCAAAATCTCGGCCGATGTGTCTCCTGCGGCACTAAAGTAACAAACAAACTACCCCAGGTGGTGTTGTAACTTCTACTCTTGCCGTTCAACGTTGGCTTTTGTGAAGTAGATACAGTCTGCGCTTCAGAGCCAAATGTGATGCTATGGTTGAGTAGGAGGTGTAGTAATGTTTATTCAGAATGGTCTTGATGTTGTCTGTCCATCTTTTCCTAGGTCTGCCCTTGGCTTTGTATCCCGACTCCATCTTGTTATAAGGTATTATGGGAAGTTGGTCGTTCATTCTCATAAGATGTCCAACCGATTGTATATGTTGTTTCTCTATATATCGATTCATGATGTTATACCTATTATCTTTCTTGTGTTCTCACTGCATTTTGTCGAGTCCGGTGACTCCATTAGCCTTCCTTAGATACATATAGACAATATCTGTAAACATATAGAATGTTTATGAAAACATGCAGAACTCATGCTATAAAACTCTCAGAAAAATTTTCTGAGCATGGACACAAACTTAAATATAGAGTGTGAATATTGTAACGTAACTTACTGTGAGATACTTTACTGTGACATATTTTTCTCTGACATACTTTACTGTGACATATCTTATTGTATTATATCCTATTGAGACATTCCTTTCTGTGATATATTCTACTATGACATATCTTACTGTGACATTAGGTATTATGTATGTTGATTATCCTCTTCGCACACCGGACACGCCTATAGGTGCTTAGATCTCCGCTTCAGTAAATCTCTCACGGTATAACGGCTAATGGTTCTATGTTGGTTCACTGCTCTTTTTGAAATTTTTGTTAGTTGTTCTATACGGGACACTTCTAATTCGCGTATTTTTTATATTGACTCATGTTCATTCATCTCAAAAATTCTCTGATCGTGAGGACTCACGAAGAGCAATGAGTATGTCTGCTCGGTCCATAGGCTGACCGTCTGTTGTTTGTGGCGAGGATAGCTAATTAGTTGGTCCGTTCGTTTCCTTTCACGCAAGCGTGTCCGGGTACAAAGATCAGCATCAGTTTTTGTAGTGATGTCTTTTCGTTCTCTTTATGACTCCACACATCCCCTACGTACATCACCTGTTTTGACTCTGAATCATGTTCATTAAGTCCCTTAGTATGCACGCATGGAAATAGGCTTGCGATTCCAGCCAGTTAAGTGTCTGCGTTACGGCGAATACTTTCATTTTTAGACAGCCTGTTGTTGTGATAAAGGCACTACTAACTACGCGTATTGTTTTTTTTCCTTTTGAGCTGCAGTTAAGGCCCATGCTTATCGGTGGTGACATATGACCGACCCGTCCGTGTAAATCAAAACATCTGTGTCATCGGTATGCTTGCAATTGAGTGCCTTGACCTCAGCATCCACTTTCACGGGGATGTGTTCCATACACTATTTATTGAGTGTAATGGCGGTCTTGACAGCCTCTTGAAAGACCGTAAGAATAGGTATCTATTCCTCGCCAGGAGTCTTGTCTTCTGGGGCGCAGATATGCTTAACGGTATCCTTGACATAAACGATCCACGATTTGCCTTTCTGGAGCCTGCTTCCCTTCAAACGAGGGAGCTCACTGTGAAGTGGGTGGTCTATGTCAGAACTCACTCTGAGGTATGCACTTGAACGCCACGTATCAATTCTATGAGATATGCTCGGAAAATCAAGAATAAATCGCATAGTTGCACATTGTGTGTCCCTTGTGCAACCAAGGATGATCTACATCGCTTGATTTTGAATTCTCTCCATCCTCTCAATCTGTGTGTGGCTGTCGGTGAAAGTAGCGCCTGCATATTCAATGACAGGGAGGACACGAGCCTCGTATAAAATTACAAGCTGTGATTGTTTAGTGTCAGCCGCTGCCATCACTCTCAGAGCTGAAAGTGTTTTGCGAGCCTTTGCGATAACATGATCAACATATTCCCGGAAACACATACTACACGATCAAATCGCACGCTCAGGTTTTGTAAGGATGATGTCCTGATTACATCGTACCCTCTCATCTCCACAGTCTGTGTAGCAGACTTTACGATTTGATTGTTAAGATAGAACCATGCTACCGCAGCCATCTCTTGATTGATCAGTGTCCCTGAATCATCACACCAGGAGGCGATACGATCTATATTGTTCTGTAGTGATCCGACAACTTTTGTTCTATCCATTCCTTGTCCGTATATCAGTATATCATCCGCAGAAAACAGTGTTCTACCTCTTCCGTCGAGCTGCTTATGTGTGATTGCTACGGTGTACACATTGAATAATATGGGTGAGATGGGAGATCCCTGTGAAAGGTCTGGGCGTATTGTTATGTGTTTAGATGTTCAACAGCCGCACCTGAGATCCACCTTTCTCTCGAGCAACACCGCTGATATCCATCTGACCAATGACGACGAAAGGCTCAACATTAAAGATCAAGAGCATGTTAATGGATTACTCTACTCTGTGCAACGGCACTCTTTTATACTCGTCCTCCAAGTCAATCGCACACGTTTCCAGACCTGCATGGAGGCTCTTGAATTCGCAGTAAGCGAAAACAACGGCATTTGCACCATTTTTCATTCTGACGTCTCCGAGCGTGTCCGAAATAAATGCGGACATATTTACTGCGATATACCGATATACCTTTCTGTAACATATTTTGCTGTGACATATTTACTTTGATATACTTTACTGTGACATATTTTCCTGTGATATACTTTACTGTGACATACTTTACTGACACACCTTACTGTGAAATAGAGCACAATTACATACTTACTGTGACATAGATTAATGTAGCATAACTTACTGTGACATACATCACTGGCACATACCTTGATGTGACATACTTTGACAAATGTTGAAAAGTTTAGAGGACTGACTACATTGTACTTAGATTACCCCAATATGTACACCTTCTCTCTCTACAATGCTACACGCTGCTTGCTGAGAGTACCACTAATGACAGGAAACTCCATACCTTCAAGCGATAATTCCCGGGGATCTACTAAAAAAAAGTCCGCTTTATAAAGAAGATGACGCAATCGGGATTCGAACACCCAACTTTTTTTAACACAAAGCGAACGGCTCTGTCACATAACTTATTGTGACATAATTTATTGTAACAAATTAAACTGCGACATACCAGTCTGTGACATGTTTTTTTGTGACAGATTTACCGTGTAACATATTTACATCACTGTAACATATTTACCGTGATATACTTTTCTGTGACATATTTTGTTATGGCATACCTTTCTGTGACATATTTTACTGCGATGTACCTTTCTTCGACATCCTTTACCTTCATACCTTCTTCTTCTTCTTCTTCTTTCCTCTTTTATCCTCTACGGGTGTCGAGGGAGATACAATGTTCTTGTTCTCCTTTTTCTGGCAGCTTCAGATAATGTTATTTGGTGTTCGTGTAATGTCTTTTTGATGTTGTCGATCCAGCGTACTCTAGGTCTACCCCTGGCTCTTCTTTCTGCTTCTCCTCTCTTCATATATGCTTTATAGACTAATGAATCACACGGCATTCTTTCCAGATGATCGAACTATTGCATTTGTTGGTTTTGTATGTATTGTAGAATTTATATAACACCCACTCTTTCTCTTATGACATCGTTTCTATTTCTATGTCTGCTGGTCACTCCTGTGGCTTTTCTCAGACATCTCATCTATGTTGTTAACCAGTTGCCTCTTATGTTTTGTTGTTCAGGACCATGTTTGACATTGGTAGCAAAGGGTTGGAATGAAGATCCTCTGGATAAGACGTGTTTTTGTTGACATTAGTAACATTTTGCGTTGCAATAAATGGGATAATTGACCCAGTATTTGATTCGCTTTGCTACAACAAATGTCTATTTCGGTGTCCATCTTTCCATCTGAAGAGAATGTTACGCCTAAGTATTTGAAGGTGTTGGTGTGTTTAATGACGTGATTTTCCACTGTTATATTTAGATTGTGTGTATCCCTTCCTATTGCTATGGTTTCTGTTTTATCTATGCTTATGTTCATGTTGTTATTCTTGCACTCGATGTCCATGGATGTTAGATGATGTTGTTATTCTTGCACTCGATGTCCATGGATATTAGATGATGTTGTTGTTCTTGCACTCGATGTCCATGGATGTTAGATGATGTTGTTATTCTTGCACTCGATGTCCATGGATATTAGATGATGTTGTTATTCTTGCACTCGATGTCCATGGATATTAGATGATGTTGTAGTTCTTGCACTCAATGTCCATGGATGTTAGATGATGTTGTTGTTCTTGCACTCAATGTCCATGGATATTAGATGATGTTGTTGTTCTTGCACTCAATGTCCATGGATGTTAGATGATGTTGTTGTTCTTGCACTCAATGTCCATGGATGTTAGATGATGTTGTTGTTCTTGCACTCAATGTCCATGGATGTTAGATGATGTTGTTGTTCTTGCACTCGATGTCCATGGATGTTAGATGATGTTGTAGTTCTTGCACTCAATGTCCATGGATGTTAGATGATGTTGTTGTTCTTGCACTCGATGTCCATGGATGTTAGATGATGTTGTTGTTCTTGCACTCAATGTCCATGGATATTAGATGATGTTGTTGTTCTTGCACTCGATGTCCATGGATGTTAGATGATGTTGTTGTTCTTGCACTCGATGTCCATGGATATTAGATGATGTTGTAGTTCTTGCACTCAATGTCCATGGATGTTAGATGATGTTGTTGTTCTTGCACTCAATGTCCATGGATGTTAGATGATGTTGTTGTTCTTGCACTCGATGTCCATGGATATTAGATGATGTTGTTCTTCTTGCACTCAATGTCCATGGATGTTAGATGATGTTGTTGTTCTTGCACTCGATGTCCATGGATATTAGATGATGTTGTAGTTCTTGCACTCAATGTCCATGGATGTTAGATGATGTTGTTGTTCTTGCACTCAATGTCCATGGATATTAGATGATGTTGTTGTTCTTGCACTCGATGTCCATGGATATTAGATGATGTTGTAGTTCTTGCACTCAATGTCCATGGATGTTAGATGATGTTGTTGTTCTTGCACTCAATGTCCATGGATATTAGATGATGTTGTTGTTCTTGCACTCGATGTCCATGGATATTAGATGATGTTGTTCTTCTTGCACTCAATGTCCATGGATGTTAGATGATGTTGTTGTTCTTGCACTCGATGTCCATGGATATTAGATGATGTTGTAGTTCTTGCACTCAATGTCCATGGATGTTAGATGATGTTGTTGTTCTTGCACTCAATGTCCATGGATGTTAGATGATGTTGTTGTTCTTGCACTCGATGTCCATGGATATTAGATGATGTTGTTCTTCTTGCACTCAATGTCCATGGATATTAGATGATGTTGTTGTTCTTGCACTCGATGTCCATGGATATTAGATGACGTTGTTGTTCTTGCACTCAATGTCCATGGATATTAGATGATGTTGTTCTTCTTGCACTCAATGTCCATGGATGTTAGATGACGTTGTTGTTCTTGCACTCAATGTCCATGGATGTTAGATGACGTTGTTGTTCTTGCACTCAATGTCCATGGATGTTAGATGACGTTGTTGTTCTTGCACTCAATGTCCATGGATGTTAGATGACGTTGTTCTTCTTGCACTCAATGTCCATGGATGTTAGATGACGTTGTTGTTCTTGCACTCAATGTCCATGGATGTTAGATGACGTTGTTGTTCT
This sequence comes from Meghimatium bilineatum, assembly GCA_034231615.1. Taxonomy (NCBI): domain Eukaryota; kingdom Metazoa; phylum Mollusca; class Gastropoda; order Stylommatophora; family Philomycidae; genus Meghimatium; species Meghimatium bilineatum. Next base: position 24,889,169 of record CM067308.1, read on the forward strand.
TGCACTCGATGTCCATGGATGTTAGATGACGTTGTTGTTCTTGCACTCGATGTCCATGGATGTTAGATGATGTTGTTCTTCTTGCACTCGATGTCCATGGATATTAGATGACGTTAAGTTCAGTTTCTTCACTTGCTATTATATCCTGATCGTCGGCAAAAAAGTAGCTCTTTAGTATTTTCATTTTGCATCTTGGCTTTTTTCGTAAAGCTATCGTTATATGTGATGAACAGGAGTGGTGATAAAACGCATCCTTGCCTAACTCCCGATGTTACTTTAAATGGTTTTGATGTTCCTTTATTCGTTCGAATTACACTCTCACAGTTCACATATAAACTTTTAATGTAACATGTAACATAACATGATATATGACATACCTTACTGTAATATATTTTACTGTGCCATTACATAGCGCAACAAATATTTTTGAATGGAAGCAAGACCAAGATTATGACAAGCGAAAAAAATACCACTAACGCGTTCTCAATCAGTATCAGCAACAGCGAATTAGAAAGAGGCAGCTGTTTTGAATAACTTGGTTGTCTTATCAACAGTAACAGTGATTGCTATGAAGACGTCAGAAGGAGGTTGAATATCGCGCCAAAGAAGCAGATACAAATGAAAAACATATGGCTCAGCTGCTGCAAAACAATAGAACTAACATTCCTAAGAGCATCCATATTCCCAGTGGCAATGTATGTGAATCCTGGACTGTCATCAACAAAGTTAAAAATAAAATAGCAGCATTTGAAACAAAATGTTGCAGAAAAATCCTCAGAATACCATAAATCAAAAAAGATCACCAATATAGCCATCATGATAGAAATGATGGCTAAACAGTAAAAGAGTACTTGCTAAACAGGATGTTCTTTCCAGAAAATTACAATATTTTGGCAATATCAAACGCCTTGACAGCCTAGAGAAGACAATTATGGAGGGGATGATGCCAGGGGGACGAACAAGAGGCAGACCAAGAAGAAGATGGACGCAAGATATCAAAGATCACCAGATATTACTGAACATGACAGTGACAGAAGTAGGAATACTGGCTCAAGATTGACAGAAGTTTCGAAAGGCTGTGCTGACTGCAACATCCTGTTGAGGATATGCTACCTGATGATGATGGTGATGATGATGATAGCATACTTCGGCGTGTATAATTATGACATCTAACATTGTGCACAACAGTGGACAATGATGTTACATCTTAGAAAGGTAGATTTTCCCTCAGTCATCAGTGAAGGGAGCCACCGTGCAAGATCTCTGTTGCTGTCAATGTCAGTAGGTTTACATATTCTGAGTAGCAATATATCCCGTGATGCACTGACAATAATTATTACCAACCTCAAGATCCACACAAACACTCACAAGATACTTATAAAGTGTGGAGATATAAAACGTCTATATGCCTTCTACAGAAAAAAAACGGATTGGCACGATTACTGGCTTCTGATCGATACTGAGAGAATTTAACCTTTCTATCTAGAAACCCATTTATATCTTCTTTCTCTCTTCTCTTCTATCTGGAGACTTAACGGATTATTTTGATGAGTACTTTTCTTGTTCGTGTCCGTCCAGCTACCTTGTTATTGTGGTCAGTTTGGTGAGGATTTTGTTTACCATCAAACATATTTTTTTTAATGAATGGGTGTTTTCCTGTATATACTGGTTGTTCTCATGTCAGAATGTCGAACTGAAACTTGAAATACTAGATTTAGAAATTGTAATACAGTTGGCCTAGGTCTTGAAGATAGACTAGATTTAGACCTTTTGATAGAGTAGATTTAGATCTGAAAATATATTATAATTAGAACTTTTTATATAGTAGGTTTAGATCTTTAAAATAGACTAGAATTACAATTTAAGTGGACTTTTATTAACTGATTGATAGATTATTTGATTGATTGACTTATTTCTTTGACTGAGAGATGTGTTGGCTGATTAGTTAATTTTTTGATTTATTAATTGGTTGATTTGTTCGGTGATTATTTTTGTTCGCTAGCTGGTTGATTGTTTTGTCAGTTTGTCGATTGGTTAGGTAATTTGTTGATTGATATTTTTCTCTGTTGATTGATTAGGTAATTTGCTGTTCATTGGCAGTTGGTTGCTGGTTTGTTGGTTGCTTCACTGGTTGGTGGATTAGGTGCAGTAATTAGTTCGTTTGTTGGTCGATAGGTCTGTTGGTGTGTTGGTCAGTCGATTGTTTATATAACAGTTTGTTGGTTGTTGTTAGGTTAAATATTGATATTCTCAAGGAAGTGCATGTTCGTCATTCATGTTCCCTGTGCCAGGTGTGGTAAAGTTTTACTTTAGTTATCAGACAGGTGTTTCTTCTATTGTTTAATGCTCATCTTGCTAAACTTAGTGAACACGTTTTCCGGTGCTCCACTTGCAAGTCTCAGGTGCTCCACTGGCAAGTCTCAGGTGCTCCACTTGCAAGTCTCAGGTGCTCCACTTGCACCTCAGGTGGCTGTCAGAATACTGTGCAATCCAATTATAATGGCTTGGTGCAGTCAGACGAAATGTGTATGCAATCAATCAATCAAGTGCCTTGCCAATGGCGTAGGCGATCATGTTTCTCCACTACTTTCTGTCTCTTGTGTTGTCAATAAGCTTGGTTGATGAGCTTCAATGTGTATGCACGAACAGATATTCGCTACATACTGTGTAAACAGTAAAGAATAAATATAACTGGGTTTTGAAAAGTTTTGTTAATAAAGGAAAATTTGTTATAAAAGGATGTGCTACAGATCGAGTATGCTGCAGATAAAAGGATTGTTTCCCTACCAACAGCCCACTCATGGGTCGTAATTAAGGCCTCAAAGAGTAGATATCGTATCGATCTATTTCTGTCTCTTACCCACATCACTTGTTATCAAAGTGGTCAACAGGTTATGGAAATTAAAATCTTGCGCGAACGAAAGATCTTCTTTTGTATGATTCATGTATTAGCCTAAAGAAGCATCAACCTCTGTTGTTTCTAAACTCAAGTAAACATCGTTATATATGGAAGAGCAACATCAAGAAATGGACAAGACGCAGCTCGCTAAAGTGTACCATTCAAATTTGAGACAAGAAGATTATTTGCAGTAAACTTTCGATTTCGATAATATGCATAACCTTCTATAAAAGTAGAAATTAATGAGGGCATATTTTAGGAAAAGATCGTTGGAATGAAGGAGGAGATATAGATACAGTCTTCTTCTTCTTTCTGTCCTTATGTACCTTTCGGTGTTGAGGGGAGAGTGAGTGTTCGGTCTTTTGCCCTTCTATTTTCCTCTTCTGCTGTTATATTTCCGAGTGTCTCTAATACACTATCTATCCACCTTTTACGAGGGTGTCCAATAGGTCGCCTGTTTTCCTATCGTTTGTTAAATGTTTTTTTATAATACGTTGCTCTTTCTGTCTGGTTATGTGGCCGTACCATTTAACTTGTTGTTTCTGGATGTATTATATTGTTGACTTGTGCCTTCCTCTCAATTTAAGTTTCTTATTAAGCACTTTGTGTATCCCCTGTCGACGTGCTAGGTCAGTCACAGGTTAAGGGCTATGTAGTAAGTTTACTCGGGATTGCCCATTTCCCCGTGCTGGCCACTAGCTGGTCATGACCATACTTGTTATTATCTTCTCCACCGTTGTTTACATATTCACTTTGAAAACTTATTACTGCACTTACTCACTTTAGACACTTCTCTTATGATGAAATATAGAAATATCTTCCTCCAGGTGTAATCCGCAATGTGAATATTGTATATCTTATAATATTTTAATATAAACACATCATTTTATCATATTAGAATAGATAGCGGCCATCTAGAACTCAACTCAATAGATACAGTGAAATCCCATTACAACTAATTGGTGCAGGTCGTTTAAGTCTTTATATGTAATAACATATATTTGATATATACAATATATGAACTAAACAATACAAATAATTGGGAATTGTGTGATCTTAGATGGCAAAATTTGTTATACACGTAATCGCTATAATGGGAATCCACTGCATATGTATGTATATATATATATATACAACATATATATATATTGTGAAATCAAAGTGAGATAAAGTAAAGAGAAATAGATGAATAAAGAATGAAATAATATAAGGCATTAGTAACACATTGACGTATGAAAGAAAGACAAATTGAATGATGGGAGAGGGAAATAGATTTATGAAGCCAAGTAAATGAGCAAATGAACACCCAGAAGAAAATTGGTAAGATCAGAAATATATTGCAATTTCTCCTCAAATTTAAGAAAAGGAAGGAAAGATAGAGGGAAGTTTTGATTACTCGTGCTAGATAAGCAAGGATTATGGTGGGAGGGGGGCAGTTTAGTCATCTCTTGTGAGAGAAAAAGAAGGACGTAGAGAAAATCTCAGTTGAGGAAGATAGCAGAAATTACTGTAAGGAGGGTGATAAAAGGTTCAACTTAGAGCTTCAAGTTGTGTCGCTGTCTGGGTGTTCTCTCTCTTTCTCTCTCTCTCTCTCCCTCTTGCTCTGGTGTGGAGAGTTTATCAACGAGTAGTATTAGATGACAGGCTATACGAAAGATTGTGTGGGAACATAGAGACATTGAGTGTGTTGGTGTGCTAATAAGAGAAATAGAGTAGAGTGTATGGGATAAATAAGAAAAATGTACTTGGGTGTATGGGGGTAAATAAAAGAAATGAAGTGGAGTGGATGGGTAAATAAGAGAAATAGATTAGGGTATCTTATGTAGTAGTAAATACGAAAAATAAAGTGATGTGTGTAGAGGTATATAAGAAAAATGGAGCACAGTGTGTTGGGGTACACAAAAGAAATGGAGTGGAGTGTGTGAGTTAATGAACCAGTCACAATGTGTTGGATTTGATGTGAGAACGATTTAGTTAATGAGAATCTGTGTTTTAGGTAACGAGAGAGTTGGTTAATTTCCTGTATATTTTCATCAGAAACCGCCCTCTATCTATCTATATATCTACCTATCTATCTCCCTCTAAATACTGTTTTCATCAGAAACTAATCTATCTCCCTCTAAATACTGTTTTCATCAGAAACTAATCTATGTCCCTCTAAATACTGTTTTCATCAGAAACTAATCTATCTCCCTCTAAATACTGTTTCCATCAGAAACTAATCTATCTCCCTCTAAATACTGTTTTCATCAGAAACTAATCTATCTCCCTCTAAATACTGTTTTCATCAGAAACTAATCTATCTCCCTCTAAATAATGTTTCCATCAGAAACTAATCTATCTCCCTCTAAATACTGTTTCCATCAGAAACTAATCTATCTCCCTCTAAATACTGTTTTCATCAGAAACTAATCTATCTCCCTCTAAATACTGTTTTCATCAGGAACTAATCTATCTCCCTCTAAATATTGTTTTCATCAGAAACTAATCTATCTCCCTCTAAATACTGTTTTCATCAGAAACTAATCTATCTCCCTCTAAATACTGTTTTCATCAGAAACTAATCTATCTCCCTCTAAATACTGTTTCCATCAGAAACTAATCTATCTCCCTCTAAATACTGATTCCATCAGAAACTATATTATCTCCCTCTATAGGCCTATACTGCCTTCCGCCAGAAAGTAATTTCTCTCTCGCTCTCTGTATGCTGCCTCCCATGAGAAACTAATTTCTCTTTGAAAGAGTTAAGCTGTTTACCGTGTCTCGAAATAGTCCAGGATCACGCAGCATAAAGTAGTGAGTGTTGGTAGAACCCACTGTGCGGTAGACATCCGATTTAGTTGCCGAACTGACACCATGCCTGATCCAGACGTTGGCACGAAGGCTCCCGAATGCCGCACTAGAGTGAGCAATACGCAGAGCAACATCAATTGTCGCAGTTTGCGATAGGTTGCTGTCGAGATATACAGACTTATTGGCAGTATTTAATTATTGTCCCGTTTCTGTGATTACTGGTTCTGTGTAGTGGACACCTGGAGCTATTTCATACATTAAATAACGTCTTCGCGGTGCTGATGATGAGACCGAATGCATCACAGACCAAAGAAAAGAGGTCCATGCTGTCCTGCATGTCTTTCAGTCTGGTAGCATTGAGTGCACAATCGTCGGCGAACAAGAGGTCGCGAACAATGTCCGTCTTAGTTTTGGCCTTCAATCTACTAAGTTTAAATAGTGCTCTAACAGCTCGATAGCGAAAGAAAATTCCTGCACTGTTATTCCAGAAAGCATCATTTAACATGGTAGAGACCACCATGGAGCGTTGGAGTCAGGAATCAACCCTGTTTGACACCGTTAGTTACTTAAAACGGATTTCAGTGTACGCCTTCATCTTGCACACAGGCTGTCATACTATCATGAAACTTGAACCATGTTGGTGAATTTTTCTGGACATTCAAATGTAACCATGATATTCCATAGTACTTCGAAATTTACAGTGTCGAGTGCCTTAGTTAGCTCGACAAATGTCGTGTAGAGACCAATGCTCTGTTGTCCACAGTTTCCCTGTAGTTGTCTGGCAGTGAATATCATGTCAACTGTACATCTGTCTTGCTGGAAACCACATTTGCTCTTTGGGAATAGACCTGGCTCAAGTGGGCTTGTAGTCTGTTTAACATGACCGTAGTCAGGATCTTGCCTGCTATAGAGAACAGGTATATGCCTATGTGGTTGTCGCAAGCTAGACGATTTCCTTTTCTCTTGTATAGATGTAGGATGGAAGCATCATTAGTCTTGCAGTATCGTTTCCAGGTTCCACATTGTCTATGTGAGTTTAGCAGTCATAAAAGGGCCACTGACAGTGTAAACTTCGGCTGAAATGGAATCTGGACAATGGCACTTTTCGTACAGGCAAGTTTGAGATAGCTTTCTCATTTCCTCAAGACAAGGGGATTCCAATAATGAATGGTTGATTGGTGTTTCCGTGATGCGCGCAATCGTTTCGTTGTTTTATTGGAGTGGTAGTTTAGTACATTTTCAAAATGTTCAGTCCAGCTTTTGAGGTTTTACTCTCTGTCAGTAATGTTATGCTTTCCATCTGCGCTGAGAAGAGGAGACATTTTTGGAGTCTAGGGACCATAGACTGCTTTTAGCGTTAAATAAAATATCTGCATATTATTGCTGTGAGAGTAATACTGTATCTCTTTAGCTTTGCTACTAACCCATGAGTCTTGAATCCTTCTTAGTTGTTTTTGCGTGTTTTTCTTTGAGTTTTCGTAAAGCGTCTTTTTTCCCGGTTGTGTAGGGTTGTTTAGATAAGCATTGTGCTGTTTGTGCGTGCTCTCCAGGAGAGATTAAATCTGTACATCGTTTTCGTTAAACCAGTCTTGATTCCTGCGGACAGCAACACCCAACATTGTTTCTGTAGTTTTTTAGACAGTGTCACGGAAGTTTTCCCAGATTTTTAATGTCTGTGGAGTCAACTGTCAATGCTGCAATGTTGGTATCCATTGAGCTGCGCGTAAACTTTTTATAAAGTGGATCTTTCAGTTTGTAGACGTCGAGATGTTTTGGCTTTTTCTATTTTGACGTCGGCGGAGATGCTGATGATTGAGATTCATTTTGGAGGCTAGCAGTCTGTGGTCCGTCTAGTAGTCAGCGCCACACAGGGATTTAGTGATTCTCACATCTTGCTTATCACGTAGTCTCACGATGACATAATCAATTTGATGCCACTGTTTTGATCGTGAGTGCATCCATGAAGTCTTATCACGGTGAGGTAATTGAAAGACAGTGTTGGAGATAAGTACTTTAAATGCTGCCATGTTTCGTGCAGTAATTGTCGATTGCTATTGCATTTTCCAATGGCATGCCTCCCCATACACCCTACGAGGACGCCCAGTCCGAACCCACTCGTGCGTTAATGTCACCAAGGATGATGAGTTTGTCGGATTGGGGGGGGGGGGTCCTCTATGAATTGTTTTTTCAAGTCATCATAGAAATTTTCTTTCTTTTCATTGGAGTTCGTCATAGTCAGGGCATACACGCTAACGAATATTGCATGCCGTTTTTTTTTAGAAAGTGGAAGGCTATCAGTTGGTTTCTCATGCCCTTTGGATGTCAAGCCATGTTTCTGACTAGTGTAGATTTCATTGCAAAGCTAACTCCAGCTTCACGTTTCAATTCTTTTTTTTTCTGGCAATACAGAATAAGGAATATCTAGCGCCTTGTTACACAAGTTCACCTTCCTCAGAGAGTCGTGTCTGGCTGAGGCCAACGATGTCAATTTATACCTTGCTAGCTCTTTCTCTACAAGTGCGGTACGTTTTTTTGGCCGTGCGACCTACACGCTTTCTAGTATGGTGAGCACATTCCACGCCTCAATTATGAATTGACACACATTAATTTTTCTTGTTTTCTTGTAGTTTTGAGTAGGGATCTCTGCCAGCCGCGGTATGCTGGCCTGGGTCATGGTGATGCAGGCAATATTTAGGGTACCTTTTCTAACGCCTTCCTCTAGCTAAGGAGGTGAGCAGTGCTTTCCTGAATAGGGCTGCTCAGCCGCCCAGACGGCTGTCGGACTCCAGAGGTACCTCAGTGTCATTGGAGAGCGACCACATGGTCCGAACCACCTAGTGCAGGTTTGTGACTTTTTTGATGATATGATGATGAAAGCCATGATTTGCGCGATGAAAATTGGATTAAAGTGAGGGAGATTTTCACAATTTCGTCAGCCTCACTCTTTCGTCCCTACACATATGGTCTCAGTGACAAGACGAGTCAAGAGTATGTGTCGGAGTGCAGTAGATGACGAGGGTGCCTTACTGTCTCACCGTGTTCTCTGACGCTTTACGACGCTAGCTGAATGACACCGTTCTGCCCAATCCCATATGTTCTATGTAAAATATTCGTGGAGTTCGTATGTAGGATTTATATTCGAAGGCATATCTTTATATTTATATCCGTCTATCCAAATCTCCAGATACATATTTAGGACAACAAACAACATGCAGTAAATACCTGCGTACATTCTCTTTAAGAGCTTTTCCATGGATGAAGAAGCTTAGGTAATTTATTCACAATTGTTCACACAACCGCGAGTGTGTATGTGCGAGGGTGCACTTGTGTGTGCGAAATCCATTAGATTACATCTAAGACATTAACTGTGAAATCTGAATACATCTCTCGAGTGTTGCATGGCCTATTGGGGAGGATGAGAATAGTAACATTGATACTTGTTATGCATGTGATCAGAGGTGACTCGGGATTTTTGGATGGTATTTGCTTATCTAATACCATAGATCAACGTCACACAATAGCCATGTTGAAGTCGGATGTACCGGACAACAGATGCGTGGATATCATCAGCCAAGATGTAAACCACTGCACAACGGCATGATGTTGGTGATGCTAATAATGATGGTATTCAAGACTCTGCTTGTACCTGAGAATCTCTAAAACTCCAGCAGTTGATAATGAAATACCCCTTTAGCTATGAGCAAGCAGCTTTTGACAACCCATAACCTTTCTGATAAAAAATACACATGTTCATCTCAGCTGTATAACTGAGACAACTCCCGGCCTCGGTTGCCTCGACGGCATGTAAAGGGTTATGTTTAAATGTTTAGTCCCCGAAGGGGGGTATGCCGGTCACCCAGGATTAACCAAATTCTGTCAGAAGAGCACAGCACCTATCTCATCATCCTTCTGTCAGAACTTTTACCCATTCTAGGCGTCCGCCATAAAAGGTTGCCCTTTTATAACAAGTCCGTTGGCCTGCATCTCTCTTCGTCATTCACGGAGATTATCTGATAGAAGATAAAATTGACTCAAACATTCCATATTCAGCACTTACAACATGTCTGGAAAGTAGACAGTGAATTCTTCGCACTCTGAATTAGAAATCCAGGCCTTGGTTGCAACACGGGAGTCAGCAGTTAGCAAGAACACGAACTATTTCCTGGTGAAAGTAACCATACTATTGGCCAAGCACGTCCCCATTGACCACAGATTCGAATATAATTTGGTTATAGCATGGCGTGTTGACCTTCAATCTTTGTGTCAATATGTGATACCGGATTCTCCCTGGGACCAGTGTTTCTATAAGTGTATTTCATTGTATTGAACTTGTCGTGTGACTCCCTTGATAATAGGCATTCATTCTGGCAGACCTAGTCATTCACGTACAGTTCTAATCTTGTCAACACAGCCACAAGATGATGGCGACCTTTGGGAAATGTTGATATTTTATTTTATTCTTTTTATTGTTATACATTAACAATACTTACTTTCTCGCTCTCAATTTCTACCCTTTCTCTTTCTCTATTTCAACCTTTTTTATCTCTTCATTTATATAGCTATCACCCTTTATACATTGTCTACCATTTACTCCATTTCTACCTTTATATCTCTTAATGTCTACTTTTTTTCTCTCTCTCTCTCTCTTTCCATTTCTACCTTTTTCTGTTTAATCTTTATTTGTACCTTTCTCTCAATATTTACCTTTTTTCTCGCTTTTCATGTCTAAGCTTTTCTCTTTTAATATCATTTTCTCTCTCCATTTCTACTATTTTTCTCCTTCTCCCTCTCCACCACTACTTCTGTCTTTTCACTCCTCTCTTTTTTCCACTTTCTCTCTCTCTTTATCTCTCTGTCTTTCTAGCTTCCTTCATCTTGTCTTGCTCTGTGTATGACTGCTGGAGTATCGAATGTTTGCTTGCGCTTGTGTCTGTGTCTAGTTTATCTTAATGATAAAAATGGCTCAAATGGAGTAGAGAATTGACATCATTGTACTCGGGTTGTTCATGTGTACCTCGCCTCTCTCAGCAGAAAAGCACACTGCCTATTGATAGTACCAATCGTAGCACGTAATTTGTAGCTCCAGGCAGAAATCCCCTACAAACATTGTGCACATCAACTACATTGAGCGTGAAATATTAACTATATACACCGGGGAACATCAGGTACACAACACGGGAACATTAACATAAACAACGAGAAGTATCAGCTACAAATAGCGCAGAAATTCATCTACAAACATCGCGGAAAAATCAATTACAAAAACGGTGTTCATCAACTACAGACAACAAGAAACATCAGCTATAAAACACGGAGAACATCACATACAAACAACGGAGAACATCAGCAAACAACAACTGCGATTATCAACTACGAATAGCCGGGAGCATCAAACTACAAACACGATGAACAGCAATTTGAAACAGCGGAGAACGCCACATACAAACAACGCATAACATCAACTACAAACAACGCTGAACACACGCCACAAACAATAGCTACAATAGGGGAACAATAGCTACAAAATAGGGGGACAACAGCTGCAAATAACTGGACAAATCAGCTACACACAACGGGAAACATGAGCCACAAACAACCGAACACACAAGTTATAAATAGCAGGTATCACGAGCTACAAGAGCAGGAGCAGCAACTACAAACGGCTTGGAACATTAACTACACACAACGGGAACATTAACTACACACAGCGAGAACATTAACTATACAAAACGGGAACATCAGCTACAAACTGGGAATCATGTACTACAAACAACAGAAAGCATCAAGTACGATCAGCAGGGAACATTAATTACAAGCAAAGGGATACATCGACTAAAAGCAGCGTGGAACATCAGCCACAAACATAGTGGAACATTGACTACAAACAATTGGAACACAGTTTCAAATACGAGGAACACCAGGTACAAATAATAGCTGCAAACAACGGCAGCATCAGTCAACAACCAACAGGAAACATCCATTTAAAAAGCGGGAACATCAGTTACACACAGTAGTAATATAAACTACACACAACATGGAACATCAGTTACACACAGTAGTAATATAAACTACACACAACATGGAACATCAGTTACAAACAGCGGGGAACATCAGCCATAAATAGCGGTTACTATCAACTACAAACAACAGGTAAGATCAAAAATAAATAACGGGAACAGCAGCTATAAACATCGTGAAACATAAATTACAAACAGCGGGAAGTATCAGCAATAAACAGCGAGGAAAATCGGCTACAAACAGCGAAGAACATCAACTACACTCAGCGGGAAAAATCAGCTACACACAGAAATGAAATTAAGCAGCAAGCAGCTGGGAACGTCAGCTACAAACAACGGGGCATATCACCTACACAGAACGGGAACATTAACTACAAACAGCAAGGAACAACAACTACAAACAGCTTGGAACACTAACTACAAATAACGTAAAACATCAACTATAATCAGCGGTAGATATCAGCTACATACAGCAGAAAACGTCAACAACAAACAGCTGGAACACCAGGCAGAAACAACGGATAGCATCAGCTACAAACAACGGGAACACCAATTACAAACAGTTGGGAACATCAAATACAAACAGCGCGGAATAGTATCTACAATAAATGGAGAAAATCATCTACTAACAACGGAGAACATGTACTACAAACAGCGGGAATATCGACTGCAAACATCGGAAACAAGCCAAAGAGAACTAGATTTCTGAACAATGTGATTCCGTCAATAAGGACATGAGGCAAGGTAACAAAACAGCATTCGCTACTTTGAAAAGGTTAACACAACCACACTTACCAAGAACAACTATCATATTGAAAATAACAAAATGTTGCTAAACGAAATATAAGACATAATGAAGAGGTGGACAGAATATTGCAAAGATTTATATAAATGTTACATTGCCCCAGACTCTCAGGCATTCGAAGGTATTTTGTTACATAACAACAGCGAATTGGCAAATGCAGAAATATTGAGGGAGGGTGTGTCAATGGCCGTAAGATCATTGAAAGAAAATAAATCACTAGGGGTAGATAATGTTCCATCGGAACTCCTAAAACATGCTGTTGATGAGTTGATCATGGACAGCCATTAGCCAAAATGTATGGACTAGAAAAACATGGCCTAGTAGATGTATGCAGTCGTTATTGCTACTGCTTCCTAAGAAAAGCAATCTCAAGCTGTGCAAGAATCACATAACTATTAGTCTAATTGCTCATTCTAGCAAGGTGATGTCTTAGATTCTTAACAGAATACTAGTTAAATCAGAGGAATTATTAGCAGAAGAACAAGCAGGTTTTCGTAAAAACATAAGTACGAGAGAACAGATTTTCAACGTTAAAACATTGATAGGAAAACACAACATCAACGTGCTTTGTATAATAACTTCATTGATTTCACATAGGCATTTGATCGTGTGTGGTACCAAGGTCTGTGGCAGATACTGAGACAATATAACTTCGATACACACATCATAGAAGTCATTATTAAAGCGATGTATAAAGATGCAAGCAGTGCTCTATTCATAAATAATGACATTGGTGCATTTTATAAGACACTCGTATTAAAGGAGTGCGTCATGGTTACATACTTTTCCCAGTACTGTTTAGCATGTACCCTGAATATATAATACAAAAAGCAGTACACAATTTCCACACATCAATAATTATTGGGGGTGGACCGCTGTGTAACGTGCATTATGCCGATGATATCGATCTCTTGGCTCGTTCAAAATCCAGGAACTCACCTCAAAGTTGGAAAACGTTGTCGGAAATATTGCGTGGATATTAGTATTGACAAAAGCAAGAATTACATGTGAGATGAAAAGCTCTAGGAATGCCGCAGGGATCACCAGACTCGATAGATTACTACATGAAGATATCAGGTAAAGAATAGGTATTATACCTTCCACAGATTAAATAGAAAGAAGCAGATCAAGTGGTTTGGCTACATTATGAGAATGCATCACAACAAGTTACCCGTACAGGCATATAACCAAATGAGATCAGGGTACAAAGCCAGAGGAAAACCACAGAAAAGACGGATAGAAAACGTCAGGGACATCCTGAACAAACACGGCCATAGCACAACCGAGGCCACACATCTGGCTCTAGAACGCAAGCTCGAGCTCCACACCCCTACGCTTAACGGCAAGAGTGGAAAACAAACCACCTGGGGAAAGACAATAGACAAAAGAAAGATATGTCTTCTTCGTCTTCTGCGTTCGTTCTCAAACTCCTGCAGATTAGCAGGATGTAGCCCGGAGAATGGAATGCGTTGTGCCATCGTTTACAGCATTGCTGCGATATCTGAACCTTTCTGCATGACACATCCTACTTCAGCATGGCTTTGGATCACCGACCCTATATGGGATGGGACAGCCAACTCCATCCCATAACCTCCTTAGTCGCCTTTTACGACATGCGTGGAAGGTAAACAGTGTTGCTATTCTTTGCTCCCTTTGCGGGCCCCGGCAACACAAGGACAAGCAAGGGGTGCAAAGGGAACGCATTGCTCTAGGCGGACCCAGGGTTAGCAGATAACCAAGATCCCAAATGTACCTCCACGCGGTGCACCCTGGAAACAGAAATACAGCAGGTCGAGCTGATTCTGGCCAAATCATTTGGGGATCGTGTCCGAGAATGTGGAGGTAGCAGATGTAAATAGATTTGACTGCACAAGAGACAGACAATATCTCCGACACCAACAGCATCACCACATATAGCAACACTGTCGACATACAGTGAAGCTAGTCAGTCCAGTCCGAACATTGGAGGGGCGGCCAATGTAAATTGCACGTAAAGGTAGATGCATGGTGAGAGACAAATAGATTTCATACCGAGTACAATGAAACAATGAAAGGGCAGAATAGCGCTAGAGGGCAGCGCGAACTGCAAATAGAAAGTGAAAAGTCTCTAGGAAAGGGGAACTGCAAGCTCCGTCAGCTCGAGCTTAGCATCTAGTTACCCGAGTTCCTTACAGGCAGAGACCCAGACCCATTCATTGGCGTTTGGTAAAGCAAGAAGACCTAATCCAACTCTAATGTCGAGCCTTCCTAAACTGGAAATATGCTCGCGAAGAGAAAGGGTTCTGTACCCGATGGGCTTAGGCAAGAAAGGGACAACGATGGTAGTCCTGGTCCAACTCTACTGTCAAGGTTTCGTATACCGGAAGTACACTTGCAGAGAGAAGGGGTTCCGTACCCGATGGGCTCAAGCACAAAAGGGACAACGTTTTAGCCCTGGCCCAACTCTACTGTCAGGTTTTCCTACACCGGAAATACACTTGAAGAGAGAAAGGGTTCAGTACCTGATAGGCTCAGGCGCTATTGGGACAAGGACGATCAGCTCGAGAACGCCTTGCTCTCAAACGCGTGGTGTGAGACTCGAACTTGGACAAGGGGTACACGATGTCGATGAATGACACCTCGGCTAAGAGGGCGAAAGAGCCAGGGCCCAACTCCTCTGTTGAGTTCTTCCCCTTAAGGAACCAGGCTCACGGATGAGAAACGGTTCAGTACCCAATGGGCACAGGCACAGCACGTCCAATTACACGAAGCAAGTTCATAGACGGTGGAACACCTCGTACGAGTCAGACGAGAGCAATAATCGTCTGGGCGAAGAGTCGCCACTACGCGTGCCTGGAGTCAGATATAGAGGCTGTCACAGGTTAAGGGTAGCCCACCCGAATTGTCAAGGCATGCCGAAATCGGATGTGCTAGGCCTACAAGGCGCATAACGGTGGCACAACGTAATCACGCTCCCGGCGGAAATCGCACGGATATCTGTGATGGTTACAATGGAGCGAACGCAAAACAAACAAACAAACAAGGACAAGCAAGATATTGATGACTAGTGAAACCAAGCAAGATCCCACAATATCTCCTGTTAGATGGTTACAAACTGGAAGATGTTAACATCTTCACATATCTCGATCACAGTTATATGATGATGGCAATTCGGGGGGGGGGGAGATTAAGCTGACTCGGGAAGGCGATGGCTGCCATGGCAAGGTTGAATATGATGTGAAACGGTAAGAATAGTTAATTTCATTATATGATAGTAAAAAGCAATCTATTCACATCGATAATGCTAAGTATACTTTTATACGGATGTGAAACTTGAACATTATATTTTCAGGTGCCTTCTGCTACAGCAATTTTAGGTGAAGCAACACCACACGATGTTACCCAGCAACGAAATAATAATCATTTCTGCTCAATTCAGATGTTGTTGTGTTTGTTTTTTTTGCAAGATTAAATTCAGAAGAAACAGAACTCATATTCTAATGTAATCACCATCAGGTGAATATTTCCTGAAGAGGATGTGGCAGTCATCACAGCCTGCAGAACTCCTGTCGATCTTGAGACACTCTTCCTGCTTCCATTTTCAGGTGGCATTAGATATATTGCGTCCATCTTCTACTTGGTCTGCCTCTTATTCGTCGCTCTTGTCTCCACTATGGTCTTCTCTAGGTTATCATGACGTTTCATATGGCCAAAATGTTCTATATTCTAATGTCACTCAACAAAATGGTGTTATTTACGATCGTTCCAGTTCAGATATCTTTTACAAGGTGACATTTTGGAGAAACATCAATCACATAATATCACCAAGCAAACAAATGTATTATTGACTTTCGTTTCACTTCAGATGTCGTTTGCACGATGTAATTCAAGTGAAATATAAATCATACAACAATGTCACCCAACAAAAACAGTATAATTTATATCCAGTTCTTGGGATTTTAATTATTTGCCAGAATATTTTACACAACAAACTCAACTTGCAGATCCAATGAAGTTGTCTTTGCAGATGAAATATTACCAGGGCATTATTACGTTCCATACTTGATAAACTGCTATGGATGAAAAGTTCACTATTATTATCTTTCATCACCCAACATCTCATTGAACACAGGCTGCCAATTTATCAACTGATGAGTTAATAGTTAAGTGTTCAGAGAAACGGCATATGGCAACACATCCTTGGCTTCATGTATCATCATCGTCAAGTGCCGTCTCCGCAACGACGGTTGTCTTTCACAGACTTCCAACATCCTGTCTCTTGTTTTGGTGGTGCACTCTGCTAGACTGTAACCTGTCCATCTTGAGATGCTACTCTCCCTCTTGCTACTTCTCTGTCTACTTCTTGCTCGTCTCCTTTCAACTCTACCCTCAAATAAGGTCTTCAAAAAGGTGTCATGTCTTTTAATGTGTCCAAAGTATTTTACTTGCTTGATATTTATTTCCTTTAATAATTCTTACTTCATCTTAGTGTTGTTAGAGTCTCTTTGTTTGTTTTCTTCTCTGTCCATAATGTTCTCCCTATTCTTCTATATATCCACATCTCAAAGAAATCAATTCAGTCTTCTAATTGTTTGTGTTTAGTGTCCATGTTCCTGAGCTATATATTAAAATAGAATAGATGTAGCACTTTATAATTCTCATTTTTAGCTTGTGTGTAATATGTTTAGTGTGACACGAGTCGACAAACAATAGATGCATTGGAGCTTCTCAAGTTTGATTACCTTTTCCCGCACCAGTCTTACAGCCCCGATTTGGCACCTTGTGACATTTCTCTTCGCGAAGCTGAAGGACACCGTTACGCTTCTGATGAAGATACGCAAGCAGCCGGGGGAAAACGTTTGATTTCTTCCTCGACGGGATACAATAACTAGTGCGTGGACCGGAATAAGGACTATCTTGAAAAAATAATGACATCTCAGTTATAAGGAGATTCCAAGCTTTCAGGAAATGTACAGTTCATATATTAATGTGTCGTGAATATTAATAAGCGTATCGCCTATGAGGCAAACCTTATCAATACTGAAAATAGCTCCAGATTTTTGTGTCTAGCAAGATTGTTTTTTTTTTTATTATGTACAAATATTCCGTCCCTTACGAAGACTTTCCCCAATCTTTCGTCCCTTGTGATGGTGACTGCGATCTATATTGGTTGTGGAAATACCACCAAGCTCATTAACTGACTAGCCATCGGCGTACACCTCGTGAAACTGAAACAAATTGGGCCTGGATCGTGGAAAATATGGCGCACGCCTGCCCTTGACTCTACAAAATGAAAGGGTTGATGACACCAGATTTCAATTTTTCTGAACAATAGGAAGTAATTCCTAGAACAAGAGTTCTCAAAATTAGTTATGCTGTGACACGTTGTCCACGTACTATTTGTGTGGTCAAACCAGGGCCGTAAATACGTCTCCCTCAAGACGGGGTGGGTTTACATTAATAAGAGGTCATTCGTGCATGTTCATGTGTCAATTCTTTCTTTTGATCAGAAATTGGAAGACATTTTTGTAAACAAATGTTTGGCTTTTCATTCCATCTTTTGTCTAAGTTCCTAGTACAAAATGTTATGTTTGAATTTGCTAAATAGGGGCGGGGGTGTTTAAGCCGTCGCCCTCCTCCCCTTTTACAGATCTACACACGTGTGTCAAATATTATCATCATATGCTAATAGACCTACACGTTCATTACTCTCAAGGAATGCCTGTTATACTGATCGATGAGTTAGAATAAAATGTGGATAAGTCAAATAATGATGAGCACAACCAGGTCAATAAACAATAGAGTTGGAAAATAATACAATGAAATCGTCATTGTATGTTGTCCCAATGCTGTATGTAGTTCCAGAGTTGTATGTCGTCTCATCGATATGTGTCGTCCACCTGCTGTGTGTCGTCCACCTGCTGTGTGTCGTCCACTCGTTGTGTGTCGTGGCAGCGTTATTTTGTCGACCAGAAAGTTCGTAGATAGAGGGGGGGGGGATTCTACATTGTTTGTAATCACAGGGATGAGTGTAGTCTCAACATTATATCCGACGTGCCATTAAAAAGTAGTACAATCTATAGATATTACAAATACACAGATAACGTTCCGAATAAAGAATTTTTGTCACTAACAGGTACTTACATAAACATACGAAAGAAACGGAAACCTACGGGAGTAATGCACCTAGAAATTCAGAATGGATACAGTGAACAGTGGTGAAAAGCTACAGTATTTTGGACACTTAAAGCGACATGATGGTATCGAAAGGCTGATTCTAGAGGGCAGAGTGCCGGGTAAGAGAAGAAGAGGAAGTCCAAGAAGACGATTAGCGACATCGAAGAATGTATGCACTTGTCTCTGGTCAATATAGGCCTGCTTGTCCGAAACAGAGAGTTGTTCAGAGTATCCACGACGAAGACAACGTTTTGGAAAGAATATGTCACTTGATATATATAAACATACGGGCCTACGGAAGGGGCTCACTTCATCTTGATAGTGAATCTATTTACAACCACTTTCTACTGATGGCAGAATGCCGAAGTATCTACTTTATGGAGAATTACAGTCTGGGAAAAATCTAAGAGTGGATCTCTACTTTGGCACAAAGACGTAAGCAAACGTGATATGCATGATACAGGCATTGATGCAGAATCATGGGAACAGGTTGCCGTGGAATTTGTTGCATTAATGAGGAAGATCCGAATAACAGATCCATAAAGACAAAGGAGAAAGTAATATTAGTTTAAGGGTTCTACGTTTAAGAGGACACACAACAGCAAACATGGTACAAGCGGGCCTGCGATTCCTTGTACCCTACATACCGTGGAAGACTTAAATTGATCTTTTGAGTCGTATTCAGCATAGCAATGTATCTTAGATTATAGTTCCTTATATCACAACAATAATATTATTGTCTTGAGAGACGGAAAACTGCCTACTACTTAACCTGAGTGGTGTACGTTATCATTGCCATGGGTTGTAGATTATATTTCTTATAGCACAACAATAATAATGTCGTCTGGAGAAACGCAATGGTGCGTACTAAATTTCCGCTATAAAAATGTGAAACGATCGTTGTTCTTTGCATGTTTGTTCACACCCTGATAAAGTCCGTTTCGTTAAGGCGTTGACTTTGTTTTGTTTTTATTTATTAACGTGCACTTTAAAGATATATATATATTTCGTGTGTTTTTTCTTTACTTTACTCTTTCCAATATCGTTTTAATGTGTTTCTGTTTCTACTTCCTCTTCTACTTATTCTTCCTTCTATTTCTCCGTCCGTTTTTCCTTTGCTTTTCCGACTTCCTCCTGCTCCTTCGTCTACTCCTCATTCGTCCGCATCCCTCCTCTTTCTTCCTAGTTGTTCCTCCTCCTACCTTTTTGTCTGCTTTTTCTGTGTCCCTTTTGTATGTTTTTCTTTTTCTTCTTTCATTTCTTACACTTTTTCTCTTCTTTTATAAGTTCGTGTTCTAGTAGTGCAACCGTTGTGTTCTAGTTACAGATAATTAGTAAATTAACACTTGTGCCTCTAGTTTACAACAACACTGCGATATCTGATTCTTTAAGTTCAGCAAATTTTCTTCTTCTGCGTTTGCTCTGTGATAACCACAACGAAAGCTCGTGTGGAGAAAAGCGATGTGGATCGCTTCCTTCGAGAAGCGTGAAGTACATTGTACTGCTAGTTCACATCATAGCTGCGTTATTTGCACTTCGACAGACCCATCATATCTGAGGCCTGGACATTCATAGCCAGCACATCCGTTTTCATAATTTTTTTTAAATTTTGATAATGGTCTTCTTTAGCCAGTCACAGCCTTTAAATCTGTAACGAGACGACAAATGTGTGTCGACTACGCTATGACGGTTTATCACTCACTGTGCCCTTTGAATTTTCAGGCCAAAACATGTCTCTAGGTGGCAACCACCATGGAGAGGTAGTCAGGAAATTAGACTTGGGTCGATTACGCATATCTCGCACCAGGTGTTCTGCTACCAGTGAACTAATCTCGAGTAATTAGACGTATTGTGCCGGTGCTATTGGGTACTGAACCTTTTCTCTCCGTCAGCATGATTTCGATATAGGAACTTATCGACGGTAGAGTTGGGCCCGTGCTCGTTCGCCCACTTAACCGAGTTGTCATTCACCGACATCGTGAACTCTCGTAGAGTCTGAGTCTCTACACATTTTTTAGGAGCACCGCGGCCTGGAGTCTTGTTCTAGATCTGAACAAAACTCTCACCGCGAGCATGATTCCGGTATATGAAATCTCGACGGTATAGTTCGACCTAATTTGTTAGGACCACCGGGGACTAGAAATTTGTTCTCGAACAAATTTCCACACCAGTTCCGATTTCGTTTTAACGTTTTCCCTTTCCGTTTGCACATAGCGCTGCCCTTTGGTGCTGTGCTGCCCTCTCATTGTACTCACTATGTTAATCTTTTTGACTCAGTATTCGTCTTGACATCTACCCATTTCGTGACTGTTGCATTGACCTCCTCTCCAATGCTTGAGCCGGACTGTTGCATCATTGTGTGTCGACAGTGATGCTGTATGAGTTCGCAAAAAGTGTCTGAGATAGTGCTTGTTTGTTGTTGTTGTTTGTTTTTTATTATTTTTTTTGGGGGGGCGGGGGGGTTGCAGTCAATTCTCATTCCATCCACATTCCCAGACACGATCCCTAAAGTGTTTGCCAGAGGCAGCACGAGCTGCTGTACCTCTATTTCCAGGGTGTACCACGAGGAGGCACTTTGCGATCTTGGTTATCTGCTAAACCTGGGTCCGCCGAGAGCAATGCGTTACAGTAGCACCCCCAGCGAATCATATTCATGATTGCTTTCAGATACCAGATCAGATGTTCATATTATTAGCGTCAAGATGCTAAACCACCCAAAAAATGTCATCTTATGCGAATATTTCTAGAACTGAGGAGAGCAGCCTTTTGTGTCGGTAAACCAGAGTGCTTTACGTATGGTGCTTAGCCTACAAGTTCTTTTTTTTGTCCTCTGAAGTATCAAGTATTAATTTTGGTTGTCTGTTTTCTTCACAATCCCGTTAGATCTCCTTTACAGGATGGTCCTGTTAGATTTCCAGCAGCATGCATTCCAGATAATTGAAATGTGTTGTGTCGCTCTTTCATCTGCGTCAATGGCCCGACACATATGATTTCAACTGTATACATTAGTATTAACTGTGTTTAGGTACATGTACTTATATGAGGGTTGTTCAACAAGTACCCGTACTGAATATTTTTTAACCCGAAACCCCGTTGTATTTATAGGCTACTTAGTTATATCTCTATCACAGTAGTTTCCTTGTGATTATATATACTAAATCCAGTAATCTTTATCAATCATGGAGCACACCTGGTAGACACTTTTTGGAATAGCCCTAGTTTTTCTTGACTTGTTGTTTAAATCTCCTTAGTGTCATAAAATTATCAACCATTCATTGTTCCCTCAAATTGTCAAATTGTGGAAACAAGAACATATCATATAGAGCACGATCAAGAGATTATGGAATTAGTTAGTTAGTTAGTCGTCGGATCATCATCACTGAAAACTGGACACGTCCAATAGAGATTATGGAGATTGTTGGAAAGGAAATATCCCTCAAATGTAGATGTACCTCGGACTTTCCGCATGCTGATTGTAGCATTTAATTTGTATTATAACCAATAACCAATCTTCTTTCAAGTTTCTCCGTTTCATTAAGGATCACTTTCTCCATAGACTCGAGTAAAAAAAAAAAAGAATTCACCACACATTCGAGCCAAGAAAATAAATTCACCACATTTTCGAGCCAAGAAGGACCATTATTCGCCGAATACATTCGGGCTTAGAAAGACAATAATTTCCAACACATTCGAGCCAACAAAGACAATAAGTAACCACTAATTCGAGCCAAGAAGAACTATAATTAATCATACACTCGAGCCAAGAACAATAATTAATCATACATTCGAGCCAAGAAAAATAATTAATTATACATTCGAGCCAAGAACAATAATTAATCATACACTCGGGCTAAGAAATATCGTTTTTCACCACGTATTACTGCTAAAAATTCTACAATTTTTCACCACACATTCGACCCTAGAGAGACAGTTTCAGAACACATTCGACAAAAGAAAGACAGTTTCAACATACATTCAACACAAGAAAGACCATTGTTCACCATGTACTCGACCAAAAAAGCAGCCATTAAGATTAACATCTCAATAAAGATTAAAATATTGAAGACTCCAAGATATTTGTATAACAGTGGAACATGAATCAAAGAATACTATTCACTTCTGGGGAAGTACAGAAACTGCCAAAGATTGAAAAAGAAATGTTATACTTGTATTGTTGTTAATTTACATACTAAAGACAAACCATCGTTTCTGTAATGTGGAAGGACTCAATTCTTTTAGTCTACTTGAGTAAACAGTGTCTCAATGATACACTTGTGGTAGGCCTCACAACTGATGTGCAACATTTTTGCGAGTTAATCAATCATAAACTCTATCCCTAGCTCATTATTTCAGTGTATAAACGATATAATTTCAGATGTTCCATAACTAAAATGCCTAAATTGTTCACAAATATGCTCTAAACCGTTCCCACGTGACATGTCTTCTTTCTTCACCGTTAGGGCCTTTAATGTGTTTTATATTGATTTTTTGATAAAAGCTTTAGATCGAGTGATTGGGGAGGGGGGATTCTTCGATTGATGTTTAAACTATAACTATATAAAAACTAGATTTCGACGTGTTGTTATGTATTAGCACTCAGAATTCTAAAAACAATTTGAATATTTAAAAAAAATAATTTGAGGTCCATGAAATACAATTTACTTTCCACAAAAATAATGTTACATGAGAAGCAATATTTTGTTGAAATATGAAATAAAACAGTTTTAAAAACAGTCAAGTTCCAGAACTTAATAGGAGGGTAGAGCACGTACGAATACTCTATTAGTTAGTTATTCATTCAGTCAGTTAGTTTAGTTATTTAGTTAGTTAATTACTTAGTTAGTTAGTTTAGTCAGTCAGTCAGTCAGTCAGTCAGTCAGTCAGTTAGTTAGTTAATTAGTTAGTTAGTTAGTTAGTTAGTTAGTTAGTTAGTTAGTTAGTTAGTTAGTTAGTTAGTTAGTTAGTTAGTTAGTTAGTTAGTTAGTTAGTTAGTTAGTTAGTTAGTTAGTTAGTTCGTTAGTTAGTTAGTTTTTTCATTTTATGACTAGGGACATTCCAAAACAACACACTTGACGATTTCAAAGACAGACGAACGACTTTTGATCTGTGGCGTCTCGCTTCAGAGCGTCCACCTTGTCGTTCGGCCCCGCCCCATTTAGGACGTTTACCAGTCATTGTTTGTGTACTAGGCCTTGTAATCACATGAAATAGCGGCTACATTTGAGAATATTCCAGCTCGGATGCACGCACTCCATCGAACCGGCGAAGATCTTGATGAGTGGACCCCTTGTCAAAATAACTAACACCACGTCCTTGACGAAATAATGAAATTATCCATCTTTCAAATGATGTTGACGGTGTCACACAATAACACATGTTGATATGTCCGCCATTTTGACCGGAATTTAATTCTCTGCAATTTACCAGTAGTTTTTCTATGCGTATTTTAACGTTTTTGTTCATTCATCATATGATGACCAGTTGTTACATTCATCATATGATGACCAGTTGTTACATCCATCATATGATGACCAGTTGTTACATCCATTATATGATAACCAGTTGTTACATCCACTTTTGAATGTCAGAAGCCGATATGAAAATCTTATTTATTGACCCCTAGATATAGGTTCAGATGTAGCAAACAGAAATAATGAGTGGTACATTTGACCAGGAGACGTAACAGAAGCACATGAGCTGTTGATGTGCAGAACTGTGCACATTTCTATGGTTCAGATCAAATCTAGTGCGAAAGTAGTGACAAGTTTATGAATGAACAAATGTATCACAGGAAGGCGACATGTTGGAGATATGTTGAGAAGTAACGTTGAGGAGATACTTTGGAGATACACTTCATCTCATTCGTCTACTACACTACCGGTAAGTACTTTTCAAACTGATAAGTTAAATTTCGTTTCGCGATCTGATCCATTTAAAAGTCTGCTGCTCTGACAGTTTACTCTAGAACATGCCCATGTGCCAACCGGGGCCAGAACTTCTAGCTCAGAGTGTAAAGAATACGGCCACTGTCTTCTTTTCAGACATGTCGTAGGAAGCGCCTAAGAACAGTTGGGGATCGATTGACAACTTGTCAACTGTGAAAGTCACAATTGTTACTACGTATCTTGTCTCGATTTCCTACTTTTATCTGCCGTCTAATGGTCCCAATGGATTCAGGTCAGCGGAAATTGTACTTTTGTTCTTTTGTAGTAGAATCCTAATGGCGTGGATGCTAGATATGCCATCAATGTTGATGTTTCACGAGTTATGATAGAAGGATGAAGTATATGCTTCCCAGGAGGTGGTGCCTTTAAGAATACAACCGTTATATAAGTTCAGGTGTCACTTTAGTCAATCAACTAAGGAGTATCTGTGCTTTTGTCAGAATGTCTATGGACTGTCAAAAGCTACCTACTCGCGGCTATAGGGATTACTGTATCATTATCATTACTCTAGAGCGGCGATACTCTCGCCTTTCCATCCAAGTACATTATATTTCAGTAACACTACTTTTCTACCACCCGGTGACCCCCCCCCCTTCCCCTGCATCCTTACGTATAGATTACGTAGACAAAAGGTTTCAACTCATTATTCAAACATAAATTATCATTATCTCGATTGTTCACAATTGAACGCATGTTTGCTCCTGTCGACTAGTTTTACCAGGAGAGAACTTTGGGAGCAAATGCAGGACATAAGACAGGGGTACTTCATTGATATCTTTAAAATCAGGGAAGATGAACAATAATCCATCAGGTTGTGTTGTTTTTTTCCCTCAGAAATTAGACCACGAGAGTGTTGTCCACCACAGAAATAACATCTGACATCACAATCTCTCTATTAAATTCCCTTGATCTGTATGGCGCTTTTAGTTTATAACTTTAGATACCTGAAGACAATGTTAAAAACATTTTCCTATGCTCATAATTAATCATATTAATAACAGAACTGAACTCTTAGTATTACCCAGACTAAAACCTTGTTTCTATGAACTGCTATGTGTACAACTGCTATATTTTAAAGCCACTTCGTGTGACTTCTAGTAGAAAATATGGACAACTGAGAGCCATTTCTAGTTGTGTCTTATATTTAAGTTAACAAAAAAAAAGAACGGCAAGGTGTCTACGAGACAAAAAGGTTCACCGCTCTAAATTCACCTTTTTTAACATCGTTATTTCAACATCAGGCACATGATAAAAATGAAAAAGTGGGATAATTACAAACGTGTTAGGCTCCAGTCACAATATTCTGCATATTAGTTTTGTGCCTGAAAATAAATGATACTGTACTACTTCTTCTTTCTCTTCTACGTTCGCTCTTTGATAATCATAACGAATAAATCGTGCGACTTTCGCCGGGAAGCGTGAAGTACTTTGTTCTTCTAGTTCCACAGTATAACTGTTATTTGCACTTCGGTTGCCTCGGCTCTGTAGCCCTAACATCCTAGGCCCAGCACATCCGTTTTCGTCATGACTTTAATTCGGGTAGTGTGCTTCCCTAGCATGTGACAGCCTGCCTACCTGTCGACATGCAACAGGTGTGTAATGACTCTTCTCCGAGACGATTGTCGTTCACGTCTATCTCGCATGAGACGTTCAGCAGCCATTGATTTTGCCTCGTGTAAATAGACGTTTTGTGCCTGTGCCCATCAGGTGCTGAACTTTTTCTCATTCTAGAGCCTGGTTCCGATTTAGAAAGAACTCGACAGAAGAGCGAGAGTGCCTTTTCGTCTTCTTAGCCGAAGTGTCGTTCACCGACGTCGTGAACCCCTCGTCCAAGTCTGCGTCTACCACGCAGTTGGGAGCAAAGCGTTTTCTCGATCTGAACCTCATTGTCTCATGAAACAGTACAAATGTTTACATTCTCAAATTCCAGAAGAAATTGGAATCGTCAGTGATAGTAAGAATGTCCCAGTGAGATTGGGAAATTGGAATCGTCAGAGGTGGAAGAGTTCTCTCTTGAGATAGCTTTTTTGTGTGCATTCCTGTGAATCCCGTTATAACAACTTAGTCCGGACCGACAAAATATGTATGCAATAAGAGAAATGTACTATATATAGTACAAACAATATAGAATAAATATAATTAGAATTTTGAAAAGTGTTGTTATATATAGAAATTTGTTATAAAAGAAAGATCTATAGAGAGATTCCATTGTATAACTAACAAATAGTGAAACTAATGTAACAGAGAAGTAACAAAAAAACATAGAAACAAGAACTCTACGTTACGTTCCCATAAAGAGCTTCATCAATACACAAATGCAACCAAGAAATAAACACACACAATTATTAAATTATCTATCAATATTGCGTAAGTTCTGTCGCGCACTAATATATCCAGTCACTAAACACAATTGAACCTTTTTCTTTTTTTATCGTTTTTAATGCAGTAATATGGAGTCGTGAGACCATTTATTTGCATTGACAATTTAATAATTGTGTGTGTTTATTTCTTGTATGTATTTGTTTTTTTTATAAAGGTACCTATTTGGATCGCAACGTACGAAAAGTCCTATTTCTGTGGGGTTTTTTAAATTTATTTTTTTACATTAGTTTTACTATTCGCTAATTATATTAGCTACCAGTAATGATATTATACTTACTCTGTTCCTAATTTCTTGATTTCTTATTAAATCTAGTTTAGTAACCACATACATTTTTCTCAGACACTTCATTTTACATGTAGTGATTTTACTTTGCTGCGAAACTTAAAGATTATGTTTGACATTGGTAGCAGAATGTTGATATAAAAATTGTTTATTAGTATCTGTTTAGATTACGGTTTGGTTGTATTTATTTTGCTTAATTAGCAAGCATCATCAATATGTTTTTGTTAATGTGTTCATTATTTCCTAAATCGTCATTGAACCTATATTAACACTTTAACCCTATAAACCTTGACCTTTTCGCCAGACTACCTTCCACACAGTGTCTTAGATGCTTTGCATACATTTCGTCAATAATTAGGGGAGGGTTTATGAAAACGTTTGACAGTTGTTTACAAGGTGTTTAGGAAAAGTTGATATCAACAGAACTGTTTTTATATACCAATTAAATTGGATTTGAAATAATTTTCGAACATAATGTGGGAAAAATAATGTACATTTTTTCGTACTTGTTCTGCTAAAAAGACTTTTTAGAGGGGAGGGGGGTTAAAAAAATGTCACATGATGAAGCGAGGAGTTTCCTTCAAATCTTGACAGTCTTTTGAGAAGGAAGAGAAAATTGATCAAAAATTGGTAAATATATTGTTGACTTAATTTATAGACAGCTTCTTATCTTCCCACTCTGAGAAATTGATTTTTAGCATAGGTCATTTGTAGTCCAGTTTTTAGGTGTAGTAAATATTTTGATCATTACCAATATCTTATACACATAACCACAAATGATGGTAGATGTGAAACAGAAACTACAATTAAGAATAAGAGTGGCTAAAAGTAGTGTCGATGACATGAGGAAAATATTAACATCTAAACAAATTACAAACTAACATGATAATTATACATTTGTACATCTATTCTATATTAATGCATGGCTCAGAAACATAGACAATAGGCAAACAACTAGAAGACATAATTGATACCTTTGAGATATGAATATATAAAAGAATATGGAGAGCATTATTAAAAGAGAATAAAACGAACAAAAAGGTTCTAACAACTCGTATGAAAACAAAACTGTAAAAGAAAATAAAGATAAAACAAATAAAAAATTTGGGACATATTAAAAGATGTTTTACCTTGTTGAATATCTTACTTGAAGATAGAGTCGAAGGAAGACGAGCAGGATACAAGTAGGAGAGAAACATTGCGAGATTTACAGGTTACAGTCTAGCTGAGTGCACCACCAAAGCAAAAGACGGGATGCTGGAGGGCCGTTGCAGCCAACCATCATCATTGCTGAGACGGCACTTCATGATGATGTTGAAAGATGGTGTTCAAATGACACTCTAAGTGCCACAGAGAGTTGGTGTCACATAAGTTTGTAACAATACTGTCTGTTGTCTATCCCCAGATGGAAGCTGGTTGATAGCATCCACACTTGCCGTTAAGCGTAGGGATAGGGATAGGAGCTGTAAGTTTCTGTTCAAGGCCAGATGTGATGCCTGAGTCTTACTGAGTCTGTGTTTGTGGAGGATGGTCGTGGTGTTATCGATCCATCTCTTTCTCGGTCTTCTTTTTGCTCTGTGTCCAGATGATCGTTTGTCATAAGCTCTCAGCGGTAATTGGCTTCGGTCCACTCTCATAAGGTGACCAAACCACTTTATCTGCTGGCGTTCCATACATTCGATACAAGGCATTATTCTTACTTTTTTCTGATATCCTCGTTTCTTCCTCTGTCCAATTTGGTGACCATATTAGCTTTTCTTAAACACTTCATCTCACATCAAGAATACTGTGGACTGGTAAAATCAAACAAATTTTAAGAGCTTAATTCGATCAATATAGATTATGCCATCAACATCAGAAAAGACCTCAATACTTCATGATAAAATGATGCAAAGAAAACATGACAAAATCTTGCAGAATCACTGGAGTACTTAGGAGACAATAAGAAATAAAAGACAAATCCAGATATCCTAAATTCATTCATCATTAAGTGACATATTCGTTCCAGGACGTAGTATTCCCTATGGATCTCTTGAATTATCCCGCAATCTTGAGCAAGCTGTCCTGCCTCATTTTGGGACATGTATTTTGTCCAACGTGTCTTGTGAGGCCTATGCCCCTGTTGCCTTCTATCATCCCCTCCAGAAACAATATGTCCATTCCGCCGTGTCTTTTAATGTGACCGAAAAAAACCTAGCTTTTTCCTTAATATGGTGTTCAGAAGCCAACAATCAACGTTGATTGTTTTTAGCTCCTCCTGGTTTGTTTTTATTGCAGTCCATGGTATTCTCAGAACTCTTCTAAAGCACAATAATTCAAAAGATGTTATTCTATTGGCAATTGTTTTATGTAGTGATATGCTTCGCATCCATATGCCGCAACTGGAAACACACATGTTCGTAGTAAGAACAACTTTGTTCTTATGTTAGTACCCTGACATAATTTCTTTAGCTGTTGTAATTTTGACTGCGCCATTGCTGTTCTTCTCTTAATCTCAACCGCACAGTCGCCTGATTTTGTTTATATTAGTTACTAAATAGTCCAAATGTGCCACTTCTTCTAAATTTCAGCTCTCTATATTAATTTTGGATCTTGATTTCGTTTTGTCGGTTGCCACAATTTTGTGTCTTTTTCATGTTTAAAAAGCAAGTTTTGTTGTTCGCTGAATATTTTGTGACATAATTATGTCATGTAGGTCATGTTCGTTTGTGTCGTCCACATATCTAATTTCCGGTAACTGCAGCCCTCCTATATTTATTGGTTTGAATTCAATCTTCATTGTTTCTTGCTTCACGTTTCTCATTATGTTTTTCGCATATACGTTAAACAAGTATGGAGACAAGGTACAGCCTTGTCTTATCCTTTTTTGGTACATTAAACCACTCTGATCTTGCACCATCCACTTTTACCGATGCTTCTTGGTCTTTGTACAGCTCTGATATTAGTCATGTAATGTGTTTTGTGCCCTTGCAGCGGGTGCTTTCAATAAACTACGCAACATATGGACGTCAAACACACTAAGAAACACCACAAAACAAGTTATTTAACTCCAACATCATCCCTATTCTATCATATGGGTGCGAAAGTTGGAAAGCCACAAAAGCCACAGATAAAAGACTCGACTCCTTTGAAAACAAATGCCTACGTACCATTCTGAACGTTAAGTGGAGTGACTTTAAATCTAACACTACTATAAGAGAGGAAAGCAAACAAACCTATATATCTTCCTTCATTAGACAAAGGCGTTGGACTTACATCGGCCATGTTCTCAGA
The DNA here is from genome assembly GCA_034231615.1 of Meghimatium bilineatum. Lineage (NCBI taxonomy): Eukaryota > Metazoa > Mollusca > Gastropoda > Stylommatophora > Philomycidae > Meghimatium > Meghimatium bilineatum. The sequence continues at coordinate 24,919,722 of CM067308.1, forward strand.
ATGAACAGCCTAAGAATTCCCCAGCAATCACTATATTGGGTGCCACCTGGAGTAAGAAGAAAAGGGAGACCTAGAGAAACTCTACGAAGAACCATTAATAGAGAAGGCATGTCAATGAACCTAAACAACACGCAACAATTGAAAGACCTGGCAACACAAAGACAGAAATGGAAAGCTATGGTTTCTGCCCTATGCGCCGCCTATGGCCCTGGAGGAACATAACAACAAATGTGTTTTGGGAAACCCATGTCGTTCATGATTACCCACAATTGTGGTGATTCACAGTCGAATGCCTTGGTGTGTGTTTGTTCGTCCATCACAAGTGATGATGACCATTTGTTACACCCACTTTTAAAAATTCAGTTAGAATTATGTTCTTGGTTATGAGTTCGAAAATGGCTAATAATTCGAGCTGCAAATGTCCTTGGACAGTTTATGCATAGAATAACCACTGTAGAAGGATTGTGTTCTGTCCGTGACTTTCTTTCTTCTCTCCGTTGTTGATGTTTTGCATTTCTTATCTTTTCACAAGATGATGCGCCCTTTTAGACTAGATCTATTGAATGCCTTGGTATAATCAATGTAGCATGCATGAAGTTCGATGTGTCATGGAATATACTCTGTACATTCTAAACTCATGGAATAATTTCAACACAAATCTTAGCAGTTGTGTTTTTATAACGTGTAAGAAAACGTCCAACAACTTTCTAGCCCAGTCTGAACTTCTAATGCCAAGCATGAAATGTAGCAATTGGTTGCGACCAGGATTGATTTGATCATCTCTTCAATTGAGTTAAGTCCCATATTGACGTGTGTGTTCATCAGCCTACTTATTACATTATTTCCCTTTCCCTTAGATTTTCCGTTGCATTTCAAGACTGCCCCTCTAACCTTATTTCTCAAACTGTCCTGTGTTTATTTGGTTAAAAAAAGATATGTATAAATGGTTTATTCTGGCTTACTGGATTTTTTAATTGATTTTTTTAATTTAGTGGAGTTTCCAGTTTCGTGTTTTCTTGTAAAGATAAAGGAATGTCAAATTGCACCAACTTGCCGTCGGGGATGAAGATAAATCTTCGTGTACTAAGTCGCAGCACCTATTAGATGGGGTGGCCAGTTCCGTTTCTTGCTGTGTTTACCTACCCCAACCCATGTTCCTGGTACCCATTTACAGCTGGGTCGACTGGAGGAGCGTTCGTGTCAGGCCTAAAATAACATCCCGGATTTTTTCTGTCCGGACGTGGTTTCGAACTTGGCACGCTGTAATACAGTGATAGTAAACAAACTGTAAACTAGGCTATCATGCTCCACTATTTCCTTGTACTAAATGGATAAATCATCAGTGTCTGGGAACAACCCAACGCACTAAAGATATGAGGGCTGGTGCAACATTGGGTGCTAAGGGAAAAACAGAAATCAGTAAGGAGTATTGCAGCAAAGTACATAACACATGATATCAGCAAATGCAGACGTTTCTACTAAAAAGTCTTCATCAGAAGAAAGGCAAACAATAAAACATGAATATTAATAGAAATATAGTGTAAGAGAGAAGCACAAGCAGAATGCATTGTTATAGTTTACAGCTTAGCTGCGATATATGTGCAATTCAGCATGATTTGTCCGGCTTCTGGTTCATTTGACACTATACGAGATTGGACAGCCAACTTCACCCAATAACCTTCTTATTCGCCTCTTAAATGTTATGCAAACAGTGCTATTATTTGCTCCTCTTCCAGGCCCGGCGGCACATGTGTGGTATGACAGCTAAAGGGAATGGTATGAAATCCTCTATAAAAATTTTTCCTATTTAACACTTCGTAATCATCAATTATATTTATTCTCTACTGTATATAGTCAATTTCTATTATTACATACATATTTTGTCAGTCCGGACCAAGTTATTATAATGGAATTTCACTAAAATTGTGTATGCAGTACTTAAGACAGGAACAGAACATGCACATATACGGGAGGTCAGATTCAGGACATATATATATGGCCTTGGTCAGACTGAAGCATAACAAATCAGCTATTAAGAATACATCTGATGGCGCTCAAGGCCCAGATGGAATCACGTACAGTTTACTCAAAGCACAGGTCGTCTGGTACTCCTTAAATAATAATCTGGTCAGTGAAACACTGCCGGTTGCATGGACTCATTCATTGAAAGAGAACAGGACCTTAAATATCTTTGATAGAAGTCTCTTATTAAAAAAACACATCACAAATAGGATTCAGAAGGCTAAAAGAAGGATCAGCGTGATCAAGGTTATGATGATCTTCAACATGCAGCACAATGGGTACTGTTTCTGCAAGTGATGGTGCTATCTGTCATAGATTATGACCTCAGCCTGCTAACACAAAAAAGTCAATAGATTTTTCCAATAGAAAAGTCCAAAATGAGGCAATGAGAGCGGTACTGGGGTGTACTAGAAATACACCCATCTCTGCTACGAGATTTCTGTTTTATCTCCCCAGCATTAGAGTGCGACATCAGGTAGCACAAGTTAGGTCATATAATAAAGTGACAGAATACAGTAACCACTCATTACACCAATGTCTAGATGAGCCAAAGGGAAAACGAATCAAGCGTGGCAGATCATGGATGGCAGAGGCTGAAAACAGACTGCGAAGAATATGTGAATTTGAAGAAATAGGAAAGGGTAGTGAATGGGTGGAGGTAGACACTGAGAAGAAATCACAGACTAACGTAATAATATACCTAGAAAAAGCGTGTCGAAAATGGACAGATGTCAGGGCCCAGATTACAGTGCACGAATTCACCCAGCTACAGTCGAAACCACAAGACATAATTATATACACAGATGGCTCAGTTAATAGAAACACAAATAAAAGTGGTTGAGGTTTTGTTGTCTACAGAAACGGCATGAAGTTGGTTGAGAAATCTTCAGCACATTCCACTGTCACATCAAGCATAAGGATGGTGATAGAGGATGGTGATAGAGGATGGTGATATTTGAAATATTTACAGCAGCACTTATTTGGTTCATAACTGATACATCAACACACTCAGTAATACTCACAGACTCTCAAAGTATACTGCGTAAGATAAAAATTAGTACATGCTGAGAAAATAATGGTGGGACTTCCTGATTGAACAACTCAATTGTTCAAGGCATACATGGACATACTGACCTGGTCATGCTGCGGTCAGAGGAAACGAGAGAGCTAACTTATTGGCAGGCAATGAGGCGATAGATGGCACATTGCTGAGAAGAGATAAAGCAGACTTAATAAAGGCAGTAATAAATTCATATTAAGATGAAGATGATGTCAATAAGGCTGAGAACGTAAACATACAGGTAATGTCAGAAATGGGAGTATCTACAGGGGAGGAATTTTTTTTTTTTTTTTGAAAGTCCTGAAGATCACGCAATCAACACCTGACCAGAATGGCTGCTGGAACGGAGGTGGAGCACTTATGGGAATGCCCCCATGGCTGTGAAGTCAGTTTCTAATCAAGAAAGAAAGGATGAAAAACCACTACAGGTGTTCAAGAACATAGTAACATAGACCAGCCCGGGATAAATATTCAAACATATTGTAAATAAAAAATGATAGAAAAATTCATGATTTATATAAATGACCATCAATCATGGGCATCTTCCTTTTCCTCTTCTTCTGTGATCAGTTTCTATACCTGTCCATGCAACAAATTGCAATACCTTTGTTTACAATTTTGCATTTTCTTTGTGAGCCCTACTGTGCTTTCTCATCATGTAATCACATTTCCATGAAGGTATTCCATGATTATATCTAAGCTCAGAATATCTGTCAACTCACACAAACATGAAAATAGAACACAACACATACAGATATTCACAAGTTTATTTTAATATACAAATGCATACATTTTATAATTTATTATGTATATTTTTTTTTAAGTTTGCAAATAAATATCCACACATTTCGGTCTGCCAAATTTGACTTCAGCTTGTCATTTCTTAATTATTTTGACCTTCTACAGCACAGGTTCCGAATCCATGTGTCACAACCCTAAATGAGGTCATGGAAGGTTTTCTGTAAGGCTGCAGGCTGAAACCGTGAACTAAAAAATGTATTGATTTTAACACAATTTTCATTTTTAATATGTCTAAATATTGTATCAATTTTAATCAAGTTTTAATGTCATGCCTGTGTGTTGACTGGGTCCAGAAGTTACCTGCCATGCATGTCAGAAAAAATAGGTGTGGAGTTGGCAGTGTTAGATGAGTTGACTCAAGTTGCAATGCAAGTAGGCGCTATCTGAGTGGACCAAGTTCAAATCCTGTTTGCTGCATTATGATTTTTCTGTCGTCACAACTTGCACATGGTTATTTTAACCCTCAGAATAAAAACAGTCTATTCCACCAGTAACTTGAATCTGTGCTGTCAATGGTGATGAGACCAAAATTATAACAATTTGGCCATGTACTGTACTAGTTGTAGTTAGAGTGTTGAAAATCACATTTGTTAAAAAGACACAGCAAAATAAATACTCTTACAGACCAACATGAACGTCTCATGGCAGTGGTGGAGAGTTGCAAATGTGTGGTTTGGCCATGTGATGAGGAAAAAAAATTTTTCTAGAACTATCTTGCAGGGAACAGTTGAGGGTAGAAGAAGAAGGGATAAGAAGAAAGTATGGATTGATAATATTAAAGACTTGACAAGATTAAGAATCTCCATGCTTAAATGAGAAACTGAGAAGAGAGACACATGCAACATTTTTGTGTTGATGTTTCAAGAGTGGGTTTCAGATGTTTCTTGAAGGGTTATGGGTTTGATGATGAATTTTGTCTTGTTCAAGAACAGACCAGCACAAATCTCCTGGAACTGCCAAGGGTTAAAGACAACTGTCAATCATCCTCCATCTTGACTGTAAGAGAAACTGACATCCTTTCAATCTTAACATGACCTTGATTTTTCCATTTGTTTAGCCAAATATCTCGCAGATTTTGCGAATCACTTTCTGTGAGACCTCGGCAGGTAAAGACAAATTTCTTCAGTGGGACAGGACATACAACTTTATTTCTCATAGCATCTAGAAGCTCCTGGTCAAGTGGAGATGACACAGAACAGCCTCGAGCTGTAATCTCCTCAAGGTTACTGCTCTTGTCTGCAGATAGGTACAACAATTTCTGCAGGCTTTTATTGTTAATATTCTGGTTCTGTGAGAGGATAAGAGTGTGCAGAGACCTTGCTAGTACCGGAAGCCTACAGAAAAATAAAAATTTTGCAAAACTTTTAGTACCAATGAAAGAAATGAAATTATTAAACATTAAATTATCTAGTTCTAGTACAGCACAAAAACTGAAAACAGAAGTTTCAACCAAAAAGCCTTTATCATACTATAATTATTTGGCATAGAATAAACATACTACAACACACAATACTTGAATCATTTCTCAAGGCACAAATCACATTGAGATAAGATTTGTTCTATTGCTAATATTAACAAATTGCAATACTTTCATTTACAATTTTGCATTCTTTCTGTGCCCTACTGTACTTTCTCATCATGTAATCACATTTCCATGGTTCCTGCCTATCTTTGGTGTTTTTTTCCAGATCTGTATACAGCATTACATTGATGTTGCATGTAGACTCTGTCTGATTTTGTTGATCCATTCTGTGTTTGTTCATCAATCTTGATAATGACCTTTTAGTCAAAATGTCAACAAACCTTTTCAGCCCCAGCCAAAAAAGAAAAATTCTTGGCGAGAGGATTCCCAGGGCGAGAGGAATAACTCCACAAAAATCAGAAGTGATTGTGCAAGAAAATAAATTTTAAAAAAAAATTGCAATCAATTTTATGATTCAGTCCAATTTACAGAAAAATGGAAGAGGTATTTTCTGTGAACATGTATTTGTGAATGTCTTGCAAGACAGGTTTACTTGTAATAAATGAGAGTGAAAAAAAAATGAACACCAGTTTCATGTCAGCTTCATTTACTTGTGTCAAAATGTTTGCCTATAAATGTTCAAATGAAAAGCTGCAAAGCAGTCTCCCTTACACAGCATGACAACAACATGATATTGATTGATATCCTAGTCAATCTTTCATCTGTTTGATTATCCAGCATATACCTAAAATTTATAGAATTAAGATCCACAGAACACACAATTTTTATTCCCTAAGATTTGTTTTTCATAAATGTCTATTGTTTGAATTAGAGTCTGCCTGTAAAATTATCATAGCTTCATCAATGCTAACATCTTATTCATGCATCATTGGCTCTCTGGGCTTGGTTAAAATTATATCAAACAGGGGTCTAACCTTAAACATTACATCTAGTCCTCAAGGCATGAATTTGGAGTTATCATTGAGATGAAAATATTTGTTCATACTTTCAAATATATTTCTGGACACTAATCTCGACACTAGTCACATTCAGCAGTTCATCAGTAGACCACTGTGACTGTTTTTAAACTACAAACATATAGACCGAATTCACATGAAGAAAGCCCTTGATATTATCTGGTGAAACAGGTTTCTAAGTAGGATCTGGTTTTTTCAGAAAATTTTATACCAACATACACATTGTTGGTTTATTCTAAATATACCTCAAAGATCATCTCATGTAGAAATAGTGACAGACCTAATAGTAATCTCAGCAGAGTATTCTGGCTCAGACATTTTCAGGACCTGGTTCCTCTTGAAATTAATCAATATTGACATAGTTCAACTATGTTAACCTCAATCATTACTAGATCTAATATCTGTCAGTGGTAAAGGGGAAGGGAGGCACATTATTCATTAGGCCTACAATAAAGATCATCACCACTTTCAACTCTTAAAAATACTGAACTAATTCCCCATCAATGTCTAATTCATTCTCATTTTCAAACATTTCATTAAATAAATTGCCTATCAAAATCATCAAAATCATAAGTAATTCATTCTGATGAAGTTTTGAAGAAAATTGAAGATGATATTCAAAAATTCATAGCTCGCATACGCCACCTTTTAGCAGCGATCAGAAAGCTACACTTGAAGCTGCCATTACCAGTAGTTACGCGAGGGCTAAATTTAGCAACATGGAAACAGTTAAGAACAACAATTTAAAAGACTATGTTGAAATCAGGCGTAAACGGGTAGATTGAGATTGAGTGGGATAAGCCACCTACACATCAGGGCTAAGTTTTATCAGTCTATTCACATGTAAACAGTGAAGAAGAAAAAATCTATATAACTATGTTGACATCAGTCAGGTGTGGCCGCTCTGGGAATGTATCAATAGTCGCCGGGAACATTCGGTATGGGATTGAAGGAATTAATCTTCATTCTAGATCTGTGTTTCCGAATTGTGGTGCAGGCCTCACAGTGGACAATTTAAGAATTAAAAACGTACCCCACTTTTGAAGCATCAATCCTAATGAAAACTAAAAGGTAGCAAATCAAAAATTCAATTTTTATACTAATACCGTGCTATCAGTGTCAAACTTGGGCAATACTGAAGAAATGAAATTAATTGTGTATCACTAAACAAGAAGACTTGATACTGAAGTTTAGACTATAAACAGCAATAACTATTTAGGTAAAGACACAGAAGTCGGATGTGTCTGGTCATTGGTGGAAATAAAACTACAATACAACACACTTCCGTTCTCTGGGGTACATCACATTATAAATCTTGTTTTATCTTGTTTTGTCCTGCTATAAGAGAGATCAGACGGGAGTTTGAGAACAAATGCAAACCCTCCCAAAAATGAAGGTATATAAAGCAATAGTCAAAGAAATGAAAGATTTTCTTAAAGAGATTGGAATTTGAGAAGGGGTGGGGGTTGTGGTAGCAAATATTTATGCAAAAAGGGGGCACCATATAGAAAAATGGTGGGAAACAGTGTTCAGAATAGTCTTTGAAATGTTTATATTCTAAATACAAACATTCCCAATTGAGGCCAACTCCTTGAAGAGAAGATGGAGCTCAGTCCAGCCTACAGAGGCTAGAAACTAAGATTGGTCTAGTCATCTACTTCGAGTAGGGCTGCAGTCATGCCCAAACAAGACAGGTGCTGAAGTCGAAATTACCAGGCTGAGAGGTGCACCAGCAGCCATGGTATCATGCAACCCGGCTAAATAACATGTCTTCACAACAAAATACAAACATTTTATAGCACGATCATAAATATTGACATCACCTGTTGATAAAGGTGACATCAGCATGAGATAACTGATTGCCTGCTAGAGACAGTTCAAGCAAACAAGACTTTCCATCGCTGACAAAATCTTGGAGGTACTGAAAAACATCCTGGTCTGCTGTAGATCGAGTGTGGGAGATGTCTAGATTCTTCAAGCAGTCAGAGTGTAGGGAAAACAAGAGAAATCGGAGTCCCTCATCTCCCAGGTTGTTCTCAGACATGTTCATGTGTTCAAGTCTCCGTTCTGAAACAAAATGTGTTTGACTAAGGTCATGTTCATTAAACAACTTGGCATATATGACAAGATCACTGTACAACTTTGCATTAATGACAAGCCCATTATAAAAAAATCACAAGTGAATGAAAGAAGATAAAAAAATTACACAAATGTCAAGATACTGTACAACTTGGCAATGACAAGACCATTACACAAAATGGCACACATGACAAGATCATTGTGCAACTTGGCATAAATGACACACTCATTATACAACTTGGCATAAATTACAAGCTCATTATACAACTTACCATAAATGACAAGTTCAGTGTACAATTTAGTACAGTGGAATTCTTTTATAAAAATTTGCTAGACAAAATGTGTATGCACCTCGAAATTTAAAAAAAAACAAAAATAACTTTCTAAACATATAAATTTAAGAATAACCTAACTGAGGATTTTGAAGTTATGAAATAGATAATTTTCTTATAAACATATGTGCTATAAAAAGATTGCACTGTAATAGTAGGAAGCTTAATGTACTACTTATAAATCACAATAAGATTTCTTTCTCCACAACTGTTTTTATTCACATAAAATCAACATGGACATACAGAATGTCTTCAAACCACACTTATAAGACAAGAGAGTTACCAACATTACATGCTGCATGTTGCTGGTTCTAAAAGGCAAGCAAAGAATAGTGAGTTACCTGCCATGTATGCAGCAAGAGGCTCTTTTTCTGCGTTCATTCTCAAACTCCTGCAAATTAGTAGGATGTACTCCTGAGAACAGAACATCTTGTGTCATGGTTTACATTTTGGCTGCAATATCTGCACTTTTTAACCTTGACATACTCGACTTTATAATGGCTTCTGGGTCACTTGACCCTCATCAGGATGGGACAGCCAAACTCCACTGCCAAAAACCTCCTTACTGACCTGTTAGATGTGCATGGCAGATAACTGTCACTATTCTTTGCTCCCCTTTGGGCCGGAAAATAATAAGTGGAGATTGCATTTCAACTGATTTTTCAATAATTGTTCTAAAGGTAAAAATTTGATCAATACATTATCGTTTTGGTTGGTGATAGCTTTCATTGACATGGCAGAGGACTGGCTTTTGTTTTATTGTAGTTTAGTTGCTAGTTTTATAGAAGTTGTTTATTTGGGTGGCCTTTGTTCATTCTTTTGCTTCTTTCATAAGCCTCCAATTTAGCACATCTCTCCATATCTCAAGGTGTTCTACATTTTTTTATGTATTTCGCATACAGCCGTTGGTGTAGATCTCATTGTTCCACTAATAAGGCGTAGGGCACTGGTCTTCACTTTGTCTAGAGATTCTACATTTGTCTTGAAACATGTCAGGAGTGCACTGCTGTATTCTAAAGCAGAACGTATGTAACTTAGATATAATCCTCTGAGGGTATCCTTGACTGATCCCAAAGATGTGTCAGTAGCCTTTCAGTAGCTGTAGCCATTTCAATGCTTAATTTTTGACGTTTTCTACCTGCTTATTGACGGTGAGCTGCTGATCAAGCGTGACTCCAAGATATGTGGGATGTTCTTCTCTTGGCAATTTCTGTGTATCTAACCATAGACTGATATTTTCTTTGGCTACTTTAGTCTTTTGGCTGAACTTTCAACATTCTAATGGATCTGTCATATTGTTAGGTTATTAGCACAGAGGGCTTTTTCAGCTTTGATATGTTTGGCCAGGTCATTCATGTAAATGAGAAACAGGGTTCAGCTAAAAGCAGAACCCTGTAGTAAGCCTTCCTCTAGACTTCTTTTAATAAGATTGTATTATTGATCTTTATCTGGATTGTTCTGTCAATGAGGAAGTATTTTATCAAGTTATATAGCTTTCCACTAATTCCCATGTCAATAATCTTCATTAATAGAAGATCCTTTCTCCATACTCGATCATATGCCTGTTGTAAGTCAAAGATGGCTACAGTATGTCTGTTTTCTGACCAACATGGATTTTCTGGTCAATCAAAATAATTGGTCTTCCGAATTACAATCCATAATGATTTTACTGAAAACCCGATTCACTTTCATGGCAATGCCCAGCTTTGAAGATGTTGACAGATTGCAAAAATTTTGAAATTTCAATGACATTTAGCACCATGTTGCCACTAAAACTTGCAGAAAAAGAAAGTCGAATAACATGCCAGATTTCAAATAATCTGGAAACCAAAATTTTAGAAATTTGGTTTCTTTTATTGATTACAGGAGACCTAACAACGGGGCTTGAGGGGTCAATAAACTCATCAGCCGTTGACAAGAGATGTGTAAAAAGTTGTCGAATGCACTCCATCTACGCATGCTAAAGATTAATGTTTTGGTACTTGTGTAGATGTTGACATTGTGTTTTGTGTATGTCTGTGTTTGCAATATTGTTTTTTTATGTATTCCTGTAGTCAATTTTTTAGCCAGAGAAGCCTGGTTACCTACTGACCACCGAGGACCTTGATAACTGAGGTGACATCCGATATCGCTTGTAAGGCATAGAAGGTGAATATGAAGGTCTTGTAATGGTGTGTGTGTGTAGTTGACTGTTCCATCTTACAGATCAAAGTAACCCAGATGTTGTGCTGAAGTCACATATTTCAGGCCAATAGATGCAAATATCACAGCTATGTTGTAAATCATAACAATGGAATTGGTTCTCCAGACTACATCCTGTTAATATGCAGGAGTTTGAGAATCAACTGAAGAAGAAGAATCAACATGAAATACATTATTTGATCATTGTATCGAATACAGAAACATGCCGAAAGCAGATGTACTAGGCAATATGGCACAATTTGAATGTTAGCGCAGCCCATGTGTTGCAGAGCTCAAGAGGGAGCAAATAATAGCAATACTATTCACCTTCCGTGCATGGTGCAAGAGGTGACTAAGGAGGTTATCGGTGGATTTGGTTGTCTCATCCATCCCATATAGGGCCAAAGGGACCCAGTCATGCTGAAGTTGGATGTGTTAGGCCAAAAGGTGCAGATATCGCAGCAATGGTGTAAACCATGACACAACGCATTCCATTCTCCTGACTAATCCTGCTAATCTGCAGGAGTTTGAGAATGACAGAAGAAGAAGAATGTTAGCAAAACATACTTCACGGTTCCTGGCAGAAATCACATGAAATTAATGATTACTATTTAAGAGTGAATGCAAAGAAGAATACACAAACATAGAAACTGAGAACTGTCAGTGTTTCCCTACCTTTCAATGCCTCACGTAATGAAATTGTGAATAGTCTGTGTGAAAAATTACAGGAAGACAAACTCAATTGGCTCAGCTTAGGTAATCTCCCAATAACAGAAGCTAAAGGTTCTGCGGCAATGTCGTCTAAACAGTTGTGACTCAGACTTAGTGTTGTGAGCTCTTGCAGGCATGGATCAGATTTCAGGGCTGACGACATGGTCTGGAGACCATCTGATGAAATTCCGTTAGTTTCAAGAGATAGGATCTTTACATGTGGTAGACCAGTTAAAAGTTTCATAAGGGACGCAATCCCAGCATCACCGAGGCGGTTGCCATTAATCTTGAGCTCTGTAAGAATTTTATGATCATCTAATGCTTGGAAGACTGGTTGAAGAGTTGAATACCCAAGTCCCATATCACTTAGATGGAGCTGACCTGATTGGTCAGTTTTCTGCAAGAGTGAAATTATATGTGTATTGGTACCAGTTAAGCACAATTTACAAGCTTGAACATATCTATCCTCTAGTTTTGGTCTCTCCCACGCAGTGACATTTGCTATAAGTAGGTCACCATCCTGTAAAACTGTTTTGATGGTGTCTGCGGTATAAAGAAAAGTACCATCCTGCGTACTAAGGGTAAGAGTCGGTAATAGCAGAAACATATTGAAATACCTCTCTTTGACTTGTTGGAACAACCACGCGATTGTCTTCACCTGATCAGAAGGTTGAATTGGTAGTAGCAATGTCTGCTCTCCGATCTTCACCTTGACACGAATGCTGTTTGCATATGTTGGTTTTTCAAACCTCTCTGTACTTTCCTTATTTTCATCAAGTATTTTTCTGTTGACATTCACGTCTAACATAGGCAGCACTGTTGTGCAATCAGTTCTAAAATTAGTATCAAATTGCACAGATGGTTTTCTGTGTATCGTTCTTACAAGGTTATCACTTATCCTGGATTCTGGAATATTCCTGCCTGGTGTAAAAGATGTCACTTGGGCAGCATTATTAGACTTTCTTTCGTTCTGTGATAACATATCTATGTTAGTTTCCATCGTGCAGTTTCCATCGTAAACAGTATCAATCTGACACAAAAGATCATCGTCATCATCGTCCCACACATAGTCATTAGTTAGTGTCATAGATTTACTGATATTATCAGTTCCCGAAGATGATGAAACAATGCATTCATTATCATGCTGCCCTTTACTGCCAGCTTCGTCAGTATCCGATTCATCTCTGTCGATTCTTTCATTGCGTGAAAATTTGTTTCTTTTTTTTCTCACAGGAAGAGAAAACGCAGAATTTCTGTAAGACCTGGTTGATTCAGTTCTTGATCTCTTTCTGGTAACATCTCGAGATGTACTGGTCGTTAAAACATCACTGACAGCAGTGCTCCTTTTTTTGGACTGAGGCCATTGTATGTCATTGACCAACCAGTCATCCCCGACATCATCATCTGCATCTACTAAAGCAGACATTTGTTTCACTTCATCATTACTACTGCCATCTCTGGTATCTAATCGATTCTGAGCTGAACTTCCTACAGAATTTATAGCCAAACGATAAATTTCACTGCCTGGCATATCTGTGTCACCATTTGAAAGTGACAGCCGAGAATCTCTGTAAAGATCTGACGATTCATCATCTGATGACAGGTGTTCTTGTATGTGTGACAACTCTTGTGCTGAATGACTTGAGAGCTTGCTTTCTCTTCTGCTACAATTAAAGAGACAATAATCAACACAAGTGAACAAGTGTTTTTCTGCAGTATAACGAAATTGCATAAAGCGGTGTAATAAAAAACAGTGTAATTCTGTTCTCATGACTATATCCTGCTAACCTGCAGAAATTTGAGAACTGCAGAAAAAGAAGCAGTGTATTTCCAATAACAAAACAGAAACATGTAGCAATTACATAATACTTGCAATCATGAGGGCATCATCGTGTGAAAACTAAACTTGGATGGCAGCTTCCACTGTTTTGTCTATCATGTAAATATCACAACCATAGCCTGTACTAGCTAGTGTATTGTCTGTAAATATTGTCAAAATCATTCTTTTGCTTCTTTCATAAGCCTCCTTTGCAGCCACATCTCTCTGTATCTCAAGGGGTTCTACATTTTTATGTATTTCACATGCAGCCATTGGTGTAGGTCTCATTGCTCCACTAATAAGGCATACTACTAGCTAGCGTTTTGTTTATAAATATTGTTGCAATCATAGCCTATACTGTAACATTGAAGTTTAATACAAAACTAAATACTCCAGAATGAACTACGTTGCTACTCTTTGGTCGCAGGAGAAATGTTAGAACAATTCAACAACTATATGGGATCGTGTATAAGTATGTTCTAGAAAACTGAAACATTTCTTAACTGATGCTTCGAGGCACAACAAGAAGGAAGACAAGTTTATGTATTTATTCTCATGAGTGTCAGAGAAAAGCAATTTAATTTGTTATCTCTCTTGCGTGTCTTAAACGGGTTTCTGTAGAATAGTACACTATATCACTGTACATCGAGCAAGGTCAAGAGGAGATGTAATTGTGTCGTGTAGTCAATGGGAGTAGAGAGTAACAAGCCATGCGCCAACGGTGTATTATTGCTATATTTCTGCAATAGTGACTATTAATTGTGAATTATATGTGATTTTGATAATAACAATACCAGAAAAACTTTCATGTTCTTCTCATCTGAAACTTGTGTAATATTTTTTAAAGTTCATACCAATTATTAATAAACTACACAAATACATAGCACACAAAAATCTAGGGAGAAATTATGACACATAATCTTGAAGCATGACAGTCTACAGTATAAGACATATTGGCAAATCAAGCCTTCTTAATGACTCATTTAAATGACTTCTTGTGATTTTCACTGGTCACTATGATTATACTTTGTGTGACGGCCACTGAAAATCAAGTGAATAGTTAAATGAGTCATTTTAGAAGGTTGGATTTCCCTTTTGCTAGGTACTTGGACATCTGGAACACCTCGTAATCGATATTTGCGTTCTGGCTATAAATATCTGTCTATGCATTTTATCACTACATCTATAGGACAGAAGGGGTTTTCCCAAAAATTTGGATACTAAATTAGTTTGTATACTAAATTAGTTTGTACACAAAAAAGAGTGAATGTTTCTTGAACAGAAAAAAATCCCGCCCGTAAGAAACATCTTTGTTTGTTGAAATTTTCTGTAACAGTGAATTAATTATGAATTTAGTGCTCATAGGTATGTTATCACCATTTTTTTCACTTTTCTTTGTGCTGTGACAAGTTTGTCAATAGTTTTATAAAGTTCTTTGACCATTTTTATATAGATATGTGCAACTTTTAAGAGTGTTTGACAATCCAGAAAGACAAAAATAATTTGTGAACACAAGTCTTTTTATGCTTAAATCTCCCATATGGATGTTCTGTTTTGTAATATTAAGCGCGTTATAACCATTTCATTAACTTACAATTCTTACGACAAAGTATTTAGTAGTTTTAATAAATTCTTTGACCATTTTAGTGTTGATATTTGGTACATTTAAGAATGTTTGACTTTGCAGGAAGATGAAAATAATTTGTAAAGACATTAATATTTTATGCTGAAAACCCTGTTGTCATCGGCCATTACTTACGGCTGTTCTTTCAATTACATTACTTACGGCTGTTCTTTCAATTACATTACTTACGGCTGTTCTTTCAATTACATTACTTACGGCTGTTCTTTCAATTACATTACTTACGGCTGTTCTTTTAATTATTTTCCCCATGTTGGATTTTTACGTAAATATCACACATTTAAGTATGTAGTTTTGTTTTTATGTTAGATTTATGGTATAAGCCTAATAAATACATTGTAGCAATTAAAAACGTAGGCTGATGGCAGATTTACTTAGGCCTGTAGTATAGAATAATATATTATATTGGAGGGCCTACTGTACTGCACTAGGCATGTTGCACAATTGCACAGTCATCACTATGACTACAGTAAATAACTAAGTCTAATGATCTGCTTGGCATCTACCTGCTATCAAATCTGCATAGTGAACATCCGTTTTTCCTTTGTTAAAAAAGTTATTTAGAAATATAATTTCATAAACCTAATGGCTGACAAGAGGTCCATAGATTATCTGAGGGAACATGCAACCCCATAGTGGTGGTGGTGGTGGGGGGTTAATCAGAGTGGCATCCAGGACATGGAAATGACGCTCATAATCACAGATCTGACAAAGGCCCTACAAGTTACTCGTTACTATTTTTTTCCACAAATTCATTCATTTTCCTTTTGCGCTGAAGTTAGCGCATAGGGCAGAGGTCAGATCTCTCCAATTCTGTCTGTTCAAAGCTATTCTGTGCAGTTCTTGAATAGTATGAATATTGGTTGTTTTACTTTCTCTAAGTATTGTTCTTCTGAGTGTTTCTTTTGGTCTACCCCTTGCTCTTTTGCCTGTAGGTATCCATTCAAGAGATTTGTGGTGTATTCTGTTGGTGTCTGCGTGTATCAATTTCATAAATTGCTCAACTATTATTCCTAGAACATGATTATGCACAATAATGCTACCAGTAATTATATTATATGTATAATGCGATTGAGGGGGGATAATACAGCAGAAATAAAATCTCTACTTACCAGTAGATGCACATGAATAGTATTCCTCCACACAAGCTGCTCACAAGACTAACTAAACACATTTCTATGCACATAATCCAGGAAATTTATGTCACTTTTGAAGCACAGAAATATTTTATCATAAATAACTAAGACATTTAAGTCATATATTAATATACATTTTAATTATTCAAATTAGTCACTTTAATCCACTTTAAGTGTAATCCGCAGATTCGTCTCATATTCCTGAACACAAAAATGTATAGTTTGTACAATATTTTAACTGAAATATTTAGTAATAGTAAACTATTGAATTCAATGTCCATTTTGCAAATTAGCCGCTATTTTAAATTTTTATTCACCCTAATTCCATCTGAAAATTAGCACAATGTAATAAAAAGATGCATCTTGATTTTGTGCACACAAAAATATATAGTTTCTGTTGGATTTTACTATATTCAATAGTTGTATAATTTATTTTCATTTTAATTACGCTAATTACACTGCGCAACACATAAAAAATTACAGACATGAAAATAATCATTTCCTACTGAAAATGTGGTGAGAAAAACAAATATCACATTAAAAATTCTCAGTTTGCTCTTATTGTTGTGATATTCCTTGTTTATTGTGTCGAAAAAAGTGGAAAAAGCGAAAAAAATGTATTCAGCGACGAATGCATGTTGACACCGTGCGACTTCTCTCAATGGCCGCTATATTGTTTAAATCGTGTGTTGATGTAAAAAACAAACCACATATTTCAACATGTGTATATAATTAATATTTTCAAGTAGTATATATATATTTTATTTTCCAGTGCTATAAATGTCTGAATTTATATAAAGATTGGATTCCATAATGTCACGAAAGTGCGTTAATAGTGCTAACAATTTTTGCTATGTTTGTGGCGAGGGGATGTTGTTGTCTCAAAAACGGAAAATTACACCTTTAATTAAAACTGCATATCATCTTTACTTCGGCTGTAAGATAGGTGATCAAGACAAACCCTGGGCACCTCACATTTGCTGTATTACATGTACTGTGAAACTCTGTGGTTGGCTGAATGGCAAAGTGCGGTCAATGCCTTTCGCGATTCCTATGATATGGAGAGAGCCGAGAGATCATGTAAGTGACTGCTATTTTTGTATGGTGCCTCCTCTCCAACACAGAATATCTAAAAAGAAGAAGTGGACTTTGAATTACCCCAATATTCCATCAGCTATATGGCCAGTACCACATGGAAAAGATCTGCCTGTTCCTACCTCACCCAACCAGAAAGTTATAGAGCTTGATGCAGATTGTGGTCAAGAAATACAACCTGAGTTTGAACAGGAAGATACTCAATTCACACCAATAGGTTCTGTTGATATTCTACATAGAATTTCTCAAAATGAACTAAGTGACTTAATTCGAGATCTTGACTTATCTAAAACAAAAGCTGAACTTCTTGCATCAAGACTTCAGCAGTGGAATCTCCTGGATAAAAATGTTAAGGTGTCTATGTACAGAGAACGTCAGAAATCTCTAACTCCATTTTTCACAATGAATAATAGCATTGTTGCTTGCCATGATGTTAATGGGCTTATGGAAGCTTTGAAAATAGAGCACATACAACAAGAGTGGAGGTTATTCATTGACTCATCAAAGTTAAGTTTGAAAGCAGTTTTGCTACACAATGGCAATTCATTACCTTCTATCCCTATAGGCCATGCTGTCCACGTGAAGGAGACTTATGAAAATATGAAATTACTTCTTAAAGCAATAAAATATGATGATCATCAGTGTCAGATTTGTGCAGACTTGAAAGTTATTGCAATTTTACTTGGCATGCAATTAGGTTACACAAAATATTGTTGCTTTCTGTGTGAATGGGACAGTCGACAGAGAACTCATTACATTAGGAAAACTTGGCCTGATAGGAAGGTTATGGAGCCTGGTGAAAAGAATGTACAGCAAATTTCTTTGGTTGATAGAAATAAAATAATTCTACCTCCTCTTCATATTAAATTGGGGCTAATGAAGAACTTTATCAAGGGCATGAATAGGGAGGGAAAGGCATTTAAGTACTTGAGGAAAAAATTTCATTACCTTAGTGATGGTAAAATAAAGGAAGGATTATTTGTAGGCCCACAGATAAGGGAACTGTTGAAAGATGAGCATTTTGATGCCATTATTCATGGGAATGAGAAAGGTGCATGGCAATCTTTCAAATGTGTTGTACAAAATTTCCTGGGCAATCATAGAAGTGAGAACTATCCTGTTGCTATTAATGAACTTCTGACAGCATATCAACAATTAGGTTGCAACATGTCACTTAAGATCCACTTCCTGGATTCTCATCTTGATTTCTTCCCTCCAAATTGTGGTGCAGTAAGTGATGAACATGGGGAGCGTTTCCACCAAGACATTGCATTGATGGAAAAAAGGTACCAGGGTAAGTGGAATACATCCATGCTTGCTGACTACTGCTGGAATGTCACAAGAGAAGCTCCAGAAGTGGTATACAAGAGGAAAAGGAAACAATAAGAAATGGGATTTTTAATACAAATATTGAAATTACAATAACTCAAAAACTAGAGCTAATAAACATTTTCTGATGTCATATTCATTTTTCTCAACCCATTTTCAGTAGGAATTGACTAATTTTATACTAGTAAAAAAAAAAAACTTTTTAAAGATTAAGATTTTAAACACAAAAAGATTAAAAATCTGACATTTTTAATATTAATTAGTTCTAACGTGCATCTCAACATAAATGTCATCAACAGATCCGTCTTGCCTTTGCGAACACACACATACATATATATATATAATGTGGTATTTAAATATATTTAATTGCCATGTAACTAATTTTTTTATATTCTAAATATGATAATTAGCTGTCATTTTTTAATATTAATTAGTTGTGTGTGCTTCTGAAAATTACAGAAATGGGATAAACAGATGTGTCTTGTCTTCACGAACAAAAACATGTATAGTTTTTGTGTTGTATTATTGAAAATAGCAAAGATAAGTTAGAAATTATCAGCTTGGCTACATTTTGCGGGGACAAGTTTTATTTATATGTTTCTATTCTATATGTGTCATTAGAGGCAACAGAGATGTGGTTCTACAGAAGAATGCTGAGAATATCATGGACTGCCCGAAAAACTAACGTAGAGGTGTTGAAAGAGTCAAATGTGAAACGGACCTTAATCAACAATAAAAGAAAACAGCAATCTTCTTTTTTTTGGCCACTTCATGAGACAGGCAGGTTTGGAGAACAGTCACAACAGGCAAAATTGAAAGCAACAGAGAAAGAGGGAGACAACGTGAGAAAATATTAGACAGTTTGACAACCTGGCGCGGCAAGGAAACAACAACGTCCTTGATACATAATACTGTGGACAGAGAGCTGTGGAGAGCCATGACCGCATACGCCAGCCGGCATAGCACCTGATGATGATATGTGTCATGTAAATTATTTTGATGTGAAAGTAATTTGAAAAAAAATGCATAACTTTTTCAGGATTGACGTACAGATTTGGTTGAGGTATCATTGAATTGCAATTTTTAAGGGCTATCCAACTATATTGTTTGTAATTATGTAGCATTATTTTGAAAATTTTGTCCACGTACATATTTTTGCCAATAGACCTTATACTGTAGACGACCAAGCTTAAAACAATTACAGAAGGGAGATAACTTAAAATGTTTACTTAACAGCAATCACGATGATTAGCATCAAAAGTTTAAACTAAATAAATGTTCCTACTTGTTTTTGAGTTTCACGAGTCTTTCATTGACTGCACTTCTGTGGACCGTGTTTCCATTCTTGGACCTTGTCTTGGTGTCATCACATAAACTGTCCGGCAGTGTGCTACTGTCTTTGATTCTTGGAGATATCTGTCTACTGTTACATGTTGTTACCATAGAGATTGGGAGCTTCTTGCTTGTTCCAGGCTTGTTTGCTGTCTTACTTTCACATCCTATGTAGAAAGAATTTGTTAATCTTTACAGCGCTACATTCCGAAAATTCCACCACAGTCAAAGTATAATGAGCAACTGTAGTCTAAAGATTCCACCCGGTTGCTATGTACTCTATCAACACTGATTAATGTGTGTAAACTGACGGAGTACATCCAGGCAACACAGGAATCGGAAGTAGATATAATGTACTATTGTTTCCGCTTGAAAACTAAGAATGGTGACGTCCGATTCAATTATTGGGAATTATTTTCTCAATCAGACGAAATCTTTCAGAATGAGGCCATTTTTTAATATGTTTATGCCCATGCAAAATTTCTTGGTTTCACGGATGCAGACATTGTTTCCCGATCCCAAATGGCTAACAATGTGGTGCAGTAGTTATTTGTTGAGTAAAGAAAAGTATCATGATCATAGCTGAATTGCACCCATTCAGGTTACAGTCATTTCTGACGTCACAACTTTTTGAAAGTTGTAAAAGCAATTGGCCTTGCCTAACAGATAAAGTACATGAGATTGGAGTGTTGTGTTTGCTTTCACAAGCAATATTTATGAACATGTTATATTGTTAATGAAATGACATGCATTTTCATTTAGTGGCACTTTAGTTTGGTTATGTAATCACATAAATACAATAGATTAGGTATATTAAAAGGACTGTATCAGGGTTGTCACACAAAGGAAAAGTATAGTTGAGTCCAGAAAAAAATAAATTGTAATTCTTTTTCAATTTTCGCCGTTACTATTTTCACACACCTATTATATTAGACATACACAGACAAAACTAACACAATATATTCAGTATTAAATTCTGTATTTACATGTCCAAAAATTATTTTAAAATCTCTAAAAACAAAAAAATGTATTGCGTTTTCCAAACACCAACCAAAAATAACAAATATGTTCCAAAAACAATTCAGTGTAGGGGAGAAAGTGCATAATTTTAATGCAGCATGCAATGGGTAAAGCATCTTGTGTACAGAATCCAACCATACAATGCTCAACAGTGCCGGTTATGTACAGACCAAGATAATATCATTGACTTGATGTTCCTCCTTCACAAACAAAGATGAACAAGGTCTAGACATCAAAATTGAGTTTGATGTTTGTGAGTCAGCAAATGGCCAAGAAGTCCAATCTGGGCTTGGAAAAATCTATGAAGTGTGGAAAAGAATGAAAGTTTTGGAATCCAACAAGGAAATCATTGGATACACCGCCAGTGTGGCAGACAGGTTCTGGACTTCTAGTTCAGGGTGCAAAGAATAGGACTTCTGTTTTTTCCCCATGCTTACTTCACCAGATCCAGATTAACTGGATCTAAAACAAAAATAGCTTACAAACACATGATAGATTGCATGCTATCTGATTTAGTAGCAAGAACACATATTTTCTTTTATCTGCACACTGGCCTGCAGATTGTGGGGGGGGGGGTGGTGTTCCAAACCCGCCTTCCTAGTTACACCTAGTTGTCAAGTGTGTCTCGCATGGACAGTCCAGGATGACGCAGCATAAAGCAGTGTTGGTAGAGCCACTGCGCAGTAGATGTCCAACTTAGTTGTAAAACTGAGACCGTGCCTGATCCAAACGTTGGCACGAAGGCTCGCGGATGCTACACTGACGCAAGCAATACGCAGGGCAACATCTTCGTCAATAGTCGCAGTTTGCGATAGGGTGCTGCCGAGATATACAAACTTATTGGCAGTATTGAGTTTTTGCCCATTTACTGTGATTACTAGTTCTGTGTAGGGCACACCTGGTACTGGTTGATACATTACTAATGTCTTCACGGTGTGATGGTGAGACCAAATGCATCACAAGTCAAAGATAAGAGGTCCATGCTGTCCTGCATTTCTTTCAGACTGGCAGTGTTTAGTGCACAATTGTAAGCGAACAATGTCAGTTTTATTCAAACATGTTGCAGAGACCATGTTCTGTTCGCGACACTTTTTCTGTAGTTGTCTGGCAGTGAATATCATGTCAACTGTACCTCTGCCCTGTCGGAAGCCACATTGGCTCTTTGGGAGGAAACCTGTATCAAGATGGGCTTGCAGTCTGTTTAACAGGACCCACGACAAGATCTTACCTGCTATTGAGAGCAGGGATATGCATCGGTGGTTGTCGCAAGCTAGGTATTTCCTTTTCTCTTATATAGATGTATGATGTAAGGATGCTTGTGGTATCACTTCCAGGTTCCACCTCGCCTGGAAGAGCTCTGCGAGTTTAGCAGTCATAACAGCACCACTGACGGCATAAACTTCGGCTGAAATGGAGTCTGGACCTGGCACTTTTCCTATGGACGAATTTGAGATTACTTTCTCCACCTCCTCAAGGCAAGGAGGTTCCAGTAATGAATGATTTATTGGTATTGCGTGATGCACGCAATCGCTTCGTCGTTTATGTTGTAGGGACAGTTTAGTACATTTTCAAATGTTCAGCCTAGCGTTTGAGAATTTCCTCTGTCAATGATGGTATGCTTTCCATCTGCACTTAGAAGAGACGTACCTGAAAATTGAGGGTCATAAATTGCTTTTAGCGCTGAATAATA
Organism: Meghimatium bilineatum; assembly: GCA_034231615.1. Taxonomy (NCBI): domain Eukaryota; kingdom Metazoa; phylum Mollusca; class Gastropoda; order Stylommatophora; family Philomycidae; genus Meghimatium; species Meghimatium bilineatum. The sequence goes on from CM067308.1 coordinate 24,942,410, forward strand.
TTTCTGCATATTATTGCTGTCAGTGTAATGCTGTATATCTTTGATTTTGCTACTAAACCATGAGTCTTGCATCCTCCTTAGTTCGTTTTGCATGATTTTCTTTGAGTTTTCGTACAGTGTCTTTTTTGTTAGTTGATGTAGGGTCATTTAAATAAGTTTTGTGATTGTTGCCCAGGAGAGTTTTGATCTGTACATTGTTTTTGTAAAACCAGTCTTGATGCCTGTGAACAGCAACGCCTACCACTTCTTCTGTATTTCTGTAGATAAGATAGTGAGTGTTACTGAGGTTTTCCCAGCATTTTTTAATGTCTTTGGAGTGGGCTGTCAATGGTGTCAATGGTATAGGGAATGTCCATCCCTAGACAAAAAGTCTGTGACGGCGCGCGAGGCGGAGGAATCCAAATGGATCAACGGCTCAAACGGCGAAACAGCAAAGTGTGTGGCGCACAAGAGGCAAGTTCTGGGCATAATAATGAATATTGGCTGGCCACCGTGGAAAAGACTGGGACCTTACCACGTACACCCCAAAGTCAAGCAACGGATGAACAACATCTAAAGTTTAGGAAACAACATATTAGAATAGGAACATGGAATGTCAGAACACTACACCAATCAGGAAAGCTAGACAATTTAATATTAGAGGCAGAAGCATTAGATGTAGATATTCTAGGAATAGCAGAGACAAGATGGAAAGATGCTGGGTACACAAGAAAAGAAAATTTTAGTTTTATACATTCAGGAGGAGATTACCATGAACGAGGGGTAGGAATACTGATCAGGAAAGAAATAGAAAAATATATCAGCAGGTACTGGACATATAATGACAGAATGATGTTGCTAAAGATCAAAGCAAAACCGTTTGATCTGGCCATTATACAAACTTATGCACCGACTACAGATTACACTGAAGAAGAAATAGAACAGTACTACGTAGATCTACAACAACTACTCAAACCAGTAAGATCAACAGACATTTTAATAGTCATGGGAGACATGAATGCAAAAATAGGGAAAGGAAGACATAAGAACATTGTAGGGCAATTCGGACTAGGGACAAGAAATGACAGAGGAGAAAGACTAATACAGTTCTGTGAGGAGAACAATATGATCATATGTAATACATTCTTTGAACATGAAAATAGAAGATTATATACATGGAAAAGCCCTGGAGACAGAAAGAGGAATCAAATAGATTACATTATGATTAACAATAGATTTAGAAATAGTGTCAAAAACATAAAAACATACCCAGGTGCAGATATCAACTCTGACCATAATCCAGTGCTGTGCAAAATAAATGTCAAACTTAAAAAGATAGTAAATAGAGGAGTCCAAGAACCACAGATAGACGCATCAGCACTAAAACAACAAGACATACAACAAAAATACCTTGTAGATGTAAAGAATAGATATAAACATCTAATGATAGAGTGCATGGAACAATACAGAAGGGAAAATCCAGAAGAGAAAATAGACAATAAATGGGAAAGCCTAAAGAAAAGTATTCAAACATCAAGTAAAAATTTACCAACAAGAAATACCAAGAACAAACAAACATGGATGACAGATGAAATATTAGAGAAAATGACAGAAAGAAAGAAAGCTAAAAATACACCAAAATACTCAAGTATAGACAAGGAGATACGTAACATGTGCAGAACAGCGAAAAAACAATGGCTAGAAACAAAATGCAGTGAAATAGAGGAGATGTCCATACAACAGAAGACAAAATTAATGCATAAGGAGATAAGGCTGATCACAAATAAGAAAAATCCTATAAATGGGGGTGGCTGCATTAAAGATAAAAATGGTAAAATAATATTTGATAAAACAGAAGCACTCACAAGATGGGCAGATTATGTAACAGAACTGTTTGACGACCAACGGAACAAAAAACCAACAATACACAACAATGATGGACCAGCAATACTGAAATCAGAAGTAGAACACGCAATAAATTCAATAAAATGTGGAAAAGCTGCAGGCTCTGACAACATAACAGCAGACATAATAAAAACTCTAAATGAATTTGGTGTAGATACTATCACAGAAATTTGCAATGACATATACGAAACAGGCCATATACCTAAAGACCTAACATCATCAATATTCATACCACTACCTAAGAAGCCCAGGGCTGTGGACTGTACAGAATATAGAACAATAAGTCTAATGAGCCATATAACTAAAATACTTCTCAAGATAATACATGAAAGAATTAAGAACAAGATAGACATGGAGGTCGGTGAAGAACAATTCGGTTTTAGGAAAAACAAAGGAACCAGAGAAGCTATACTGAGTATCCGGCTAGTGATAGATAAATATATAGAAGTCCAAAAAAGTATCTATATTTGCTTCATAGACTACAGGAAGGCCTTTGACAGAGTCCAACATGAAAAATTAATCAAATGTCTTCAAGAAATAGACATAGATGGAAAAGACATCAGGCTGATTAGAAATATATATTGGGAACAAACTGCATCAATAAGGTGTGAAAACAGCTACTCTCCATACATAGAAATAAGAAGAGGGGTAAGACAAGGATGCATTTTATCACCAAGCCTATTTAATATCTACACAGAGAATATCTTTAAAAATATAGAAGAAATACCAGGACTCAAGATCAATGGGAAAATAATAAACAACATTAGATATGCAGATGACACTGTTCTTTTAGCAGAAAGTGAACATGAACTACAAAGACTAATAGATCAAGTCAATAAATCAAGTAATGAATATGCACTGGATATAAACATTCAAAAAACAAAAACCATGATAATCAGCAAAGACACAGAAGAACAGGAGGTAAACATAAACATACAGGGAGAGAAACTACAACAAGTAAAACAGTATCAATATCTTGGACATATAGTTACAAATGATGGCAGATGTGAAACAGAAGTTAAAAGGAGAATAGGAATGGCTAAAAGTACCTTCAATGACATGAGGAAATTATTAATATCTAAACAAATTACAAACAAGTTAAAAATGAGAATTATAAAATGCTACATCTATTCCATATTAATGTATGGCTCAGAAACATGGACACTAAATAAACAATTAGAAGACAAAATTGATGCCTTTGAGATGTGGGTATATAGAAGAATAGGGAGAACATCATGGAAAGAGAAGAAAACAAATAAAGAGGTGCTAAAGACACTTAATATGAAGAAAGAACTACTAAGAGAAATAAAGATGAGGCAAATAAAATACTTTGGACACATTAAAAGACATGACACCCTATTGAAGACCTTACTTGAGGGTAAAGTCAAAGGGAAGCGAGCAAGAGGTAGGCAGAGATACAAGTGGGAGAGTAACATTACACGATGGACAGGTTACAGTCTAGCAGAGTGCACCACCAAGACAAGAGACAGGAGATACGTTGCAGCCAACCTTCGTTGCGGAGACGTTACTTGATGATGATGATGTCAATGGTGCAATTTTGGTCTCCATTGAGCTGCCCAGCTGTTTATAAAGTGGATCTTTCAACTTTGAGACGTTTTGAGTGTTTGCTATTTTGAGGTCGTCGGAGATCAGTGTTTGGAGATTCATTTTGGAGACTAGCAGTCTGTGATCCATCCAGCACATGGATTTAGTGACTCTCACATCTTGCTTATCACATTGTCTCACGATGACATAATCAATTTGATGCCGCTGTTTTGATAGTGAAATCCATGAAGTCTTATTTACGTGAGGTAGATGAAAGACAGTGTTTGGAGATGAGTTTATGTTAAATGTTGCACATGCTTAAATTAGTAGCTGTCCACTACTATTGCATTGGCCAATGCCATGCCTCCCCAACACACCATCCCAGGACATCCAGTCTGAGCCCACTCATGTGTTAAAGTCACCAAGGATGATGAATTTGTCAGGTCGCCTTTATGATTTTTTTAAAGTCATCATCGTACTTTTCTTTCTGTTCATCAGGGTTTGTCATAGTCGGGAATTGTCACAGTCAATTCTAACGTATGTTACATGCCGATTTTTAGAAAGTGGTAGATGAACAGTCATCAGTCGATCACTAATGCCTTTTGGAGGTCCAGCCATCTTTCTGGTAGGCTAGATTTAATTGCAAAGCCAACTCCAGCTTTTCGCATTTCAAACTTTTTTCTACCAATCCAGAAGTAGGATTGTCTCGCTGAGGGCAGCAATGTAAATTTTGTACCTTGCTTGCTCTTTTGCTACAAGTGCGGTACATCTTTCTGGTCCACACGGTCCAGTAGGGTGCGCACATTACATGCACCAATTCTGAGTGGACTTTTTACAGTGTAAAAACGATGTAGTATTTACCACTGAGTAGAGATCCCCGTCAGCCGCAGTATGCTGACCTGAGTCATGGTGAGGTAGGCAATGTTTAGGGAATCTTTACTAGCCACTTCCTCTGACTAAGGAGATGAGCAGTGCTTTACTGAATAGGGCTGTTCAGCTGCCCAGACATCTGCCAGACTTCAGAGGTGCCTCAGTGTCATTGGAGAACAACCACATGATCTGAGACGCCTACGTGCAGGTTTGTGATTATGGCTGCCAGTGTATGTACATCTGTCACTTTACCACTCGTCAATTGCCACATTACTTTTTTGTGGTGACTGAGGATGAAAGTCACAACTTGTGCAATGAAAACTGGATTAATGTGAAGGAGAGTTGCGCAATCTCATCAGCCTCATTATCTCACCCCTACACATTTTAACAGCTTCTGTGACAATGATATCAAAGAACTATTGTTTGTCATACTGACATTAAGAAATTAATTTTCTGTTATACTGATAGGAAGAAATGATTTTTTGTGTCCTACTGACATCAAGAAATTATTTATATGTCATACTGACATCAAAAAATTATTTATATGTCATACTGACATCAAGAAATTATTATTTTGTCATCATACAGACATCAAGGAATGATTTTTCTGTCATACTGACATCAATAAATTCTTTCTATGCTGTGCTAACATCCATTTATTATCAGTTTAAATATTATGAGTCTATCCCAAGATGTTTACATTTCACATCCTACAATGCTTACATCTCATGTACACAATATTTAAGATAATAAAAACATATCTTATAATGCCTACCAATCATGCTTTGTAGCAATGTCTCAACTTTCTTGTAAGTAACTTCATCAGCAAGTTCTAGGACATCCTCCGCTCTGCTGTACCAAGCACGCAGACAGTCCAGAACTGTGTTGCCCTGCAAAATATTAATTGGAAGGGAAATTAGCATTCTTGGTGTGTACTGTGACAAATCGCCAGTATAAGACCTACCAACAGAAATAAAATAAGCCTTTTGGTTTATGTTTTCAATTATTGCCATGATTTTGTATTTTCCAACCACATATTCATGTTATCTGTAATGTTGTCAGTCCATCGTCTTCTTGGTCTGTTCTTTCTCTTCTGCCCAGGTGCTCTGCCCTACATTATTTGTCTGTCTAATCAGTTGTCTCTTTACATGACCAAACAAGTGTAGTTTTCTTTTTGCTATTGTGTTTGCTTTCGCTACCAACACTCTGGCATTTAAAATTTTAAATGTGTTTATAATTATCCAAGTTTCTGTTTCTTTCTGTAGCATTTCAATGTACTATATATATATATATATATATATATATATATATATATATAATCAGATGAGCAACTACAAGGACAAATAGATAAACTACATCAAACATGCCAAACCTTTAACATGAAGATAAATATATAAAAGATTGAAGTAATGAAGATAGGAAGAATAGAAAGAAACACCAATATATATTTTGAAAACAACAAACTTAAACAAGTGAGAGAATTCACATACATAGGAAGCAATATAATAACAGACAGCAAGAGCAGCAAAGAAATACACAATAGATGTAGTAAAGCATACCAAGCCCTATGGCAAATGACACCAATCTTCAGAAACAAAAATGTAGATTTAAACACTCAAATAACACTATTCAAAACTATTATTATACCAATGCCAAACATGGACAACAACAGCACAAGACATAAACTTGTGACAGCTGAAATGGCATGCTTACGCAGTATCCTAGGAATATCAATAAGAGAGAGAGTGAGGAATGAGGACATTAGACAAAGAATCGGCACCATCCCAATCTTGAAATATATTAAGAGACAACAAATCAAACAGAAGTCGTGACGGCAGTTCTCACTTGGCTGGCGACGCAACCACCAACAGACTCAGTGATTCTATTGGACTCTCAAAGTATGCTGCGCAAGATAGAAAAATGTATGATCAGAACTGAATGGGTCACTCTTCTCAACAATGCGCAGAGCATTACATGGATTTACTATCCAGGTCATGCTGGGATCAGGGGAAATGAAAGAGCCGATGTGTTGGCTGGAAAAGCTTTGGTGAACGACGCCGAGATAAGAAGAGACAGGATTCAATTGATTAGAACAGTCATGGATACCCTAGTTGACGAGGAGACAGTCAAACGTGATAATGTACATATTCAGAGAATGGTAGAAATGGGAGTGACTAGAGGTGATGGGAGAAAGTGCTCCCTCTTTAGAAAGATCAGAAGAACGCATAATCAGCAAGTGACTGGGACACTGAGCTTATACACTTTTAGATGGCTGACGGAACGGCAAGCAGAGCATATATAGGAATGCCCCAAGTGCTGTGACTCTTGTTCTTAATCAAGATCAAATGATTTGCACACATCAGCAGACAACCATCAGACAACATACCACAGCAAGCTATTATACAGATACAGTGAAATCAGACCTAGAGGCCGACATGAAAACGATCGACCACCGCAGTAAAAGAGGGGACAACATCGACAATATAATCAGCACACACGAGGGCCATCTCCAGAAAACTCTTCCTTATTTGGGAGAGTTGATTCATCAAGTTAAATGGAAAATTGACATGCCTGCAAATAATTGCACAATGATTATTCGTCTTCAGCCATTTCATCTTTGCACTGAATTTTGCTCAAAGGAATTTTGTGGATATCTAACACTGGCTTATGAAGCACAGTTTTTATGACTTCTTTTACTGCTGGCAAGATTAATTCCTCACCAATTCATAACCCAATTTCCAGCTTTTGCGATTAATAATGAAATATTATAAGAAGCTTGCAATCAATCAGTATCTTGTTTCATGGACGATGCAAAATGTTTTGATCTAGTTGGGCGCTTAAAATGTTTTTCTTCTAGTACTGAAAAACAGGACAAATATTTATCCATCCTTTTTATCAGAATGTATTTTAGTCAAATGCTATTGTAGCCTAGAAGACTTCATTGCTTCATCTGAAAATACTTTTTAACAAATCAAACACATAGGTAATAACTGGTTCGTTGGAGATTGAATGAATCCATATTTCAACTACTCAATACTATACTGTCAACATTTCTTCTGAGATTCAGACATAATCAAATAATAAAATTTGCAACAATATGCACAAAATAAAAGATTTAATTTACACTTTGTATGACTCCACTTATAAGCTTTATCACACATTCAACTGATTGGAAAAGCACACAAAAAATAATGAATATTATTCCTAAACAACCGGTATCTATAGATTTTAAATCCAGCCTGAAACAACTTGCATGCATTGACTTGTTTGCAATACCATCATAATATTTTTATAGTATATAAAAAATTGAAACAAACTCTTTCCGACCAACCGTTGATATATCGGCTATTTAAAGATAATTTTATATATTGCTAATAGATATTTTTAAGTTAGCCACATACTTTACTGCTACATATGAGATTACTTTCACTTCAATTTTCACAAAAACAAACATCACTTGTCTTCAAAACTGATTGTTTTTACTGTAACATTTGTTATTCATTTCTGAGAAATAATGACATTCGACAAGGTGTGAAACCATCTGCATTATTCTTATTTATGCAGTGGAATCTCTCTATACTACATCCTTGTATAACAAATTCCCTATATAACAACACTTTTTAAAATCCTCAATTATGTTTATTCTGTATACAGTGAATTTCTGTTATTACATAGGCCTACATATTTTGTCGGTCCGGACCAAGTTGCTATAATGGGATCCCACTTAACTTGTTAATAGACAGAAGATTGCAGTAGCAATTATACTTATGGTTGTAATCAGCTGAATTACCCAAAAAAAAATATTAAAGAGGCCTGGATTAGAAAGACCTTAGATTAGGCCTGGATACTTTTGATGCTGGTCATTTATGTAGGAGCAGTCTCTAACATCTCTGAAACACCAAATAGCAGCGATGACATAATTAATTCAGAAGATAGAATACCTAGTTCATTTCAAAATAGTGGAAGTGATACATCTGTATGAGGAAATATTTGACAGAGTAGCCACTGTCCCCTGTACCTCCCCCACCCCAATTTCTTCAGAACCCAACGGCTTCAGTGCCCACTTTGGGGGGGGGGGGGGGGGGGGGGGGGGAGAGAATTGGGAAGAAGTGGCACCACCCACTTTGGGAACCTAAGATATAAACAAATTTGTAATTTGTTTGTAACAAGCTAAATTGAGAATTGTAAAATGCTATATCTATACTTTATTAATGTATGGCTCAGAAACATGGACAATAAACAAATAATTCAAAGACAGATTTGATGCTCTGAGATATGGATATATAGAAGAATAGGGAGAACATTATGGAAAGAGAAGAAAACCGACAAAGAGGTGCTAACAACACTTCATATGAAGAAAGAATTATTCAAGGAAATAAAGATCAAATAAATGAAATATTTTGGACACATTAAAAGACTTGACACCTTGTTGAAGACCTTACGTGATGGTAACATTTAGGGTAGGCGATCAAAAGGGGAACAGATATAGAAGTTAGAGAGTAACATCTCTGGATGGACAGGTTAGTCTAACAGAGTGCACCACCAAGACAAGGAATGTTTGAGGTCTGTTGCAGCCAATCTTTGCTGTGGAAAAAGCATTTGATGATTATGTGAAATGTTGAACCAAGTACAATCTTACATCATCATCTTTGGCCATGATTTGGGCACCCTTCTCTATCAGCAGTCGAACTACATCTAAATGTCCACAATTGGCAGCATCTATTAATGGTGTGACCCCACCACATCTGTCACCGCCTCTGTCATTGATCCACGCCCCAGCATCAACCAGGTACTCAACAACGGCTACATGACCATGATTGCAAGCTTCATGTAGTGGCAACCAACCACAGAAATCCCTGGTGTTGATAGGATGGCCCTGTAGAAGCAATAAGAATCATATCTGCAACATGTTCAAAGAATGTGTTAATATTTGTTAAACTTTTAAACCTGTTTTATGAATTGACTATATGTACTATAACTTTGAAATTCTGCAAATTCATGAGAAAATCTTGCACAAGATAGATCTGACTGGTGTTGCAGAATCAAGAGTGGTGCTGTAGCTGCACAGAACCTCAGACATAATGATGTGCAACAAAAATGCGCTTGAAGAAAGGCAAGAACTGCTCAATGGCCCATAAACTCCTCCCACACATGCTAAGAGTGTGTCAGACAATTTCAAGCATGCATAGAATTAATTCACAGTCAGGCACACCGCAGACATCATCATCTTCATTCCAGTTGAGCTGCATGGTCATCGTCGACTTTGACGGATGAACAGCATTATAACTTTGTTTACTGTATGAGTTGACGGAATATATGTACTATAGTTTTGTAAAACCTGTTTAACCTTCACCACGCCTATATCAACTCTGGCCACGAAAAACAAAATGGCGTCTAGTGCCGTTGGCGACATACACCATCCAATGAGATATCGTTATAATAGACGCCCCACAGCCTGATTGGTTACTCGAGAACATGCGCTATTGAAGCTGGTTCATTCCTACATCCGACATGATCATTGTAACAATGGCTAGCCAGAAGATTAAAATTTTATAGCAATTAATCTGACCACATCTGCACACCGGTATGATGCCATGATGTGACCGGTTTTATAGACCTTTCTTTCATCGTATTTTGAATAAAATAACATTGAATCGTGGCTTGAATCATGAATTATTGAGTTATTTAGTTTCACAGCAGTGAATATACAGAATGCCGCGTTGGTTTGGAGACATGTAGACGTTTGATATCGAATATGTTAAAGTGGCACCAAAAATGACTAGACCTAAGCTCAAAGAAGGATTTTACTGCAAATCTACATGTTTTATACAGTTCCTCCGGCTATATTTTGATAATTTCGCAGTGAAAGAACATAAATACAACAGATTTGGTGATTTAGTTTACAGTGTTGCCAAGGAATTCGATAAATAAGGTAAGTTATTTTTTTATTTATTTTTTTCCTCTTTATTTGTTATAAAATATGTTTTTTTGTGAAATACGTCTTTACCACTTTCTCATATGTCTGGTATCACACACACACACACGTACATAAATTACACCAATATATGCATAATTCAATTTTTTATTTATATGTGCAAATATTATTTAAATATCTCTAACAACCAAAAAATTATCACATTTTCAAAACAGTCACCATCAATAACGCAAATTTTCAAAAAAGAATCTGGTGGCAGGGTGATGTTTCGTATTTTTTAATCTGGCTTGCTAAAGGTTAATAAGTTGACAGAATATATGTACTATAGCTTTGTAAAACCTGTTTAATAAGTTGACAGAATATATGTACTATAACTTTGACCGTATATTACTATATTGAGTTTTTTTTACAGCTATCCAATTGGACTCATAAATCTTGGTCATAATTTTAATGGTTGTCTCCCTTTAAAACCAGATGTTTTTCAGTGGATCCTTGAAACATTTTTTCTTATTCTTCTTTCATTCACCTTGATCTATATCTATATGCCGATATCTGAAAATTTGTCTCTTCTATAAACTTTACTGTATTCTTTAACTCGTACATAGGCACACAGAGTTATTCTTCCACTGTTGTTTCTCTGGGCCAGTGTATTTGCCTCAATATTTCATATTCCGGGCATTCCTGAAGAATATGTTCTGCTGTCTGAGGTGCCTGTCCACATAGCCATGTTGCCAATCATGAACGTTGTGTACATGTGGCTACGGAATTGGTTGTGTCCTGTTCTGAGGCGCAGAATCATAACTTGGTCTGGTCTGTTCATAATTTGGTAGTCATCCTGTGTTGGAGTTTGCTCTCTAATTGCCTTGATCATCAGTTTCTTTTGTTGGTACATTATTGGCACATCTGGTTGCAGCTCACTCCATCATCATCAGCTCACTCCTTAGCCATATGATCTGCTTTTTCATTTCCAAGTATTCCACAATGTGATGGTATTCACTGCATAGCTACTTTATGCTAATTAGTTCAGTCAGTAGTATTTGCAGGTCTGGTCTGGATTGGAGTGCTTTGTGTACAGATCTTGCATCTGTCAGGAATATCATTCAAGATCGGTGCTTAGCAGTTTTTCAGTTGCATCTTGATTGTCTGGATTTCTGTCTCATAATTATGGTAGAATTTTCTCATGGTGCTTTAGCTGCATCTCTAACATTGTTTGGGTATTCTATATATATATATATATATTCCTGTTCCTCCATTTTTCACTGTATTCTCTGCTGACACATCTGTATATACTCTGATCCATATATCTTAGAGCCGCAAAGCACTAATGTTTACTGAGAAAACAAAATTGCAGATATAGATACATTTTAAGTGAATGAAACAAGAAATGGGACATTAAACATACTATCACTGAAGGATTCTTCTTCTGCACTCATTCTCAAACTAATGCAGATTAACAGGAAGTAGTATGGAGAAGGGAATATGTTGTGCCATAGTTTACAGCTTAGCGGCGATATCTGCACCTTTCATCCTATTTCATCCAACTTCAGTTCATGGTTCCTGGGTCACTTTGACTATGGTATGGTATAGACAATTGAAAAATATACTGTGTAATATGACCTTGTCATTAGAGGTGAGAAAGAGAGTTATGCAGTGCTATATACACTATACTAACATATGGGTGCGAGTCTTGCACAATAAACAAACTGGAAAGTGGGAGATTGGAGGCAACAGAGATGTGGTTCTACAGAAGAATGCTGAGAATACAATATGACAATCAATACAAGGTAACTGCGTGAAACGTAACAACAATTAGACTTACGTAAAACACAGGTTTATATATCGTCTCAATGGGACACCATAGACTATATCTATATTACCCACTAGTTTTAGATATAGTCTATGGTGTCCCATTGAGACGATATATAAACCTGTGTTTTACGTAAGTCTAATTGAGAATACAATGGACTGCCAGAAAAACTAATGTAGAGGTGTTGAAAGAGTCAAATGTGAAACAGACCTTAATCAACAATATAAGAAAAAGGCAATCTTCTTTTTTTGGCCACTTCATGAGACAGGCAGGTTTAGAGAACATAGTCACAACAGGCAAGATTGAAGGCACCAGAGTCAGAGGGTGACAATGTGAGAAAATATTAGACAGTTTGACAACCTGGCACGGCAAGGAAACAACAACGACTTTGATACATAATACATGTACAGAGAGCTGTGGAGAGCCATGACCGCATACGCCAGCCGGCATGGCACCTGATGATGATGGTAAAGACAGCCAACTCCTCTCAAACCTCCTTAATTGCCTTGTACAACATGCATGTCAGGTCAAAACTGTTGCAATGTTTTTTTCAGTTCCTTTATGGTTCATGGCCAAGAGGTTAGTGGTTGATCTCACAACTGGGTTCGACTCCTGGTAAGGACTGATTTTTTTTCTATCAGAGGATAAATTTAAAAAACTCACCCTGTACATGACAAGGCAACAGCAAGCGCATGCGGCCTTTATCACACAAGACACATGTAGCATTCCTGCAACTCCCTAATGTGAAACATACAGTATTGATAGTTCTTTTACCGGGCCCAACAACACAGGACAAGCTCCAGGATCAAAAACAACACCAGACATTTACCTCTGCAATAAGAGATTTGACTTTCTTCAAATTTCCATCAATACAAGCACGATGAAGAGCAGTTTCCCCTTTCTCATTTCTCTGCAAGTAAACAGTAGCAATTATTTCAAGTGCATACAGTCATAAAATTATGAGTATATGTATGAGTCAGCTCTAAGTGTAACGGAGCATATAGCAACTGCTTCCAGAAGGAGGATATAGGTTGAGGTTATTATCGCAGCCCTCAAACGGCTTTCTGAGACTCAGTTTACTAAGGCAGTGTTAGTGTCCACTTCCATGCTTCAAAAGATTTAAAGCAGTAAGCGTTGAATATGAGCGGATGGCATTAGTAGCTTGTTCTAACCTCCCGTATCTCATGGATTTAATGCCCAGGACATGCTTGCATTCACAGAAATGATCAATAATATGTATTTAGACTTTATTCTTGATAAAGACCTTTTGCATGAAACGTCAATTTGTGTGTGTTATTATGAATGTTTCAGTGATTTGCCAAACTTCAATATTACCTTGTTACAACATTCACTGAAATAAAAGATCAGAAAAAATTGCGACTAGAGCACCTACAGTCAGTGAATTGAGAATGGTTAAGTGGGACACTTTCAAACTGCGTAGTGTCTATTAGATTTGTACACTGATAGACGATGCATCTAGGAGAATTTCATCTGAAGAATATGGTATTGAATATGATTTCACCGCAGTGCCAATGACAGATTATAACCAACAACAGTCATACAAGTAAAGAGGAGACATTATTCCAAGTACATAAGGTGATGTTTTTATCTTCATCATCAGGTAGCATATCCTAAACAGGACATAGCGGTCATCACAGCCTTTCGAAACTTCTGTCTTCCTGCTTCTGTTACTGTCATGTTCAGGTGATCTTTGATGTCTTGCATCCAGCTTCTTCTTGGTCTGCCTCTTTTTCATACCCCTGGCATCATATCCTCCATTATGGTCATCTCTTGGTAGTCATGGCATTTGATATGGCCAAAATATTGTAGTTTTCTGGAAAGAACCATGCTGTTTAGCCAGTTTTCTTTCACATTCATTTCTCTCAGGATGGTTACATTGGTAATCATTTTGGTCCATAGTATTCTGAAGATTTTCTGTAACATTTTGTTTCAAATGTTGCTATCTTATTTTTCACTTTGTTGTTGTTTGTCCATGATTCTATCTATCTATCTATCTATTCGCTGAAACCCTTTGTTGCCTTTCGGCGTCAGGGGTAGAAGAGTTTTCTGGTGACGGCCCTCTTGTGTGCTGAGTATATTGTGGAATTTGTCACCTCTTTTATTTCGGTGGTCCATCGTTTTTGTTATCGAGGTCTGTATCTGTGTAGCAAAGCTTGCTGTGGTATGCTGTCTGATGGTAGTCTGCTGATGTGTGCAAACCATTTGATCTGTTCTCTCTTGGTGTATTCTAAGATTGGGGTGGTGCCGGTTTTTTGTCAGATGTCCTAATTCCTCACCCTGTCTTTTAATGATATTCCTAGGATTGTGCATAAGCATGCCATTTCAGCTGTCACAAGTTTACGTTTGTCTTGCGCTGTCATTGTCCATGTTTGGCATTGGTAACATAGCGTTGGCATAATAATTGTTTTGAATAGCGTTATTTTGGTGTTTAAATCTACGTATTTGTTTCTAAAGATTGGTGTCATTTGCCCTAGGGCTTGGTATGTTTTACTACATCTATTGTGTATTTCTTTACTGCTCTTGCCGTCTATTGTTATATTCCTTCTTAGGTATGTGAATTCTGTCACTTGGTTAAATCTGTTGTTTTCAATATATATATATATATTGGTGTTTCTTTTTGTTCTTCCTATCTTCATTACCTATATTCAGAAAGTCAAAACAGGTGATGTACGTAGGGAATGGGCGGAGTCATTGGAGAGAGCTAAAATGCGGGCATCACTACGAAAACTCACGCTTATTTTTGTTCCCGGACATGTGGGCGTGGAGGTAAATGAACAGACCGACAAATTAGCTAGTCTCACCATCACAACAGACATATGGACAGAACAGACATACTCACTGCTCTTCGTGAGGATTTTGAGATGAATAAGCATGAGTCAACATCAAGAATGCAAGAATTGGAGTGAGGACGGGAGTGGCCCGAAGTGAACCCCTGACAAAGATTTCAAAAAGAGTAGTGAATCAACAAAGAACCGGAACAATCAGCCGTTATAACCTGAGAGATTTACTGAAGCAGAGATCAGAGCACCTATGGACGTGTCCGGTGTGCGAAGATGATAATCAACATACCTGGCTAATACCTAATATTGCCACTGGGAATATGCAAGCTCTTAGGAATGTTAGTTTTGTTTTGCAGCAGCTCAGCCATATGGTGATGTTTTATGAATCACTGTTGTCTATTGTTTTTCCACAGGTTGATCATATCCACACTGGCCATTTCTTCTCTTCCTGATGTTCTTTGGGAAGTGCATGGTAAAAATTTTATTGGCAGTATTCATCAGGAAATTTTTGTAAAATGTGATCCATCAAATTCTTCTTCCTGCTTTCATCCTATCATACTCTCTCGTTAGCATATGTTTGTGTTCTGGTCAAACCACTACCGACCACGAATTCTACGGTATTGGTCTATTGTCTTTCTCCAGGTGAATGAAGGTTGATCATATCAGCACTTGCCGTTAAGTGTAAGGATCGGAGCATCAGTTGTCATTCCAAAGCCAGACGTGTCGCCTTGAGTCCATAATTGTTCACGGTTATCGTGATGTTCTCTATCAACTGTTTTCTTGGTGTATCTTTGGCTCTATATCTAAATATTATTTTGTTATATGCTCTTATTGGTATTTGGTTAGGGTTCACTATGCCTGCTCAACTATATGCTAACACTGAATGAACCTAGTAAACTGGCAAATTGAATAGAAAATTGATGAATAATTTAATTAACTGGAATACATATCTTACCCGAACACACTTTTTACGATTATCTGCTTTAATAGGTCCATGGTCACTGTCTGACTCTTCTATAATGTGAAAAGAAAAAGACAAGATGAAATTGAATATACAAATGATTCTATCTATCTATGTGACGTGTCCTTTACGGAACGTTGTCCTCACTGCCACTCTGTGGGCCTTTCAATTCTGTGCAAACAGCACAGACTCTTCCAGTGTCATATTCAGAAGGACTCCAACTCTAATCAGTATTCTGTGCTTTAATAATAAATACCCTACTACTCGGAGGTGGCGCACGCGCATGTGTGCGAAATTTTGTATAGAATGCATGTTTATTCCTTTTTTAAGCCATACACAAATCGAGAACAATGTGTTTTTACATGATAGAGTTAATGGGATCAACAAGTACCACTGTTAAAAGATTTGTAACTTCATAAGCTCTGGTGGTAAGAGCATGTGATGAGACATTCCTTGATGACAAAAAGATGTTCTTCAAGGTATGGTGGAAGACAGAAGAAATATTTTTTCTGCTTCTACAAATGGTGCTTCTACCTCGGTCTTCTATCACTGTCACAGACATAGGTAGATAGATTGGAAAAAATCCAAAATGAGGAAATGAGAGCGGTACTGCGGTGTAATAGGGATACACCCACCCCTACAATTAGATTTTTGCTCAATCGTCCCAGTATTAGAGTGCGATATTAAGTAACGCAAGTGAAGTCATTTCTAAAAGTAACAGAATATACTCACCACCCACTACACCGTCTGGATGAGACAAAGGGAAAACGAATCAAGCGGTGTAGGTCATGGATGGCAGAAGTTGAAGTCACACTGCAAAGAGTATGTGAAATAGAAGTAGGAAAGAGCAATGAATAAAAAAAAATACACTGACTAATGTAATAATTCATCTAGACAAATTGTGTCAGACATGGACTTGTCTCATGGCAGAAGTTACAGTACAAGAGCTCGCACAGCTACACTCAAAACCACAAGAAATAATTATATACACAGATGGATCAGCCAACAGAAATTCAAATAAATGCAGTTGAGGTTTTGTTGCCCACAGAAACGGCTTGAAGTTAGTTGACAGATCAACTGCATAATCTACTATCACATTGAGCATGAGGATGGAGAGAGTTACAGCAGCACTAAGTTGGTTAATAACTGACACATCAACCCATCCAGTAATATTCAAAGACTCTCAAAGCATGCTTCGCAAAATAGCAAAGAACATGTTGAGAAAGTGATGAACAACTCAATTGTACATAGCATTAAATGAATACACTGCCTGTGTCACACTGGAGTCCTAGGAAACGAAAGAGATGACTCATTGGCAGATAACGCTGTGATTGACGACAGTACTTAAAAGAAATAAAGCTGACTTAAAGCAGTTATAAATTAATAATGAAGATTTTGACACGAGACTGAAAATATATAAATACAAAGAATGATAGAAATGGAAGTGATTAGAGGAGAGGGAAGAAAATGTACTCATTTTGTAAAGACCCGAAGATCACGTAACCAACAGCTGACTGAGACTTTGAGTCTACATAGACTCGAATGGCTGCTGTAATGGAGAGTGGAGCATTTATGGGAATGTCCTGTGTGATATGATGCTAGTTTCTAATCAAGAAGACACGGCTGGATAATATCAAGAACTGGACTGGTTGTGAAGTTTCCAAACTCATCAGGATGGTAGTGGATAGATATGCATGAAGATCTTTCTGTACCAATGTACTACATGTCTCAATGTGACATCCCTACAATCCTGATGGGATATGGGTTTTATTATTAAGCCAGACATCTAATCACATGAAGGCCTGCAACCATTTAGCGATATTTTATATCGTAAGATAATTAACTCATTATTTACCTCAGCTTACAATTGTTACTTTCTCAAAGCAGTTCCATCAAAGTTGTGCATCATCTTATACCAAGGAATAGCTGAACTGCAGTAAAACTATTTTGTTACTACTTGTATCTGATTATGAATTTGAACACACGCTTTCTACAATATAGGTTCTAACAATTTAATGTTAACATCTGCTCAGCGGAGTCCTTTTTTTTAACATAACAGAAACAAGCCATGAAACTGCCATACTTGTGTCACTCTCATACAAGAGGCTATTTTGTTCTTTTCAATAAGTTGCCTCTCATAGTGACATACAACAGGGTAGTTTTATGATGTGTTTCTGTAAATAGGTAAAGGAAAGGCCTCCATTGAGCGGATGTTTACATTGACTAGTCAGGTCTTCTATTATATAATGGTGTGGCTTGAATCATCACATTGCGTATTCAGTTGCAATTGCTTGGCCCACTAGACAAACCAACCATGCAACAGAAAACCTTAGATGATATGCTGTTATAATGAGGCTCTCTTATGGAAGCTTTTTAACATGTATCATCCATACAATTATGCTTTTCATGTCTATCATTTGCTGTTGCATTTTGTGGTTTTTTAAATATTTTTAAATATTGTTTATATATGTATTTGTTAATAGTATATATGCATGCACCCTCTGTGGTTGGGAGGGAGCCAGAGATTTACTGTGCAGCACTGGGGAGAGAAAACATGACTGCACTTTTTCAATGGCTGAGGCCCATCATAAAGGCATAGGGACTCAGGACGTGACAAGCCTTGAATATTTGGCTGCATGTCTGGAGCCATAGAAGTTTGGCATAACCAGTAGGCAATTGATGGCGGGGAATGAACAGTGAACCCTACCTTGGTTGCAGTGGATTGGAGCAGTGCATAGGTAGAAACCTACCTTTCTGGTGGTGGGAAATTCTAAAGACAACATCAACCTCAAGGAAAGTACAGAGCATCATTATCCTACTTCGTACAAAACATGTACAGCTTAACAATCACCTGAACAGAACACGACCACAACACACTCCAGGGTGCCTGTTGTGCATTCATCCCTATGAAACTGTTGACCACCACGTTTTTAAATGTCCAGCGCCGGATGACATCAGGAAAATGCTTCTCTCCAAGGCCAGATAAATGGACCCCATTATATGGAACAAAACAACAGCTCACAAACACACACATATGTCACACAATGGCATTGGGTCAAAGGGCATGAACTGGGTCAGCAACCAACCATCACACTCTGTTGATATTGGAGACAACACATCTCTGGACTAAATACTGCTGGAAATGTAGTAGGATCAATGTTCTGCAAGAAGAGAGGTCCAGTTGGAGTTTGAGAATGAACGCTAAAGAAGAATCATGCAAGGGCACATGTATACAATAAGTAAAAATATTGTTGCTACTTGCGTGAATTACTGAAACAAAAACATTCTGAGGGTGGGGTTGACTGTTACATCCCATAGAATGCCAAAGTAGCCCTCCAAAAACCATATTGACATAAAATTACTATGGCTAAAAGGCACATATATTCATTCAGCTTTCATTTTCAAACTCCCTCTGGGTCTCTTTTTCAATGGGACAATGGTCATACTAATTTTCAGCAGGGTCTAGCCCGCCCTGAGAATGGAAATGCGTTGTAGCGCCATTTTATTTGCGCCAATATCCTGACACATCTGTCTTAAGCTGAAGATGCATATATCACAACCAAGTTGTAAACCATGACACAACAAATTTCATTCAGACTACATCCTGTTAATGTGCAGGAGTTTGAGAATGAACACAGAAGAAACAAAACACTTGTACAAGCTACCTGAAACAGTCAAATCTGACAGACTGATATCTCCATCATTCTCCTCCTCCTCCTTTCTCCCACTATCTGCATCTTCGCTCTCCTCTTCACTATCACTTTTCAAGCTGTCTTTTGAAAGCAGGGAGGACAGTTTTCTCTTAGTTTCTTCAAGATGAATTGTCTGCTTGCTGGTTTCTTGCAGTACAATCAGTGACTTCAGGGTTTGAACCTGTATTTGATTGATATAAATTCCCACAATAATTTTGTAATGAAGTCAAACATTTGTGAAATATTTCTTAAACAATATCAAATTGTTTCATAAAATTTTTTGCTCCATTTATTTTTTCACTCAGTTTTGTCATATGATTTGATTCTTCTTCAGCATTCATTCTCAAAACTCCCACTGGAACTCTCTTGTAGCAAGAAAATAGTCCTGCTAGACTTCCAGCGAATAGTCCAGAGAATAGAAATGCGTTGTTACCTTTTTGTTTGCGCCAATGGTCTGGCACATCTGTCTTTGGCGGAAAAATATATAGAAAGGTGAATTTGTCAGGCCATTGGCATAAATAAAATAACTATACAACGCATTTCCACTCTCTGGACTACATTCTGGGCGAAATGTATCGCCCAAAATGTAAACACAGCATGCTAAAGGTTAAGTCACAAACTACTCAACAATTGCAATGACATCACAAACCACTAAACATTATGATTGGAAAATTATTTTAAAACTTTGAACACTGGTTGGCACGTGTTCAGGGAATGGAAGAAAAATTCAATCCAAGTACTGTAATTACACATATACATCAAATCCTAATCTATGTGACATGTTTTTTGCACAATTTTATCCTCACGGCCACTCTGTAAGCTTCTCGGTTCTGTGCACACTGCACGTCTTCAAGTATCATATTCAAATGGTCTTTGTTATCCTATGTACATCGACGTCCTGGGTGGTCTTTTGTTTTCCTGGAATTTTCCCCTCTATGATTAATCTTTCCATATCTCTGAAATGTTAGCTTGCATAGTTTTCTTCATCTTCCTCTTCTAATTCACAGTTTAGCATGTCTAAACAGCAAGTGTTGTTAAGATATGTTATTTAGTCATGTTGCGTGAAACCATGGTTACTGGTGTGTCTCTCGACCTGGAATCTCTGACTTCAGCACCTGTGTCTTCTTAGGCAGAACTGTGATACTGCTCAATGTAAGGGATGGCCCGAACAATCTTAGTTTCAAGCATCTGTTGGCTGGACTAAGCCCCATATCCACTTCAAGGAGTTGGTCTCGATGGGGGATAGTTTTCAGTCTTCTATGGTATTTACGGACATCTGTATTGGAGTCTTTCTGTCCATGATATTCTTAGAACCTTTCTATTATATTTAATCTCTTCTGCTTATTCAGAGTACATTCCCAAACTCCCACTGGATCTCTCTTGTAGCAGTACCACAGTCCTACTAAATTTCCAGCAGGATGTAGTTCAGAGAATTGAAATGTTTTGTCACAATTTGATTTGCGCCAATGGTCCGACACATCTGTATTCTGTTGAGTATTTTATCCCAAATGCTGATATTTGTATTACTTCTATGTTCATTCTCAGAACGAACTTCTGCAGATTATCGATGTGTAGTTCAGAGAACGGAATGCACTGATATGATTTAGAGGTGTCTGCACCTTTCTGCCTCATACAATCTGACTTAGCATGACTTCTGATTCACCACTCCAAAACTTCCTTAGCCACCTCTTATAACATACATGGCAGATAGCAGTGTCGCTATTCTTTGCTTCTATTTTGGGCCCGGCAGTACAATGGAGTTTTCATTACTATTGCGGTAGTCACAGTCCAGGTCTCACAGCCATATGTTACCAATGAAAAATTATAGCTTCTTAATAGCTTTGTTTTTCCATTTGTCCCTTACCACATAATTTTTATGTGATCCTTTTTTTTGTAGGGCCATTGCTAATAATCTCTCAACAATGCACAATGCTAAAATGTTGTTTTTTTGTTGCTTATTCTTAAATTTTCACTGGATCTCTCTTATAGCAGGACAATGGTCCTCTTAGATTTCCAGCAGTATGTAATCCAAAGAAACCAATGGCCCAAGACATCCAACATCTGCATTGGTAACTATATTAAGTGTTTTCACCATTTAAATAGTGGACATCTGTAATCATATTGCTAGTAGGCCAGAAGTACAAGAGAACTAGTTCCCGTACTTACACGCTGGTCTACCAACCTCAATGCTAACCACTGTAAAAAACACGCTTGACCTTTTGCATCCTATCATAATAGTGACAGATGTCCATGTCTTGGATTTAAATGGTTGACCAGTGATATTCAAAGATTGATATTTTATGATTGTTAATTGTCAATAGTTATTGTAGTATTGTGTTCTATTTCATAATAAGATACATTTAAATCTTTCTCATTCTGTCAGAGTCCGACACTAATAGGATTTCTTCAATAAACTGTACTATGGTAAGACAGGACCATAGAGTTTGTCCATCAAAGCTATTTCAGATGGCCATATTTTTCATCTTGTCCAGTTCTGTAAAATGTGTTGTTTTTTTATGCAGATTGTCCAGAGAGGCACATCTGTATAGCCAAACCTTCTATACATATAAAAATCCTACAATTCCATAATACAGTCCCTGATAAATCTCAGAATCATGTAACCTACCAACCATGCTCTAATCTTATCAAAATGAAATGTCAATTCAACCTGAAGTTTCGTATGTTTAGCTTTTTTTGCAGCTTCATAAGCCGACATGTAGATCTCGCAAACTGCAGGATATGCAGATCCTTTTAACTCTTTCAGTTCAGCAATATTCAGGTACGTCCTGCAAGCCTGTTCACAAGACATATAATAATCATAGTTTATCTGGTTAATACACACACTTATAGCAGCATGACAAAAATGACATTCAAACAGTTTCCGTGATGAACATGAATGGTCATGTACTCCATATATTTAATTTAACATTGACCTGCAATCAACAAAATATGCATCTCTCATCATCAATGGCCTGAGCAAATTGTTTAGGCATTAACATTGCTGTCATGGAATATCTGTATAAAATCGATGTCACGACATAGAGCTTTGAAATGTTCTGTGCATAATGAATGTTTGCATTTTCTGAATGAATCTGAAAGTCCGGAATTATATCAAGATTATAATCCTACTTACTATAATGCTGGGCATTATATGCATCGTGGGTTTTTATGCATTTTAATAACTCACATTCCAGAATTTCAAAGTGTTCTGCCAGAAAACACAAAATAATGCAGCACTGCTGTGAAACTAGCACTACAACATATCTCATGCTCCCCAGCTGCACCATTTTGGAATGATGTATTATTCCAGATGAGCTATTCTTAGTAATTCCATCATTACAGATGTTGTATTTCTGAAGGCTGCTCCATTCATTCTCAAACTCCTGCAGATTAGCAGACTATAGTTCAGAGAACAGAATATGCTTTTCATCATTTTTTATAGCTTTGCTGCTATATCTGCACCTTTTGGCCTGACACATTCGACTTCAGCATGGCTTCTAGGTCCCTTTAACCCTATATGTGTAGCCAACTCCACTCCTAAATTTCCCTTAGTTGGCTCTTAAGATATGCATGACAATAAACATTGTTTATAAAGAGAACATAAATGTGATCAGTAAAGTTTAAATTGTATGAAACTGAAACATGAGCAGTGAACAAGCAATTAGAAAACAGGAATGAAGAAGTAGAATTTTAGAAGCAAGGGGACATTTATCAACAACAAAGATGTAGACAGGTCTTGATACATTAGGAATTCTTTTTGAGTTTTTCTCAAGCTCCTGTTGGTTAGCATGATGTAATCCAAAGATTGGAGTGCGTAGCATTATGGTTTACAGTTTAGCTGCAATATCTACACCTTTAGGCCTGATATTTCTGACATTAGTGTGGTCTGACCTGTGGCATTGGACAGCCGAATATGCACTCATAAAACTCCTTAGTCACATCTTATAACATGCATGACAGGTAACTGTGTTGCTATTCTTTCTCTTTCTCTGGGCCCTCACAATAGACAGGCAAACAGTATACAAGACAGGAGACTTGTCTGGCCGCAATATAGGGCATGCTGATAATTATCGAATTTCTGGACAAGACAAATGGGACAAGAAAAGGGTATCTCAGGAAAACACATTATATATCATTTACTGCATTCTTGATAAAGGTCTTTTAGTCAAAACATTGATTTGTGTGCTTATAATTCTAGTAAATACAGATCACTGATGCAAATAAAATGATGACACATTGCATTTCCATTCTCTGGACTACATCCTACTGAAAATCGAGTAGTATCATTGTCCAAATGGGGTGCAAAGGGAACGCATTGCTCTAGGCGGACCCAGGGTTAGCAGATAACCAAGATCCCAAATGTACCTCCACGCGGTGCACCCTGGTAACAGAAATACAGCAGCTCGAGCTGATTCTGGCCAAATCTTTTGGGGATCGTGTCCGAAAATGTGGAGGTAGCAGATGGAAAGAGATTTGCCTGCACAAGAGACAGACAATATCTCCGACACCACCAGCATCACCACATATAGCGACACTGTCGACATACAGTGAAGCTAGTCAGTCCAGTCCGAACATTGGAGGGGCGGCCAATGTAAAATGCACGAAAAGGTAGATGCATGGCGAGAAACATAGATTTCATACCGAGTACAATGAAACAATGAAAGGGCAGAACAGCGCTAGAGGGCAGCGCGAACTGCAAATAGAAAGTGAAAAGTCCATAGGAAAGGGGAACTACAAGCGCCGTCAGCTCGAGACGAGCTTCTAGCTACCTGTGTTCCTTACAGGCAGAGACCCAGACCCATCCATTGGCGTTTGGTAAAGCAAGAAGACCTAACCCAACTCTAATGTCGAGCCTTCCTAAACCGGAAATATGCTCGCGAAGAGAAAGGGTTCCGTACTCGATGCGCTCAGGCACAAAAGGGACAACGATTTAGCCCTGGCCCAACTCTACTGTCAGATTTTCCTACACCGGAAATACACCTGAAGAGAGAAAAGGTTCAGTACCTGATGGGCTCAGGCGCTACTGGGACAAGGACGCTCAGCTCTAGAAAGCCTTGCTCTCAAACGCGTGGTGTGAGACTCGAACTTGGACAAGGGGTACACGATGTCGGTGAATGACACCTCGGCTAAGAGGGCGAAAGAGCCAGGGTCCAACTCCTCTGTTGAGTTCTTCCCCTTAAGGAACCAGGCTCACGGATGAGAAACGGTTCAGTACCCAATGGGCACAGGCACAGCACGTCCAATTACACGAGACAAGTTCATAGACAGTGGAACACCTCGTTTGAGTCAGACTAAGAGCAAGAAAATAGTCTGGGCGAAGAGTCTCCACTACGCGTGCCTGGAGACAGATATAGAGGCTGTCACAGGCTAAGGGTAGCCCACCCGAATTGTCAAGGCATGCCAAAATCGGATGTGCTAGGCCTACAAGGCGCATAACGGTGGCACAACGTAATCACGCTCCCGGCGGAAATCGCACGGATATCCGTGATGGTTACAATGGAGCGAACGAAAAACAAACAAACAAACAAACATTGTCCAAATGATGAGATAAAGCGGGAGTTTCTCATGAAAGATGAAGAAGTATGTTTTCAATTTTCACATACAAGGAACTACTCCTTTGTTCACTTTCACTCTTCCACATTGACGGCTCTGAGAAAGGTAGCAGTCAACTGCAGGTTCCAAGCAGTGCAATAAAGTTTTCATGATAAGAGAACGGAAATGACCAAATGCTTCTCAATCCTTCATTGTACGTTGGGCTGGTCGCAACAAATGTTTGACAGTCATACTGGCGCTCGTCGTCAGCCACGATCCGCTCTGAAGACAGTGTCAGGCGGGGAGTTTGACTGGGGCGGTAGACTCACTGATGTGAAACGGTTCAGTACCCGATGGGCACAGGCACAGTACGTCCAGTTACACGAGGCAAGTTCACAGACAGTGGAACACCTCGTGCGAGACAGATGTGATCAAAAATCGTCTGGGCGAAGAGTCACCACACACACACACGCGTGCCAGGCGATAGATAGAGAGCCTGTTACAGGCTATGGTAGCCAACCCGAATTGTCAAGGCATGCCGAAATCGGATGTGCTAGGCCTACAAGGTGCATAACAGTAGCACAACATAAACACGCCCGGTGGAAACTGCATGGATATCCGTGCTGGTTATAATGCAGCGAACGCAAAACAAACAAGCAAACAAACTGTCCTACTGCTGATGCGACAAGTGCAAAGGATCTAGTACTGTGAAGCCTAAAAGTTCATACTGCTAAAGCACTAAAGTTAAATTTTTGAAAACATGAAACAATGATCGTCAAAATGATTTCAGTTGTTACAGTATCTGCACCACATCTGATACTGCACGACAAGATTCATACAAGTCAGGTTCCGTTATGTCTGGAGACCGAAAAGACTCCTGTGAGTCATACTTCAATTACATTTATTTTGTCCTTTTCATTATTTATATCAACATAAGGATGGTTCCGATCAAAAGTGTAATATCTCCACATTACTTTTTGAATGATTTTGATGTGCAAAGATATCAAATTTGTAAGTTATTGATAAGTTTTGAACATAAGGGTTGGTTGGTTGCTGATCCAGCGGTCCATGCCCTTTGATCCAATGCCATTAATATGGCATTATATTGCTGGGGAGTCTGTGGATTTTCAGCCCATCCTGGGCCAGAGCATAACTATCACACCACCATGAAGGTAAGTTTCAACCTATGCACTATTCCGAGCCACTTCAACCAAGATAGGGTTCACTGTGCCCATTTCCCGCCACTAATTGACTACTGGTTATGCCGAACTTCTCTATTGCTCCAGGCATGCAACCATATGTTCAAGTCAAAAGGATTGTCACGTCCTGAGTCACTGTGCTTCTATGATGGGCCTCAGCCATAGGAAAAACAGTGCTGTCAGTTTCCTCTTCCCCAATGCTGTGCAGTACATCTCTGGCTCTCTCCCAACCAGAGGGTGCATACATATATAAGAACACATAGCAATAACAAAATAAAAACATGAGAAGCATAATTGTATAGATGACGTGCCATGAAGCTTTTATAAGAAGATAACCTCAATATGTCATCTACTGCGGTTTTCTGTTGCATTGGTGATAACCACAGACGCAACCACATGCATGAAGATAGGGGTATGTGATGTCATTTTTCCTTATATTCTGTATATATATTTTTATATTATTACTTATTTTCGCAAAATAATAACTATTTTATTTACTTTGGTCGCATTTATTATTGAAATCCAACCTTGCAATTACTGGCAACTGCTATTTAGCATTGTGTTTGCAAATTTATGCTATTTGTAAGAGAAATCTGTCCTATTTTCGTTCAACATTCTCATGGGTCGATGTAGAAATTTGTTCTAAATAACACATTTTTTATGCATTATGCATATATACTATACATTTTTGTGTTCGTAATTGCATTACCTACAAAACTAATAGAGTTTGAGCGGAAGTTATTGATTCAAAAGTTTGGTACGGTTAAATATCATGTCTGAAATAATAATTAGGAGTCATTTAGACATTTTTAATTTTTTTTTTTTTTATATATTAAAATTATTTTTATTTCAAAATAAACTTGTGATAATCCCATTCTCTGTCCATTTCTGTTTCAAAATATATA
Organism: Meghimatium bilineatum; assembly: GCA_034231615.1. Classification (NCBI taxonomy): domain Eukaryota; kingdom Metazoa; phylum Mollusca; class Gastropoda; order Stylommatophora; family Philomycidae; genus Meghimatium; species Meghimatium bilineatum. Next base: position 24,969,541 of record CM067308.1, read on the forward strand.
TATTACATTATAATGTAAATATATTTAAAAGTACTATTTCTTGTTTCCATGATGGATGTGCGCACACACACACACACACACACACAAAATGTATTCCGTCCAGACTAAAATAATTTTATGCTGAATCAGTTAAACTCTAACCTGTTCAGGGTTATCTTTCCTCTCTTCAATCTCTTTATGGTAATAGAAGATGGCGCTGTCATACTGACGAATGTCTGCATAGCTCTGGGCAAGCGACATATATATGTCTGATCTCTCATCACTGGACATGACTGCACTGAATTCCAGCTAGTGTGCAGATTCCGAGTTCAAAAAAAAAGTTGCAGTGTTTAACAATTTACTATTTTATATATTCAATAAATAGCTCATTTAAATTCGATTTTAAAAACAGGTTCTATTTAAACAACTACAAGGCCTATTCTTTATCTGTAATAAATCTATTCTTCTGCTGCACTCATTCTCAAGCTTCTGCAGATTAGCAGGATGTAGTTTAGAGAACTGAATGTGTTCTGTCATGGTTTACTTCATCGCTGCAATATCTGTGTCTGTCGACATACTACATCCGACTTCAGCATGGCTCCTGAAGTCACTTTGACCCCCACATCCTTCTCTGTAAATCTAATATGACCATTGGCAGCTACAAGAAAAATCCAGTGGGAGTTTGAGAATGAACATTGAAGAAATTTAATAAAACAGATGAATATTGTGCATCAATTACACAGAACATAAAACCAATGTATATGTAAGAAGGAAAATACATATTTTTGCAGGTCAATAAGAACATCTGACAATAGTGAAACATTACAAACGTGTGTGGTTTGGGAAAGTCAGGATGGATGACACGCCTTCCCAAAAGTATCTCTCACAGCACATAACTTTGTGGCTAAAAGCGATAATCCCCAGGGATCTCTGAAATAATCCACTTTGTAAACAAGTCATCACCAACGTGAATTGAACCTCGCGACCTCTTGAGCACAAAGCAAATAGCTTAACTACTATGACAGGGAGTTTCCCCATCAAAGACTCAATGTCTCCACACTCACAAGGACTATGGAATTGATGACTATTGGACCGATCAATAGGTGTATCAAGAGAGGAAGGTCCTGGATGGCAGAAGCAGATGATACCCTACTCTGAGTTTGTGAGCTGGAGGAAGTGGGAAGAGGCTGTGAATGGATGACATTTGGCAAAAAGAGAAAGTTATTGACAACAGTTGTGATACAGATGGGAAGAGAGTGCCACGACTGGGCAGCCAACAGAAGAGAGGGAATGATCCAAGAACTCATACTGCAGCTCTCGAAGCCACACAATACAATAATTTACACAGCTCAGTAACACAAGAAACAAACAGATGTGTTTGGGGTTTCGTGGCCTACCAAATTGGCAAGAAATTAGCTGAGAAGTCAGCTGCGTACCCCACTACAACATCGAGTATGAGAATTAAAATAGAAGCGATGACAGCAGCTCTTACTTGGCTGGTGACGTAATAGTGATTCTATTAGACTCTCAAAGTATGCAGCGCAAGATAGAAAAGTGTATGATCAGAACTGAATGGGTCACTCTTATCAACAATGCGCAGAACATTACATGGATCTACTGGTCAGGGGAAATGAAAGAGTCGATGTGTTTGCTGGTAAAGTCTTGGTGAACAGCACCGAGATAAGAAGAGAAAGGATTGAATTGATTAGAGCAGTCATGGATACCCTACAAGAAGACGAGGAGGAAGCCGAACGAGACAATGTACATATTCAGAGAATGGTAGAAATGGGAGTGACTAGAGGTGATGGGAGCAAGTGCTCCATCTCCAGAAAGATCAGAAGAACAAGTAATCAGCAAGTGACTGGGACACTGAGATTATACACTTTTAGATGGCTGACGGAACGGCAAGCAGAGCATACAGGTAATGCCCCCAGTGCTGTGACGCTTGTTCCTAATCAAGAATCCATTGGACCAAGGTCACTACATATATTTAAATAGTCTACTTCACTATGTCTTGCGTACATCATTTAAGTCATATTCATAGCTATATTGAACCCTCACACATCATATGGACTGTGTGGTCAAAAATGCAACTATATGGTCAAAAGTGGGGGTCAACATCAATACCACTAAATGGTTGCAGGATTTTATGTGATTAGTGTCTACATAATTATGTGGTGAAACATGCATACCACGCAGAGACCCCACTAAGTAAGGAGCTTTCTCACAGCATTGCACGCCACTCTAGTTTTATTGGTATGAAAAAAAGCTCTGGCAACAAGATAGTCTATCTGTCTATCTATATGCTGATCCCTTTTTGCTTTGCGGCGTCAGAGGGAGAAGAGGTCTTTGGAGATGGCCTTCGCATGCACTATATATATATATATATCACGGTATTTGTTGTCTCCCTTCTTTAGGTGGTCCAACGCTTTCGCAGTCTACCCCTACGTCTAAAGAGCATCATCGCTCATAATTCCTGGATTTAAAAAAAACAACATACGGTAATATTCTCTATCTTCAGAAAAAACTTACAAATTGTTATTAATATTCACTGCCTTGAGTAAAAACAAACATATAAGTAATATTCACAGACGTGTAAAACCTTACAACTTTTAAGTAATATTCTGCCTTGAGTAAAAGCCTACAGCACAACTTTTAAGTCTATTGTCTTTCCCCAGGTGAATGATGGTTGACAGTATCCACACTTGTTGTTAAGCATATGAGTTGGGGGCTGCAGTTGTTGTTCCAAGGCCTTGTTGTATTGAATATTTGTTCAATTTTTCTTGGTCTACATTTGGCTTTATGTCCTGATATTATTTTGTTATATGCTCTTATTGGTATTTGGTTTGAGTTCATTTTCATAATTTGACCAAACCATTTTACTTGCTGTCTTTCTATTGTTCAAAACATGATATTATACCTACTCTTTTCCATTCATTGCTTATTTTATTACATTTAGTAACCATATCAGCTTTTCTCAGACATTCCAACTTTTAAGCAAAAACTTACAACTTTTAAGTAATATTCAATTGCTTGAGTAAAATTGCCAAGTTCAGCCGCACTGTCTGCTACAACTTCATACAACCTAGCACGCTCCTTCTTGTTACTTATGGTCTGCAGATCCTGGCTAGCTTCCTGCATTTTATTCACTGTAGACATTGGATAGGTAACAGAGATTAATTTTGAATATTGTCCATTGTATATTCCACATAAGGATGAACAAATAAAATATCTAATTGAAACACAAGATGGTATGAGATCAATGATGTTAATTAACAATTTATACAAATAAATTGTAACTAATATTTCTTCTTCTGCGATTAGTTTCCTATGATCAGAAGCACATACAAGCAGGAGGGCCACCCCCAAGAATTCAGTCATCAGCACAATGCTAACAGTTTTACTTTAATCAGTAGCCTTTGGTGGACCCATTCATGGCTGTGGGTCCGGAGTTCCTGCCTGACGATGAACCACAGAGGCAGCCCCACTTCAAGTAATGAATCTTAGCAGTCATTAACTGTATAACTGTATACATGCCCCATGTCATAGTGACTTTCTAGCAACTCTCCGCTGCTGAGCTGATGCATTTCTCTTCTTTTCATAATATTCTGTGCCTTTTTTTTTTTTACTGTAGAGCGGCATATTTTGTGCAATTTTTTCCTATGTATTGTGGTCTATTTCAAAGGCTTTCAGTGAGATCTTTAACAAGTGTTTATATCACTTCTTTTGGCCGCTTCCTCTGCAGACAAGGGAAATTTTCTGTATCCCACAGAAGAAGAAATGAGTAGAGCCCCTATGACAGTAACGGCCAGAGAGAGACCAAGACATCTTACGACTCTCAATGATGAAGGAGAGTGAACGTGATGGGAATTCTTGCATAATCCAGTATATCACTGTTAGTTTATCACTTATGAACCTCAAGCAGCAAATGAGAAAAACATGCATGGAACTTGACAAGAGATTCACAGAACAGTTTACTTCTATGATACATGAGATGAATTGGAGCATACATAATTTTTTAGAAATATTTCTTCCAAAATAAGCACCTCGCTAGAGTGAGACACACACAATTTTTTAGAAATATTTCTTCCAAAATAAGCACATCGCTAGAGTGAGACACACACCATTTTTTAGCAATATTTCTTCCAAAATAAGCACCTCGCTAGAGTTAGACACACACCATTTTTTATCAATATTTCTTCCAAAATAAGCACCTAGCTAGAGTGAGACACACACCATTTTTTAGCAATATTTCTTCCAAAATAAGCACCTCGCTAGAGTGAGACACTCACCATTTTTTAGCAATATTTCTTCCAAAATAAGCACCTCGCTAGAGTGAGACACACACCATTTTTTAGCAATATTTCTTCCAAAATAAGCACCTCGCTAGAGTTAGACACACACCATTTTTTAGCAATATTTCTTCCAAAATAAGCACCTAGCTAGAGTGAGACACACACCATTTTTTAGCAATATTTCTTCCAAAATAAGCACCTAGCTAGAGTGAGACACACACCATTTTGTAGCAATATTTCTTCCAAAATAAGCACCTCGCTAGAGTGAGACACACACCATTTTTTAGCAATATTTCTTCTAAAATAAGCACCTCGCTAGAGTTAGACACACACCATTTTTTAGCAACATTTCTTCCAAAATAAGCACCTCGCTAGAGTGAGACACACACCATTTTTTAGCATTATTTCTTCTAAGCTGAGTACCTCGCTAGAGTGTACCACACACAGAATATAAATATTTCATGCACACTGGGAGCATTTATACAGTTTTGTAGCTGGTCAAACTATTGAATGCATCTCATCCATGCACTCAAGAACACACACTTGTGTATGTTCATCCATCACAAGTGATGATGACCATTTGTTAAATCCACTTTTGAAAATTTGGGTTAGAATTATGTCCAGGCCTAATTGTTCGTAAATGGCAAATAAGCCCTATTTGAGCTGTTTATACAAGTAAATTTAAGTAGGAAACCAAAGGACAATTTTTAAAAATTCTTGAGACTAACAGGAATTGAACTAGTCCGTTCAACTTACCAAATCGCCTAGCAACTATTGAACACGTGTTCTTCGGTACTTGACTAACCGCATCTCACAAGAAAATTTTGAGATGCGGTTAGTTAAGTACGGAAGAACGCGTGTTCAATAGTTGCTAGGCGATTTGGTGCCGTTGAACGGACTGGTTCAATTCCTATTTGAGCTGCAAATGTTGGACAGTTCAGGCATGGAATGACCACTGTAGAAGAATTGTTATATCCGTGACTTTCTAGCTACTCTTCACTGTTGAACTGCTGCCTTTCTCATCTTTTCACAAGATGATGCGTTCTTTTTTACTGTAGAGCGCCATATAGATCTATTTTGTGATAGTTCTTCCTATGTGTCTTTTTCAAAGTCTTTCAGTGAGGTCTTTAATGAGTCCTTGTAATGCTTCTTTTAGCCACCTTGAGATTGTGTACCCTTCTCCAGTTCACCATAGAGAAGTATCTTTGGCAGGTGATGGTCTGGCATATGTACTAAATGATCTGCCCAACGAATATGTGTCTGCATCAGGATAGTGTCAATGCTTGGGAATACCAGATCAGTCAAGGACAGTGGTATCTGGAATCTTGTCTTGCTATCTGATGTTCATAACTTTTCTAAGACAAGTTGTGTGAAAGTGATTGAGTTTCCTCACATGATGTCTACACAGTCTATGTTTTCCTAGTGAATAACACACGCTATAATTATAAAAGGAAAAAAGTTTCTTACCACATTTAAACATTTTTCTTAGATTCTCCTCACAGACATCTGAGGCTATCTTCAGTTTGTGTGCTCTCTTAAGACAGTGTTTGGCTGTTAAGAAATCAGAACAGTTGGCATGAACCTGTGAAATAAAATTAAAGAAAAGTTTGATGTCCAAATTTAACAGGATAACTTCAATAGTTCAGGTGAAGTAAGGTTAACAAATTGAGTACAATGACAGAGCAGCACAGTGTTAGAGGGCAAATAGAATGGAGAAAATTCTACATGAAATTGAAACTAAAGCACTGTTCAGCTTGAGAACAAGTTTCAAGTCACTGGTGCTCCTAAATATGTTTAGAGACTCAGACTTTGATGAGAAGTTCACAATGTCAGTGAATGATACCTCTGTTAAGCAGGCGAACAGACCCGGACCCAACTCTGCTGTCGTGTCTTTCCTATACCGGAATCATGCTCAAAGATGAGAAAAGGTTCTGTACCCAATGGGCACTGAGACAATACATATAATTACGCAAGGCAAATTAACAATCAACGGAACACCTGGTGCGAGATAGACATAGTCAACCAAAACCTAAATCCCTGATTACTGATTTCTGAGAGAATGCCACCCAGGGACAAGTTTTGGTCTGTAAAGTCCAAGACCACAGCAAGTAATAAACCGTATGACATAGTTGATACACATCTGTCGCCTGGCGACAGATAGGAAAACTATCACAGACTAGGGAAGCGCAACCGAATTAAAGGTATGTCGAAATTGGATGTGCTAGGCATACATTTTATATTTAACAGTAGCACATTGTACTTCATGCTCCCTAGCAAAAATCCACAAGAATGTAATCCACACGAGATTTGTGATGATTAACTGAGAGCAAATGCAAACAACAGCTTGAATAGTGTTAGTTAGTAGTCGTCATCAGGTGTAATATCTACTGAGTAAATAAACCATGTATCTCCCCATATTTCTACTCCTAGCGATGATGATTAATTCATTTGTTCATAATATGCTTTCTGGTCTTGCGAACACAACCAAAGTGTTGGCTATTGGTGCACATAAAACAGCGACACAACGGATTTCAATTCTCTGAACTATATCATGCTTGAGATCTAGTAGGACCATTGTCCCGCTACAAAAGAGATTCAGCAGAAGTTTGAGAGTGAACGCTACACTAATGAAGGAGAAGGGAAATAGATCCATGTACTACACAGAATGTTAGAAAAAGTTACAGACACCATCCACTCATACAAACACTGAACTTTGTGAATGTTTTAACGCATGGACTGGGAGATTATCATCATGGACATATTTTGATTATCATCTTCATATAAGACATATCTATATGTGCTCAGATTTTTGCTTCATTAAATCTCTGAGAGTATAGATAGTTCTAGCTTTGTGTTGGTTGTGTTCTTTTTGAAATTTTTGCTATGTTTTCTCTGCAGGCAGTGCTAATCCTCACTTCTCACTTGCACATTCTTCACACTGACTCATGCACAGTGACCTAAAAATCCTCTAATCATTCGGACTCTCATTGAGCAGCAAGTATTTCTATGATGTCCATAAGTTGACCACCTATTATAGAGACATAACCAGCCAACTTAACTCTCTCATTTCCCTCCACGCCGGCATGTCCAGGAACTATGGTGAAAGTGATTTTTCACAGTGAGATCCAATTCTGAGCACTCTAAATAGACTCAATCCATCACCAATGGACTGAGAATCAAATCAGACGCTATAACAGCTATTAGAGGACTGCAGTAACAGTCTCAACTTTCATCCTCATACTGGAAGCAGTTATCCTATATGCCCTGATATACCCATTATATGCTGATATGCTCCTATATGCCCTGAACCAGCACACATATCATTCCTGAAGTCAGATCATTGGCGGGAAATAAAACCACAACACAATACATCTCTGTTCTCTGAACTCAATAATAAGTGAGACTGCTGTAAAACTGTATGACAATAATACTTACGTAAAACACAAGCTTTACAATGACTATAGGGTATGGTAATGAAAAAATATACATAACAGTATACAAGACATTTTCAACCTTAAGGTCTTTTTCAAGAAAATACAAGACAAACAGTGAACAAACAGTAAAAATAATGGCATTATCACAAAAGCATTAGATGGTAGATATTTAATAGTAGATACATTCAAGTTTTCTAAGACAAAACAGTAGCCAATGCACATGCATTGTTTAAGGTTAACATCCATATTTAAATGTGCCAAGACAAACTATGTCATCTTCACTTACAGGGATCCTCACACAGTGCCAAGTACAATTATGCAGATACTGTGCTTGGATTTTTCTGCAGTTAAATAATATCTGCTGTCTAATGTTTTTACCATTTGTCTTGTGTTTTCTTGAAAAAGACGTTAAGTTGAAACTGTCTTGCTAGCTGTTCATATTTTTTCATACCTTTACCCTATAGTCTGTGCATTAGTAGTAAAGCTGATCGACCTTGCGTTTCACGTAAGAACTATTTTTCTCTGAACTACATCATACTGGAAACATATATATATATATATATATATATATATATATGGTATCCTGCATCCTGCTACAAGAGAAATCCAGTTGAGGTTTGAGAATGAGAGCTTACCAAAAATGAACAATTGTATTTAACAAGCTGAATTTGTTAAGACATATACTTCATAATAAAACTCACTGTTGCCTTGTGTGTGTAAGTCTCCTTTTCCCAAACTTTATTCCTGAGTTTCTCTGCCACTGTCAAGGCAACATCAAGACATCTCAAAGCCTGCCTGTATTTATTTCCCTTCTGGTACAAATTGGCAAGGCTTGAATGACATAAATATGTCTCTTCGTCCAGCTTGAACTTCCTTACAAATGAAACAGACAGAAATGAAATATGATTTTAAGAAAAGATAACTGTCAAATATAATGGAGAAAAAGACTAAGTATGCAGATAACTGACAAACTTGAATGTATGAGGAATGACAAAACATTTCTGGAATTATTTTTCCCCCCATTTAAAAAAAAATGTTTGAAAGTGAAACATTGTGTCCAATGAATCTACTAGCATTGGCAGATGATGCAGCTTGTTCAATGATTGTACTAGAATTGGCAGTTGATACATCTTGTTAGATGATTATACCAGCATTGGCAGTTCATACATCTAGTCAAGAGCTACGTTCCATCTACAGATTTTCTGCAAGCAAGGAAAAGATCATGTATCAGTTTTGGACGCATGCAAAACTGTTTGCACTAATCACTCATGGTGGTACTTGAAAACACACTTTGGTCTGTAGTTCTGGATCACAACCTCCAACATAGCCACTGTCAAACTTATTTGACCTTTTTTTTGCAGCTGTTTTAATTGCTATCAACATAACCAAAGATGACCACAAAATTATATGACTGATTTGGTTTATCCAGTATGCAGTCAAAGTTACAGTACTTCCATTCCACTTTTATTTTAATTTCCCCCAATAGTGAACCATTAGAACTTCAGATAATGTATTTGGTAACTTACTCTGCAATGACGACAGCTCTCTTCATCATATCAGCGCTGTCTTGTAAGTTCCCTCTCAAATCATACACCAGACCTAGAGAAAAACCAAATGTAGCTTGGGTAATAAAAATACAGCTAGAACTGACATTATAATCAACACACAGTATTACCTTCCATAGCTCATTCTGTGTACCATCAGTATATGACAGTAAAGCATTGCTACATTTATAGCCAGTAAAGTATTAATATATTTGTTGCAATATATTTATATATATATATATATACACACCAATTATATATACCAAAATATTGGTCTTCTCTTCTGCATTTGTTCTCAAACTCCTACAGATTACCAGAATGTAGTCCGGAGAACAGAATTCGTTGTGTCATGGTTTTTGCAGCTTGGCTGCAATATCTGCGTCTTTCGGCCTTACACATCTGACTTCAGCGTGATTCTGGGTTGTTTGACCCTCTATGGGATGAGAAGACATCTCCACCCCCAAAAGCTTAGTCGCCACTTAGATGTGCATGGTCGGCAACTGTGTCTCTATTCTTTGCTTCACGTTAACACTCTTTGTAACAGATGAGTTTATAGCAGTAAAATATTGGTACATTTATAATTTCAAAATATTGTTCATTTATAAGTAAAATATTGCTATACCATTTAAGTAAAATATTACTTCATTTATAGCGCTAACATTTTTGTATATTTATAGAACTACAATATAGATACACAATAGCCGTTACGGCTGGCTCCGTAACAACATCTCAACCTTTAGAACGTGCCGAGAGGAACATTTAGCCCGAATTGTGTCATTTCTTGAATCCTGAAGGCGAAGTCCTTTTCCCAGTGCTCGAAACTCGAATCCAAAAAAAGCCAGATTTGTAATTTTTTTTAGAAAATGTTATGGCAACTCTCAGTAGATATATTATTTAACTTCCTGCTTCTGTTACTAAAATGGCGATAGGAGATGTGTGATTATGCTATTGAAATAGCCATCGGCATAGAGGCGAAGCGACATGATAGTGAATCAGGTTTTATATACTTTTGTTTTATCAGTGAAATCATTATTAAAATTTATAATGCTGTGTTTACAATTCGGGCGGTGCATTCCGCCGGAATTGTGTCATGTCTTGATTTCGGAAGGTGAAATCCACCGCCCAGTTCGCTAAACCCGAAACAGAACGAATAAATCGAGATCGGTAACTTTTTGACAGAATGTTTTGGCAACATTGAGAAGATAATTTATTTAACTTCATATCACACACACAAACAAAACTTACACCAATATATGCAGAATGCAATTCTTTATTTATGTGTGCAAATATTATTTAAATATCTCTAACAACAAAAAAGTTATCACGATTTCAAAACAGCTACCAACTATTACATAACATTTCCAAAAACTAATTCAGCGGCAGGAGAGAATATTACGCAATTGTAAACATAGCATGCTAAAGGTTAATACAAAAGCTGAGTTTTTTTATGCATTATTTATTTCCGGGTTGCTACAGGTTAAACATATCTCTAACTGCTGCAGGTCAACGCGCCCAGAATCACTGAATGTTCAGAGAATCCATAAGGAAGACCACATTCTGGAAAGAATATTTCACATTATGATGATGATAGCTGTAAAATAATATTAAATTTAGAGCAGTAAATGCAGTTACATTGATTCCAAATGTTAGGAGCACACAAAAATAAGCTTTAACCTCTAGGGTCCTGATTAAAATTACACAATTTCTCCCCCGAACCCAGGTTCTTTTTTGACATTGTGCATAATTTTTGGGTGAGTGTTTGGTAAACGTGATAACTTTTTTGTATGTAAAGATATCAAAATAATTTGTGCACATGTAAATAAAGGAGTGAATAATGAATATAACTGTGGTTTTTTTTTTTGTTGTCATTTTTTGTTGTCGGAAATGTGAGATATGACAGTTGTGAAGTTGAAAATTGGGGGGTGGGGGGTTCATCAAAATGCCATTAAATAATATTGCAAATATAATTTCTTGATGACCCTAATACTTGAGCAATATGTGGCAACATTGATAAAATCCTCCTAAATATCCGGTACCTATTCCTGTTGTATATATGTTATTTCCTATCCAAACATATAATATAGACTGAAAAAATGAATAAAACGTGGAGAATTCGCATACAATGTCCGTCCGTTCAATACTAGGTCTAGACCGACATACAACGTAATTATTTTCCATGCTGATATGTGGCACACCTGATACATATTGTTTTTGTGTTATTCAATGAATAAAGCAATATTCTTGTAATCAACAACCAAAGCACAAAAATAACAATACAGGAATTGTTATTACAATAACAATTACAATACAATAACAATTGTCCTGTTTAGTTTTATTGTATGTTTTTTTATATATAATTATTTTTTTTTAAAATATATTTTTATTAATAGGCAAGGTAAGTGTTTTAGTAACCTGTTTAACTCATTTTGCTTTACTATTCATAAAACTTCAGCATAGTTTTTGGGCTAGCTTGACTCCATATGAGATGTGACAGCCAACTCCCCCCACAACTTACAACTTGCACGGCAAGTCAGTGTTGTTATTCTTTGCTTCCCTTTTGGACACCGACAACACACATTGATATGTATATCTATATTGCAGCTGGCTCGCTGCGCAGAGATATGGGCAAAAGTATTACCACAGTAGTTAAAAACTAACGCACTGCCGAAGACTGATGTGTCTGGTCATTGGCGCATATAAAACGACAAGGCACATTTACATTTTCTGGACTACATCCAGCTGGAAATCTAGTAGGACTATTGTCCTGCTATAAGACAGTTCCAGTTGGAGTTTGAGAATGAACACTGAATAGAACCTAAGACTGATCCTCTAGGCACCATATTCTTTCCAGAACACAGTATTCTTCATGGATCTTCTGAACACCTGACGATTCTAGGCAAGGTAGCCTGTCATAGTCAGGAGTATGTTTCAACAATCTGGGTTGTCTCTTATCCATTGTCATCTTGGGCAGCACTTATCCTTGCTACTAGCACAAATACTTTCCATTATTAATTTGTCCATGCTGTTATCTCTCTCTCTCGCTCGTGTGCGTGTATATATATATATATATATATATATATATATATATATATATATATATATATATATATATATATAGAGAGAGAGAGAGAGAGAGAGAGAGAAAGGGGGGATCTCAGCTATATTATAATTTTTTTTTAAATCAACCCTCTTCACAGCTTAATGTCCTTATCACTTCTTGATTTGTCTTGTTTGTTGTTCTTGTTTTACTTAAGTCTAATTGTTGTTATGTTTCATGCAGTTACCTTGTATTGATTGTGTTTGTTGTTCATGGTTTCCTCAGAATCCTTCTGTAGGATCTCATTTCAAATTTTCTTTGCCATTGACATTAAGTGTCCTTGTTTCATAGCCATAAAATTACTACTGGAAATATGTTGTTCTAATCAAATATTATCTAATATAGATAACAAGCAAGTAAGAGAAGACAGCAATATTTTTCTACAACAATAAGAAGAAAAAGATGGTCTTATATTGGACATGTACTTATAATAAATGAGAAAACACTGCCAATACAGGAATTAAAATGGGTACCCGATGTAAAGAGAAAAAGGTTAAGAAAGTCTTTGTAGAACACCGATCAAAGAGTCTACATCTCTCAACAACATGCATGAACTACACACAGTAGTATCACATATCACTGAAACCTGGAGAGTACTAGTTTCTGCACTATGAAGGAGCAGAAAATCAGATATAATTTAGCTCTACAGTTGGTGCCTTGCCAAAGATATTTTATTTGTGGAAGTTTTGAAGTCACTATTGCAATCTTCTCTAGATTTCTAAGACTGATCAGACACTAGTACTAATATATTCAACCACAGTCCACATAAAGGTACTGTAACATACTGAAGATGAGGCAACATATAATTATACTCACTAAACAAGACATCATGGCATGTACAAGACATGTACCAAATAAAGTAATCAAGTACATTATCAATATCACCAACAAAAATAACAAATAATAGCATGAAATATTTCAATAATACCTATGTTAAGATAGATTCGACCTTTCATTGACATGTACTCAGCAGGATTCACAGATGTCTTAACCTTCTCGCATGCCTCCAAAGCTTTAACAAATGATTTCTCTGCTTTCTTATTGGCAACTAAGGATTCCTGAACATTTCTGGTTTCAGCTTGTGAAAGATAAGTTCTTCCAATGGTAGCCCAAGCTCTCTGCTCTTCTATGTTATTTCCACACTCTCTGCAAACATTTTTAAAATAGTCAAATTCCATTATAACAATTTGGTCTGGACAAACTAAAATATATATGTATTAGCATGAATTTTTTTAGTCAAATCCCATTATAACAATTAGTTTGAACCAACAAAGTATTTATGGATTAACAAAAATTTGTTATATACAGTTGAATCCCATTATAACAACTTGGTCTGGACCGACAAAATATTTATGTATTAACATGAATGTGGTGGGGGGTGGGCGGAACATGTAGGGACTAGGCTATACATCCTGCTTACTAGTCAAGGACTTCATGAAGCGCTCCACAACAAACTCTCACAGTCCATGTGCAGCTGGTTTTGTGTGGAAGCTACTGTCCGGCTGACATTAAGTTTCTTGCATAAAGGCATCGTGCACAAAAGCGTTCATAGGTACCTTCATGAGGTACCCGTTTCAAACAAACCTTGCTATGTGAGTGACCAAGTGATTGGCGGTATACCCAGGTCTCTCCTTCTTTCTGTTTTCTTGTCTACCACAATTTCTTGTCTAATCTCAGCACCCTCACCAAGGATCCTGAATGGTGAGGAGGAATATCTCTACCTTGAGTGGATCTGGGTCCTGCCTAATGTCCCAGCTGCAGCGAGTGTCTTGCAAACTGACATTGCACCCACAATCAGAACATGACCTAATCTTGAGATACTGGAAGCAGTGTCAAGAAAACTCATGGGGAATCTGGAAACTCGATGCTGGTGAGAATCATGAAGGCATAGTATGCAAGACGTGACACGGTTACAGCAAATACTCGGCCACAGAATGAAGGAAACACTTATTGACACTTGGAAACAAACAAAAAGTCTAAAACTGTATCTACTGGATATATCCGAAGAGGAAGATGACAAACACCATATACAGCAAGAACTTCTACAATCATCCTTAACAGTCACTAACTTATTGTATGGATCACTAAGTTGATTGGTTGGTTGCTGATCCAGCAGTCTATGGGCTCATGCCCTTCGACCCAATGCCATTAAATGGCATTATATTGCTGGGAAGTCTGGATTTTCGTCCCACCCAAGGACAGAGCCAGAGAATAACTATCACACCTCCAGGAAGGTTTCAACCTATGCACTGACCCGAGCCACTGCAGCCAAGATAGTGTTCATTGTGCTCATTCCCCACCACCAAATGACCTCTGGTTATGCCAAACTTCTCTATTGCTCTAGGCATGCAACCAAATGTTCAAGTCAAAAGGATTGTCACGTCCTGAGTCACTGTACCTCTATGATGGGTCTCAGCCATAGGAAAAAACAGTGCTGTCAGTTTCCTCCTCCCCAGTGCTGCACAGTACATCTCTGGCTCCCTCCCAACCACAGAGGGTGCATACATATATATTCAGGTAAACATAAAACACATTTCAACAACAAAATAAAAGCATAATTGTATAGATGACATGCCATGAAGCTTCTAAAAGAATATAACCTCAATATAACGGCATGTTATAATGTTTTCTGTTGCATTGGTGGTTTGTCTAGTGGGCCATTGGTGAGACCCACAGAAGCAACCACACGTGTGGATCACTAAGTCAACTTCAGAAGACCTGCACTTGTTTTAAGAATGGCATTGTGCTGACAAGAGTAGCATTACTCATCAGCATTTGAATATCAATAACAACAACATGAATTTGCTATATACCGGTAGTCAAATCTCATTATAACAACTTGATCTGGACCAATAAAGTATTTATGTATTCACATAAATTTATATGAAATTTCACAAAGAAATTTTGTGTTTTATTATGTGTGTTTCCAGTGATTAACAAACTTCATAACCCTGTTCTAAGATTTGCCTCTCCCGTCCATTCAAGTCTGCAATATACCAGATTGTAAATGCGCATTTAATCATTTTTGCAAAGCTGATGAGAAGTATCTGTCCTTCTGTATCTTAATATTTTTTCAGTTTAGTCCTTAGTTGAAGAAAGAAACCACTGCTGCATACAACGTGACGGTAACACATTTGTCTGACTATGCTCTATTCTTGACATGATAATGGAACAATTCTTGAACATCGTAGTGTCTACTGTCTGAGTTCTAGTTATTTGTATGATTTTATAAATATATTTCATTATCCAATAGTCTGATGGGAATCATAAAACTACAATAACTTGTGTGTTCCATGCAAGCATTATTATGATAATGGAAGTACCGGGTACTATTATTTTTTTACATGCTTTAACTCCTGCCACATTTCTCTTGTAGCAGGGCAATGGTCTTACTAGTTTCAATCAGGATATAGTCCAGAAAACAGAAATGTGTTGTGCTGCCATTAAATCAGCCAATAAGCAGACTTCTTCAAGAGTACTATTATTAATTTGTGTTTACTACATACACCTGATCTACAGTTTTGTGGTTTTATTTTCGATATGAAACAATGACATAATTATTGACTCATCTGACTGACCACTTCATGAATTATGACTGGGTCATAGATGTCTCCAGTAAGGAAGATATTTTATCATTGTTAAAAAAAAGCTCATTTTCTTGTTTTCAAGAGATTTTTACTTTATAGTACTAAATGCTATGTTCTGAATTCCTGGTTATGGCGTGCATGGGTGAAACTAAACAACCCCCCCCCCTCCCCTGCATTATTTCACATGTGCCCTTTTTCTAAATGTTAACATCTATATGCACAGAATACGTTTTAAGGTACCGTACAAATAGCAGATGGAATATGTACTAAAGAAGTCAAATATAGAATTTCCCAGGCAAAAGTAACATTCACAAAGATAAGAACATCCTATATAACATATTTTTTTTTCAAATGAAGTGAGAATGAGAGTTCTTAGAAGTTATATACAACCAATTCTGATGTATGGAAGTGAATCTTGAATAATTTAGCAGAATAAGAAATTATGTATAAGCAGTGAAGATGTGGCTCTATAGAAGAATATTGAGAACATCATGGACAGATAAATAGTGTCATTGAGATATCTTGAAAGTAGTCCTTCTAAAAAAAAAGAGCTGCCCACGTACATCAGAAAGAGACAGTCCAAATTTGTGGACACATCATGAGAAGAAGATGGAGCACAGAAATAAAAAAGCAAATTGAACAGCAAGAAGGATAAGGAAAGATGAAGAGAGAAGATGATTGACAGCTTGGTATTGAGACAGCGAAACATCAGCCTAGGAAATGACTCACAGTACACAAGACAAGGCATGAACACATCACTTACAAGACAGCTGACAAACAGGAAGATAAACACTATACACCTTACCTGGCAATAGTTAAATGTTGTTTCTGTAATTCTAAAGCTTCCTTAAAGAGTCCCTGAGAACACAGATTTTCACCAATCTTCCGGCATGCAACAGCTTCTCCTATTCTGTCCCCAAGTGCCTCACTTAACTGCCGTTCCTGGCTATGTTCTTGAATGGCATCCTCATAACGACCTAATTACAAATTATATTTGTAACATAAATTATAGATGATTCTTGATTAGAAACTGGCCTCACAGCACGTGGGACATTCCATAAGTGCTCCGCCCTCTGTTCCAGCAGCCATCCAACTCGATGGTATTTCGAGTCTAATGCCACCGAAACAGACGTCGACATCAGGGCACAACTCTGGCCTTTGCGACAGGTTTCTTTGTTGTTCCGTCCACCCACGCCGTGCACGTAACTAGTTCACGCACAACGTCGGCCTGTCGGAACAACATGGTAACTGTTATCGAAGGTTACAACTACGGGATTGTATAGATGAAGTGCCATGAAGCTTCTATAAGAAGATAATCTCAATATAAAGGCATGTCATCTACTAAGGTTTTCTGTTGCATGGGTGGTTTGTCTAGTGAGCCATTGGTGAGACCCACAGACGCAACCGCATGCGCAAATTATAGATGATGATCTAGCTATCTATCTTGTGGCCCGTGTTTGCCTTGTGAACTCAGGGGTAGCAGAGTCTCTGGAGATGGCCTTCTTGTGTGCTGTATGTAAGTTTCTTTCCGTGGCCTCTTACATCTATTATACACGAAGCAAGTTCACTGAATGTGGAACACCTTGTGTGAGATAGACGTGAACGACAATCGTCTCGGCGAAGAGTTAGTACACACTTGCTGCGTCCATCAACAGATAGGCAAGCTGTCACAGGCTGGGGAAGCTCACTACCCGAATTAAAGGCATGACAAAAACGGATGTGCTGGGACTCGGATGGTCGGGCCACAGAGTGAGTCAAACAAGGTGCAAATAACACAGTTCAACTGTGGAACTAGCAGCATAATGTTATTCACGCTTCCCGATGGAAATCACATGATTAATTTGTTATGGTTATAACAGAGCAAACACAGAAAAAAAAATAAAGCTGCAGGCAGCTGTGCATTTGGAAGTTCAGAAAATAATGACAACATACTGAACATAATATATTGCCTAGATATTCACTTCAGCCAAAATCTTGCTGACTTCATCCTACGTCTTAAATAAGATATACCACTATTTTTAATATATATATATTAATATGTTTGTTGCCAGGGTCTGAAAGGAGAACAAAGAATGGCAACACAGTGTAACTTCCATGCATGTCGCGACAAAGGAGGTTATGGGGTGTATATTTAATAGTGATGTAAATGCTGTAATTTATGACTAGGAAATTGAGATCCTGGTTTCCTAGATATGCTCTATTCTTTTCATCCTGAACAAAAATCCAGGACATAGTTGCCACACTGTTGTCCAGGACCCAGAATATGAAATCTTGAGGCCAAACTTAACTGGTTTGGAAATAGTGCCTACATATTTGATTATGTAACATTTGATGGCCAAGTCTAATGTATCGGACCATTGGTAAAAACAAAAGGACAACAATGCATTCTCCACTCCCTGGACTATATCCTGTTGGAAATCAATCTAGTATTACCATTGTCCTACTATAAGAGAGATCTAGTGGGAATTGAAAAGGGACACACACACAAATATGTAACATTTGTCTGGTGGCCATGATATTCTTTCTGCTTCAATTTTCAGACTATGTAACATTTGTCTGGTGGCCATGATATTCTTTCTGCCTCGCTCTTCAGACTATGTAACATTTGTCTGGTGGCCATGATATTCTTTCTGCTTAAATCTTCAGACTATGTAACATTTGTCTGGTGGTCATGATATTCTTTCTGCTTCACTCTTCAGACTATATAACATTTTTCTGGTGGCCATGATATTCTTTCTGCTTCAATCTTCAGACATGTAACATTTGTCTGGTGGCCATGATATTCTTTCTGCTTCACTCTTCAGAATATGTAACATTTGTCTGGTGGTCATGATATTTTTTCTGCTTCACTCTTCAGACTATGTAACATTTGTCTGGCAGCCATGATGTTAACTTTCTTAAGAGATTCTGCTTCACATGGGACTTTATACATGAGATTTCCAGCTAATTCACGTAACGAGATGTACAATTAATAACCATCCACATGCGCAATGTCTGTAGATCTTACCAATGGCCCCCTAGACAAACTGCACATGCAACAGAAAATCTTAGTAGATGATGGCATGTCATCTATACAATTATACTTTTCTTTGTTGCTGTTTGTGATACTACTGTAATTCTTGCATTTTGTTGAGACCCATAGTCATTTCTTTGATGGTTGTTCTGCAAAGAGTCTCTCTTGGTCTTCCTCTTTTGTCATCTGGTAACTATTTTAATGCTTGTAGTAGCAGTCTATTTTCATTAATTCTAAGAACATGTCCGATATAAATCCATCATTTTCTTCTTATTGTTGTAGAAATATATTATTGTTTGATGGCTTATCTTATTTGTTTCTTGACTTGAATTCTTCCCAACCAATATGTAAGAGTTTTCTAAGACATTTATTTTCAAATGACTAATTTCTTCATCGCTTTTGTTATTTTCCAACTTTCACAACCATATGTTAATACGGATATCACATTGGAGTTGAAGTCATAGTTTAGTATGTTTACCGGGTACTTATATTTTTTATCTTCAGATGTTTGTTAGCTGGTTGAACACACTTGATACCAACACAATTCTGGTAGAAATATCTTTTGTTGTATCTCCATCTTGTGTCATTTTGATGCCTAAATAGGAAAAGTTATCAACCAACTTTCATTCATATATAATTCTAAAACATCTAGAATTTAATAATATATCAAGTATATGGATGCAAGTATATACAGGGTTTATAAAGAGCAGGATGGCGCAACCCAAATCAGCACAACAACACAAGAGACAGAGTTGTGGAGAAGCATGATCACCTATGCTATGGCACTTGATTGATATAAGGAGACAGAGTAATGGGGAAGCATGATCACCTATGCTATGGCACTTGATTGATATAAGGAGACAGAGTAATGGGGAAGCATGATCACCTATGCTATGGCACTTGATTGATATAAGGAGACAGAGTTGTGGAGAAGCATGATCACCTATGCTATGGCACTTGATTGATATAAGGAGACAGAGTTGTGGAGAAGCATGATCACCTATGCTATGGCACTTGATTGATATAAGGAGACAGAGTTGTGGAGAAGCATGATCACCTATGCTATGGCACTTGATTGATATAAGGAGACAGAGTAATGGGGAAGCATGATCACCTATGCTATGGCCCTTGATTGATATAAGGAGACAGAGTTGTGGAGAAGCATGATCACCTATGCTATGGCACTTGATTGATATAAGGAGACAGAGTTGTGGAGAAGCATGATCACCTATGCTATGGCACTTGATTGATATAAGGAGACAAAGAGCAAGATGTAGCAGAAGATACTAACCATATTTAGAATAAATTTCTCCAATGCAATTGCAGAGCTGAGCCATTTCACTCAAATTACATTTGGTTTCTGCGCGACGTTTGTCCCGGATATATTCTGAAAGTTGTGAAGAAACAAGTTATCTTTTATCAAAAATGCTAGCTTTGTATTTTCTGACTACCAATTTGTGATATTTCTAGTCATCCTGTGTGAATCAACAAGTAACTGTGAACGGATGATTAAGATGACCGTCTCTCCTACAAATAATAATAGCCATCCATCGCAAGGATAATGACAACAGTTTTATACTTGTATTTAAGCATCCTTATAACACAATGGATACAAAGCCAGGGGCAGACCATGCAAAAGATGGATTCATCATCATCATCAAGTAGCATTTCCTGAACAGGATGTAGCAGTCATCACAGCCTTTCCATTGATCTTGAGCCAGTCTTCCGCTTCTGTTACTGTCATGTTCAGGTGGTCTTTGATATCTTGCATCCATCTTCTTCTTGGTCTGACTTGTGTTTATCTCCCTCTTTGATGTAGGCTGTCATGATTTCTTGACAGTTACATTCAGTAGTTTGTCATTGCTTTTTGAATGATTCTGGTCACTTACCAAATTGTCCCTGGTACGCCAACCTTGCCAACTGGTAACAACATATGAAAGCGCACCATGTGAAATTATAATTGATGGTAGGAGTGATGTCAAGAAGCCATAACCCAATTCATAATTTCAATATGTCAATGAATGGATGTGATAGAGTGGATCAGATGATTTCCTATTATGGAAACCATACAAGAAAATACATCAAGTGGTGGAAAAAAATATTTATGTGGGTATTAGAAATAACACAACTGAACACCAACATTTTATACACACTGAGCTGCCCTTGCACTGAGAAGCCTATGATTTTGAGATGAATAAGCATGAGTCAATATCAAAAAATGGGAGTGAGGATGGGCGTGACCCGAGGAGAACCCCTGACAAAGATTTCAAAACGAGTAGTGAACCAACAAAGAACAGGAACAATCAGCCGTTATACCCAGAGAGATTTACTGAAGCGGAGATTGGAGCACCTATGGACGTGTCCGGTGTGCGAAGATGACAATCAACATACCTAATACTGGTTTCATATGCACTTATTGATATACATATACAAATAATGTATGTTTGTTAAAAATGAGAGGATGACACTACTTCACAGTTTTTCACTTATCGCGGCCAGTTCTGGTACCTATTAACCACGATAACTGAGGAATCATATTAAGTTACATATTCTTTTCAGAACTCTGTCTTTGACGTGGATACACTGAACGCCTCTCAGTCCCTGGCAAGCAAGCCTGTATTGGCCAGAAACAATGACATACATACATTCTTCAATGTCGCTGGTCCATCGTCTTCTTGCTTCTTCTTCTCTCACCTGGCACTCTGCCCTTCAGAATCAGCCTCTCGATACCATCATGTCGCTTTAAGTGTCCAAAATACTGTAGCTTCCTTCTTATGATGGTATTATATTTAGGGGTCACACTTCATTTAGTTTCAGTAATTTCAAAACTTCAATGTTGTTTTTCTCTGTCCATGATATTCATAAGATCTTTCTGTAGCACTTCATTTCAAATGAATTTATTGTTCTGGATATTGTCTTGTTTAAAGTCTAAGTCTCACATCCATGTTGCCACTGGGAAAACACATGATGATGTTAAAATAAAAGGGCTACTAAGTTACTTTAGTGTTGTTATTATTATTATATTAATACTAGTATTACTTAGTTATCAGATCATCATGACTGCAAACTGGACACGCCCATAGTTGCTGCACTCTCCCCCTGAGTGTAAGCGCCATTACACTTCTACTGACAGTACTGGTCCTATGCTGGTTGGCCATCATTCTTCTGCGCCCTCCAAAATGTTCACGTCTAGCAACACCACATTTCAATTATGCAAATTAGCCACCATTTTGAATATTAATTAGTTGTACGTGCATCTGAGAATCACAGCAATGTGATCAACATAAGCATCTTGTCTCCGCAAACACAAAAATGTATAGTTTGTGTATTGTATTATTGAAAATAACAAAGATAATTCAGAAATTATCAGCTTGGCTACATTTTGTAGTCACAAGTTTTATTTATATAGGTACTTGGGCATCTGGGATTAGCATGTTTGGAAAATTTTACCTAAGCTATAAAATTATATAAATTTCTTGTGACTTTTAGTGATGTCGTCGCATGTCATGTTTGAAACTAGATTTATTAAGTTCTTTAACCATTTTTCTTTTTATATATGTAACTTTTAAGGATACAGATGATGCACAAAACAGCAGTTAACTTTTTAAAAACAACATTTGTTTTCATTATGCAAATTGGCCACCATTTTGAATACTAATTAGTTGTACATGCTTCTGATAATCCCTGCAATGTGATTAACAGATGCGTCTTGTCTTTACAAATACAAAAATATATAATTTCTGTGGTATTTTATTATGTTTAATAGATATTTAATTTATTTTCATTATAATTATGCAAATTAGCAGCCATTTTGAATATAAAAAGTATACTTAGCGAATTGTCGTACAAGTATAGGGTAACCATGCAGTGGATACCCTCTCACTGTGGAATACCAGGAAATGAAAAAGCAGACCAACTGGCTAAGGAAGGTGCTGCCGAAGACCACCCAGATATACCAATGACCTACCATCAGAAAAAACAGATGATCAAGTCAATAAGAAAGCCACAAACAGTGAAACACCAACACAAGATGACTATCACATTATGAACAGAATTTACAGATCAGAACAAGTTATAATTCTAGGTCTCAGAACAGGACACAACCGACTCCACAGTCACATGTATACAAAGTTCAAGATTGGCAACATAGCCATATGTACATATGGACAGGCAGCACAGAGTGCCAAACATATACTTCAAGAGTGTTCTGAGCATGAAACTCTGAGGCAGACATATTGGCCAGAGGAAACAACACTGGAATCAAAGCTCTATGGGACACTGTATGAACTACAAAAGACAGTGAGTTTTATTAAGGAGACAGAATTACAGATATAGACATGTTTCATTATTAATGAAACATGTTTCATTATTCACTTGAAACTTTCAAGTGAACGAAAGAAGAAGAATATAAATTAGTTCTATCATTAGTTCTATATGTCCATCTGAACATTCCAGAAATTTGATCAACATAAGCATCTTGTCTTGACGAACACAAAAATGTATAGTTTGTGTATTCAAGTGTATTGTATTATTGAAAATAACAAAGATAATTCAGAAATTATCAGCTCAGCTACACTTTGTGGTCACGTTTTATTTATATTTTTTTATATGTTCCATGTAAATTATTTAGATGTCATATTCATTCGAAAAAAATTCATAACTTTTTTCAGCATTGACGTACATACTTGGTTGAGGTATCGTTGAATTGCAATTTTCAAGGGATATCTAACTATAGTATTTTTAATGATGCAGTAGCATTATTTTGAATTCAATGAATAAATCCCCAAGTACCTAGCTAAGAGACACTTAGAGTCGTAGAGTTACTTAAAGTCTTACTTTCGAGATCTTTTGAATCGTCCACGTCCATCATATAAATCTGAAAATAGAAACACTTAAAACATAATTTGAACAGTCCTAGTTTCCTAAAGAATTCTTAGTTTATATTTTTCATGAAAGACATTGTCGTTATGGCTGAAGTTGATTACTGGAGCTAGTGTCGATGTCACAATATTTGGTGGTTTATTTTGCGCGCCAGACGAGTGAAGCTTAGAGTACATCGCCCTTGACTTCCTGCATTTTAAATAGTAAATACGAGACAAGCTGTCAGTTGTCCCCGTTTTTGCTAGAAGAGGCACCTGGAGTTGCTTCACATTGTAATGTTTAATAGTAAAGCAGCTCGTAAATACGTGGTCCCCTGCTGCATATTGTAGTATATATTATTTTATTTATTGTCCAAAAATCTCGCATCAATTTGTTATAATTTCTGTTAAGTAGTTCTGATATACTGTGTAATATGACCTTGTCAGATGTGAGAGAGTTCTGCAGTGCTATATAACCCCTATACTAACATATGGGTGCGAGTCTTGGACAATAAACAAACTGGAAAGTGGGAGATTGGATGTACAACTATTCTGTAGAAGTACATGCCCTAAACATTGCTGCAGAAATAATCAAAAACATAACAAGCAAATATCAACAGTTGGTGTTTCTTACTGATCTTCAAACCCTTAACAGCAATAACTGCCAGACCCGAATAATGCCAAACGAGAAGTGAGCATCCAAAGAAGAAAGGGTAGTACTACAGTGGATACCATCTTACTGTGACATTCCAGGAAATGAGGAGGAAGATATGCTGGTAAATGTTGGAGCAACACAGGAACAACAAGACAAAGAAATCACCTACCATGAAATGAGGATCCTCCCTCATCAAAGCTATCAGGAAAGTCGACCATCCAAAAGGCAATTATCAATATCATTACAGAGCTGAGCAAGTTATTATCTTCCGCATCAGAACGGGCCACTAACAGACTAAGCAACCACTTAAATAGACTGAGACTGGTTGCATCATCTCTGTGTTCACGTGGGCATGCATCACAGAGAGCGGAACATATCCTGTAGGTCTGCATTACACTAAAACATTTCAGGGAGGAGAATTCAGAACCGTGCGGTAGATTTTCTCAATATGATGCAAATCTTCGAAATCTCCTCCCCCCCCCCTTTCTTAAGTGGTTTTTATTCGAAATGCTGCCTCCAGAAATGCCGCCATTGTATTTTGATTGGTGCCGCCTCTCTGCAGCATAACACGTTACAGCCCTGGGAACATTGGCCCACAGAGAGGTATACACATAGAAAGAAGTATCGGATCAATGAGCCCTCAAATATATTAGAATACACTACAAAACAGGACTTGATGTATAGACATGTCGAAATGTGAGCGAGAAGAAGTAGATAATATAATTCCAAACTTTTGTGTCTACACATTGGAGCCGTGGAGAAAAGAATGATTTCTATGGAAACATAACTTTTTTTTAAAATATGACTCAAATGTGAACATTTTATAACTGTGTAAGATGTAATTAATTGTCTGTGTATTCGATGGGGTGTGTGCGTGCGTTCGTGCGTGCGTGTGTGTCGATGAGGAAGAAGGGAGAATTTGTTAACGCTAAAAATATGGTTTATTTTGTTTTTGTTTTTAGTAAATACCGTATAATCATATTTCATATTTTTCTATACAAAAAAGCACTGCATATAATTATGATTGTTTTAATTATGTTGTTTTATCCTTTCGATGTGTATGTGCTTTGTTTCGTGGCATATATTTGTAGTTTACTGTAGTATTTTTTAAATAAATTTCTATATATTTCTGTGTGTCTATGTCTGTTGTCTGTTATATTTTTGTTGTATACATTTTCTTTATCTATTGTCTTTGTTCTATCGTTGGTATTGATGCTGTCTTGGTCTATTTATTTACTCTTTCTTTGCATTTTTGCTTTTGCCCTGCAGTTTGTGTACTCTGTTGGTCGTTTGGTTCAGTTGTTCCCTTAGACATGTGTTTATAGTATAGTTGTTTTTCTTCAGCGTTCATTCTCAAACTCAGTTGTTCTTCTTCTTCAGCGTTCATTCTCAAACTACCGCTGAATCTCCCTTGTAGCACGACCATTGTCCTACTAGATTTCCAGCAGGATGTAGTCCAGAGAATGGAAATGCGTTGTGTCGCCGTTTTATTTGCGCCAATGGCCCGACACGTCCGTCTTCGGCGGAGTATAGTTGTTGATTCTTGTGTTTTGTTTATTTCAATTTTGTTTTGGTCTATCATTGTGATGTTGTCTCTGCCGGTCGACCGAATTCTCATTCGTTTGACAGGCATACTGTCCTATACTGCTCTCTCTCTCTCTCTATATATATATATATATATATATATATATATATATATATATATATATATATATATATATATATATATATATATATATATATATATATATATTATGCATGGGATTGATTTGGTCCCAGATTCATATCTTATTCTTTCAACACCTCTTCATGGGGCGCATTAATTCGCTTTTGAACATACTGCACTAATTGGATCAATTAAAGTCCTTCCTTTGCCGAATGTTACATGGGCAGTTTTTATTATTTTCTATGACATGTTTTGAAAATATCACTTTTTTGGTATTATTTGCCGTTATATTATTATATCTGTTCAGACGAAGATCGTATGATCAAATGTCAGTGTTTTGGTCATTATTAGGCTTATTTTGTATTATAGTCGTTTTCATCATCCTTGACAGAACCACTAACAGAACAACTGCACAACAATTAGCTGTTAAATTGCACACTTTCCTATGATATTTCTGGGAATTACCACATATTGAGAGGAGAAAAAAGAATATATAACATGAAAAAAATATTCGAATAAAAAAAGATGTCCGCCCATCTGTGAATATTGCTGTCAGGTCATTGCTCCTATCGCAGCTAAATAAGTTGATGCCATGGAGAGACGCTACATAGACGTAAGTATACGCAATTATATTACTTAGTCGTTATATAGTTAGTCGTTGGATCATCGTCACTGCACTCCGGACAAGTCCATAGGTGCTCAGATCTCTCCTTTTCGCCAGATAATTTATTTTTTTTGTTGGGTCTATGCACGTAAGTTTTTTTTTTTGCGTGCTTTTTTTATAGCTTATATACATAAGTCTGTCTTAATTCTCGCCACAGTAGTGTGTATAATCCATATTTATGACGCGTCACGGGCGTTGTTTCTACATATCACTCCGCCAGTTTGAAGTTTTCGCTGAGTTGTGCCGTTTCTGTTCTCTTAGTATGTAGTATGTTTTGGGTGGAAATGTATCGTTTCAGTAGTCTGTGGAAATGTGATTTGTCTAGTTTATATGATATGTATCAATTGTATTTTGTGTGAGATGATTTAAATGTCTCTGTCTTCAGTTTACATAAGATATATCGTCCACTAAGACATGTATCATTTGAAGACAAAAGTGAGTTTGTAGCAGACAAGGATTTACCGTTTTGATAGTATTTCAGGTTTCAGTATTCTGGATGTTAACCTACTTCCGCCGTCTGAAAACCTGACAATTTTAAACTTTGTTAGAGAGCAGGCATTCTCTATAGATTGTCCCATGATCATTTCTTGCCTACCTGGTCAGAGGATGTGGCTACTCATAAAAATGATTTTTGGTAAAGACCATATACTGTTCTAGATTGCTTCCAGGGATGGGAAGCACTGATTTACTATTACTATGTTGTAAGGTTTCACATCTGTTGAATTTGGCAGTGAATATTCCATATTAGCTTTCTTTATCCGAGTTTTGTAACTAATGAGAGAAGGCGTTGTCATACATTGAGTCTGAGCTATTTGTATGGTGATGATATAAACATTAGTCAGTTTCTGTGTTTCTTGTCTATGTAAACATACATTTTGCCTATTATGTAAAATAATTGTGTGTTTTTAAATTATTATATATTGATAATTGTGCTTGTTGACTGATGTGTATATATTATATGTATTACATATGCAGTGCCGGATTTACCTATAAGCTAAACAAGCTATAGCTTAGAGCCCCCACTATCTTGGGCCCCACACATTTTTTTATTTCACATAAAATCTATATATATTCTTAATTTTTAAAGGGCCCCCATATCTCATAAAGCTGTGGGCACCATATCTCAAATAGCTTAGGGCCCTACCAAGTCTAAATCCGGCCCTGTACATATGTATAAAGACATGTTTGGCTATGATTTTTTGAAGTTTAGTTTAACATATTATGCGTGTTGGACGCACTTAAAGACACGATGTGTGTTTCATTAATATATATTTGCACTGATAACATTTTGTCTGTTACATTTACCCATGTTTTATGTTTCGTCGGTGGTTTAATATTTTTCAGTTAACAATGTCAGCGTTATTTGTGTCTTCTTTCTACCTTTTTCGATCTTTTTTATGTCAATGTGTCATATGGTATAATGTTTATATGTTTTATGCTAGTCTATTTCTCTCTCTCTCTCTCTCTCTCTCTCTCGCTCTGTGTGTGTGTTTGTGTGTGTGTGTGTGTGTGTGTGTGTGTCTATACATCTGTTGTGTTGATTATAACTATTGTGAGTGAAAGATCAGAGGACAGATCGTCATTACTATACAGGATCAGCGATTTCTCTCCGGACCTCATTGGCACCGTCAATGGCCATCCGAGAGACTGATTTTCCCTTGTTACGAACATTGGCATCCCGCCGAAGACGGATGTGTCGGGCCCTTGGCGCAAATAAAACGGCGACACAACGCATTTCCATTTTCTGGACTATATCCTGCTGGAAATCTAGCAGGACCATGATCCAGCTAGATCCAGTTGGAGTTTGAGAATGAACGCAGAAGAAGAGAAGAAGAACATTTGCATAACATATTTTTAATATATCTTTTTATATACCTTTTTTAAAAATAAAATACGCAGAAAAAAAAGTCAGACAAAAATCACTTTCAGAAGAGTGGGTATTAAGGAAAAAAAGAAAATAGTTATTATGTACTGGGGGTACCTGGGGGTACTTATGGTGTACCTTGGGGTACAGGGGTGCCGTGTCCGGTTTTTTACCTAATATACTACTTGCGCTATTTTAAAGAATTTGCAGAATACTGTCAAGCTCGTGCCATACAGTCAGATTCAGATTCAGTCAAACTGCCATCTTGAACTTGCAATTCTGTCTGGACAGTTTCCTTATAGAATGTCAGAAAAACAACAATCCGGAGGTGGAGGAGAAATTCCGTTGCACGACGTTGAGAGTGACAAATTCGTACATACTCTCGACCCCATCATGATCATCACGGTCGTCATCATCATAATCATGATTATTATCATCGTCGTTATCATGATCATAATTATCATCTTCATCATAATTATAGTCATTATCGTAATTATCATCATCATTATCCTCATCATCTTCTTCATCAACATTATCACAATCATCATCATCACCAGCACCACTATCATCATCATAGTGCTTGTCCATAAATTACGTCAACAATTTGAAGGGGGAAGAGAGTCTGAAAAAAGTTTGACAGTTCTTGACAAGGAAGGTTGTGTAACAAAATTAAACGTAAAAAACGGTGTTTATACACCAATTAAATTGTGTGAATTTAATAGCTGTTTCTAAAAATATGAAAATGCAGTGTCTAATTTTTGCATATTATCTACTAAATAATTATCTTTTTAGGGGGAAGGGAACTGACAAAACTAAGCAGGAGGGGTGGGGGTGTGGTTCCATAAATTCTTGACAGATAAGATGCTTAGAAGAAGGAGGGTGATAAATTACCGAAACGTGTTTACGTAATTTAAGGACATTCCCACAATGTAAATATGGTATTTATTAACTTTAAAACCTTCAAATAACTGGTTTACGATGTAATTGTAACTAAGGCATTTGTTAACTTTATAAGCTCCATATAGTTGGGTTACGATGTGATTGTAATTAAAGCATTAGTTAACTTTTAAATCTCCAAATAACTGTTTTACGATGTAATTGTCGTAGGTTCCGCGAGACTCCTACAATTTGACCAACGAGAAACATCCTACAGCATTGTCAGATGTAAAACTGTATGACGTGAAACAAGCAAAAGCTGCATTGATCAGCAGTCGTCACCAGATTACAGAAAATGAGATTATCGAAGATTCTGATCTGGCCGATTATCTAACAAATCTAGGCGCTTCTCTATTCGCTCGTGCCAGTTCTAGAGCCTTGATCAGGAATGTCGCTTCACTTCTGAGCATTTCAGACCGAAGCATAATCAAACCTACTAGCAAAGCTGTCCTTCATCATGTTCATTGTTCTTCTAGAAAACATACAGAAATATTTGTTCCTAGTCATATTGTACCCAAAGGGACCGCCGTAGATAGAAGTCGCCGCGAAAGACCTTCTAATATTGCTGAAAACAAGCTCCTAATTGAAAAAGTAAAAAATGCCGAGGAAATTCGTAAGAACACACGAGCCAATTTACGTAAGCGGGCTTTATCTCGACTGCCTGTTTTAGATTCTTTAACAATTCGAGTCGACAGAGAAAATAAGTCACTTGAAAAGTCTTTCTTGGCCAGGGTGCAATTGGAGCATGGCATGTTTGAAACCAAATCAAAGATCAAAATTATTGTGATCGGTGCAGGAATTGCTGGGCTCAGTGCAGCCGAACAACTTCTATCATTTGGATTTTCTAACGTCATTGTCTTAGAAGCACAAGACAGGTGATTAACTATGTACATGCAGGTTGAGCGAAAACATAAACTCAAGTAAGATCTGCACATATTGTCACACAAAACAATCACATATAACGCAAGTAGACACCTACGCACACATAAATGTGCGCACGCACACTCCCCAGACTACATACAACACATCAAACTGTTATTGTCATATGTTATTAAACGCTTTTATTACTTAGTTTTTTATTTTCTGATGTAATAAAAAAAAACTTAAATCATAAGATATAAAATGGAATTTAAAAAAGTGCTTTATTAAAGTATTTTATAAATAAAAAACTTTATTACTCCATTTTATATTTCTGAAGTAAAGAAGTAATAAATAGCTTTATTGGTCCATATTATATTTTCGGATGCAATAAAATACTTTATTACTACATTTTATATTTTCTGATATTATCTGATGTAATAGCACACTCTATTACTCCATTTTACATTTATTTTCTGCTGTCGTAAAGCATTTTATTAATTAATTTTATATTTATATTTAAATTATTCTATGTTTCTATCTTTCCTTCCTCTTTTACCCGTTACGGGTGTCGAGGGAGATACAGTGTTCTTGTTCTCGCTTTTCTGGCAGCTTAAGATAATGTCATTTGGTGTTCGTGTAATGCTGATGTTGTCGACCCAGTGTACTATTGGTCTACCCCTGGCTCTTATTTCTGCTTCTTCTCTCTTAATATATGATTTATAAACTAATGAATTACACGCTATTCTTTCCAGATGATCGAACTATTGTATTTGTTGATTTTGTATGTATTGTAGAATTCATATGACACCCACTTTCTCTTATGACATCGTTTCTAATTCTGTGTCTTCTGGTCTCTCCGGTGGCTTTTCTCAGACATTCCATCTCTGTTATAACCAGCTGTCTTTTATGTTTTGTTGTTAAGGACCATGTTTGGCATTAGTAGAATAGAGTTGGAATGAAGATACTTTTGATAAGTTTTTTTTTTTTGGTCATTGGTAACATTTTGTGTTGCAATTATTCTGTAGTAGGTGTATACTATTAAATTTAATTTCTTGGACAGTGGTATTTAGACTGGTCATTCATTGGACCATATCTTGCTCTTCCAGATTATGATATGCATGTGCATGTGCGGAGTGTATGATAGACGAGGTCGGTGCGTTACCCTCCTGCCTGGAATGATTCGGCAGTTGTATTGTCACATTCTAGCGATTCCTCCTCTTCACGTTTTTAATGAACCATCATAAAATAAAATAACATCAGAAATGGACACTTGGGAAAGAGTAGGTATTGAACACATCGAAAGACAGCAAATAAAATGGTTCGGTCAACTTATAGGAATGAGCCCAAACCAAATATGGATAAGAGAATATAACAAACGAATATCCTGATATAGAGCCAAAGGTAGACCAAGAAAACAGTGGATAGACGCTTCTGTGCACGTCATCCATACAATCCCGTAGTCGTAACCTCCGATAACAGTTACCATGTTGTTCCGACAGGCCGACGTTGTGTTTGAACTAGTTACGGATACGGCATGGGTGGGCGGAACAACAAAGAAACCTGATGCAAGAGCCAGAGTTGTGCCCTGATGCCGACGTCTGTTTCGGTGGCATTATACTCGAAACACCATCTAGTCGGATGGATGCTGGAACAGAGGGCGGAGCACTTATGGGAATGCCCCACGTGCTGTGAAGCCAGTTTCTAATCAAGAATCACGAAACGGTGGATAAAAATCATCGTGATAAAACATGGGCTCAACGCAACAAAGGAGACACATCTGGTCTTGGAACGACAAGTGGCTCCCGCCACTACACTTAACGGTAAGTGTGGATACTATCAACCACCATTCATCTGGGGAAAGACAATAGACAATCTCACTTTACCTAAACAGGGTTCTGGTTCTGTTTCACTGTAGTTGTACGCGTTGTTGTCTGGGTGTGTGTTGCTCTATTCATACATTTCCTTACAGTATTCTTTCCAGTATATCTGTGTTTTCTGTCAATATGTACCTGTTTATCCTTTATGATGTTTTGTACTAGTTTGCAATCGCCTGTTAAAGTTCACATCTCTCTGAATATTCTATCAGCTCTCACTTACTTGTGCATCACCTTTATTCTACTGCATGTCTCAAGTTCTATCCTGAAGAAAGTCACATGTTCTATCCTGTTGCATGCCTATAATTATATCCTGCGGCATATCTGAAGTACTATGCTGCCGAATGTCTAAATTCTAGCCTGGTGCATGTCTCAAATACTATCGCGCTGCATGTCTCAAGTATTATCCTGATGCATGCCTCTAATTATATTCGGCTGCATGTATCAATTGCATCCTACAGCATATCTCAATTGTTATCCTGCTGCATGTCTCCTGTTCTGTTCTGCTGCATGTCTCAAGTTCTATCCTGCTGCATGTCTCATGTTCTGTTCTGCTGCATGTGTCATATTTCATATCTTGATGTATGTCTCAAGTTCTATTCTGCAGCACGTCAAATGTTCTATCCTGATGCATGTGTCATATTTCATATCCTGCTGTATGTCTCATGTTCTGTTCTGCTGCATGTCTCGTGTTCTGTTCTGCTGCATGTCTTAAGTTCTATTCTGCAGCACGTCAAATGTTCTATCCTGCTGCATTTTTCATATTTCATATCCTGCTGTATGTCTCATGTTCTGTTCTGCTGCATGTCTCGTGTTCTGTTCTGCTGCATTTCTCATGTTCTGTTATGCTGCATGTCAAATGTTCTATCCTGCTGCATGTTTCATATTTCATATCCTGCTGCATTTCTCATGTTCTGTTATGCTGCATGTCAAATGTTCTATCTTGCTGCATGTTTCATATTTCATATCCTGCTGCATTTCTCATGTTCTGTTATGCTGCATGTCAAATGTTCTATCCTGCTGCATGTTTCATATTTCATATCCTGCTGCATTTCTCATGTTCTGTTATGCTGCATGTCAAATGTTCTATCTTGCTGCATGTTTCATATTTCATATCCTGCTGCATTTCTCATGTTCTGTTATGCTGCATGTCAAATGTTCTATCCTGCTGCATGTTTCATATTTCATATCCTGCTGTATGTCTCAAGTTCTGTCGTACTGCATGTCTCAAGTTCTATTTTGATGCATATATCATGATCTATCCTGCTGCATTTCTCATGTTCTATCCTGATGTATGTCACATGTTCTATCCTGCCGCATGTTTCAAGTTCTATCCTGCCGCATGTTTCAAGTTCTATCCTGCCGCATGTTTCAAGTTCTATCCTGCCGCATGTTTCAAGTTCTATCCTGCCGCATGTTTCAAGTTCTATCCTGCCGCATGTTTCAAGTTCTATCCTGCCGCATGTTTCAAGTTCTATACTGCAGCATGTCATATTTTCTATACTGCTGCATGTATCAAGTTCTATATTACTGCATGTATCAGCTCTATCCCACAGTATGCACCATGCTCTATCCTGCTGCATGTCTCATGTGTTATCCTACTGTATATCTGCAGTTCTATCCTGCTGTATGTCACATGTTCTATGCTGCTGAGTTTCTCAAGTTCTATTCTGCTGCATGTCTGAAGTTGTATTCTGTTGCATGTCTGAAGTTGTATTCTGTTGCATGTCTGAAGTTGTATTCTGTTGCATGTCTGAAGTTGTATACTGTTGCATGTCTGAAGTTGTATTCTGTTGCATGTCTGAAGTTGTATTCTGTTGCATGTCTGAAGTTGTATTCTGTTGCATGTCTGTATTTGTATTCTGCTGCATGTCTGAAGTTGTATTCTTTTGCATGTCTGAAGTTGTATTCTGTTGCATGTCTGAAGTTGTATTCTGTTGCATGTCTGAAGTTGTATTCTGTTGCATGTCTGAAGTTGTATTCTGTTGCATGTCTGAAGTTGTATTCTATTGCATGTCTGAAGTTGTATTCTGTTGCATGTCTGAAGTTGTATTCTGCTGCATGTCTGAAGTTGTATTCTGTTGCATGTCTGAAGTTGTATTCTGTTGCATGTCTGAAGTTGTATTCTGTTGCATGTCTGAAGATATAATCTGATGCAAGTCTCAAGTTCCATCCTGCTGCATGTATCAAGATTCATTTTTCTGCATGTATCAAGTTTTATATTGCTGCATGTGTCAAAAATTTTATCCTGCCGAAAGTTTCAAATTCTATCCTGTTGCATATCCCAAGTTCTATCCTGCTCCATGTTTCAAGTTCAAAAGTACTGTATATCGCATGTATATATGCGTTTTTGTCATGTCGCATGCTTTTCCTAACGTCCTTGGTAATTTCATAATCATCAAGCGCTGTTTTCCCAATGAAGCATGCTACAATGAGTCCCCAATAACACCTTTCTATTGCATCGGTGATGCATTCTTCTAGACTGTAACCTGTCCATCTCGTGATATTTCCTCTCCCATTTGTATCTCTGTCTACTTTTTTCTCAACACACATCGACGCAACACTCAAGTAAAGCCAGAAAAAGGGTAATATAGTTTTGCTAATCACGGGAGAGACATAATAACACACACAAATCGACGCTCTGACCAAAAAGCTTTTATCAAGACAACATACACAACAGAAAATGACAAGTAAGAATGCTATTTTAGACGTTCACATGGTTGAGTTAATTGTAATGTTGGATTGGATTGGAAAAGTTGTAACAAGGTCAGATGTCATAGCAGCATGGACAAGAAATATAAAAATATACCCACATACATGTGACACGAGACGAACAGAAAATGATGGAACAATTTGATATCATCAATGAGACAGGCGCTCTTTGATCTCGAAGGGGTTTAAGAGTGCCACAATTTTATATGTAGCGATTCTCAAGCGCAAGATGGGTCCGGTCGTCAGAGAAGCACAACTTAATGTCCGTAAACTGAATGTTTTTTGGCGCCGCGATGGCCCGTGCCATTAAAGTGGACATCCACAGGATAACTCAAATGGTTTTTATGCTGTACATGAATTGGCAGAGTGTCTCTATCCTAATTATTCCAGTCTCACCTATGTACGTCATGTCGCAACGCTTGGATAGGATAGATAGGTGACATTGTGTGCTCACACATGTGAAGCTTTTTTCAATGGTGAAGGTAGCTGTGGGTAATTTGACAAACTGGGTCTGGGTGACATAGGCACAGGTGTATCATCTGAAGTGCTCGCGGCTGATAGTATTAAAATAATTAGGACCGTCAGGCTGGAGGTGAGACCGTACCAATTATATTCACTGAGTTCTTGTCACGTCTGTAAGCAAGCAGAGAGCGGTCCTTGATTTTGCTGATTATGGGGTTTTTTTCTTTTTTGGATACTTATACCTAGTCCACACATCCATGCGGCAACAGGTGGCTTGACTTCTTGTCAGGCATATCTAATATAAATAACCAAAATGTCAGAGGATCCCCGACAAAATGAAGAGTGTCGCAGTAACCAAACGAAAAAGTGATTAATACTGAATAAAGTAAGAAGGTACTAAAGTGAAGTCAGGAATCTCGTAGGAAGCGACTAAAGTTAGCTGGGGGAAAGAAGGACAACCTGTTACCTGTGAAGATCCCCGTCCCACAGCTTTCCTTAGTCGCCTCCTACGACATGCGCGAAAAGAAGACTTTGGTCCTATCCTTTGCACATTAAACTAGAATTACATTATCAGTTGCCACACAAGCGAGTCTGGGTGACAAAATAAATATAAAATCATTCAAATTTCAACGAACTAAAATCAACGAACAAAAGTTCTTTTCCAACTATATTTACGTTTTTTATGTCCTTCCTGTTCATGTCCTTCCGGCATCTCACTTCCATATTTCGGTTGGCCATGCTTGTGTGGTGTGGTCATTTCTATTCGTCATCTTTTGATGTTTTTTTTTGCTTACCTTAATAAAGACCTTTTGGTCGAAACGTTGATTTTGTCATGTGCATTGTTATTTGTATGATTTTAGCTTGCTTTCTGTTGTGTGTGTTATTTCACGTGAGCATCCGATAGTGCAATAAAACTTTATCGCCTGTTTCTACTTAAGTACTATATTCTGGTAGTTAATGAGTTTGCCTCTCTTATGGAGAGGTGAGCCCCTTAACCAGCAGACAACAAAGTCCAATTAGGTTATATCAGGACACACTACCATAAAATATTAGAGACTAATATTTTATAATATATACTATAATATATACTATATATACTATGTATATACTATATACTATAATATATACTATAACAAAGACCCCAAGTTAAAGAAGAAAATACGTTTTAAAGTACTATATCCTTAGCAAGGGGCTTCAGTTTATACTCCTCCGCCCCGCATATGACTGCGACACTCTTATGCGGAACGTTCATCAGTTTCATCGTCGCTTGGGCCTACAGTTCAATTTCTAGGACAGTGAACCGTCTGGATAGTCCTCCAACTCGGATAATAAATTCTCCCGGTTAAGCATGATTGACACATGTCTGACGCATCCCGGATCCTGGACAGCTACATAGGGACACAACGTGACATCTAGCCTCTCCACTTTACCCGCCTTAAACGTCTGGACATCTTCCCAGCCGAGTCCCGTGCCTTAAGCAACTTCTCAGTCATGACTACATTGTTATCAAGTCGGCCGACAAGGGCGGCGCTGTGGTCGTCTGTCGCAATGACCTCATATCTGCAAATGGGTCAAGCACACCAATATTCAATTCCTTGATCTACAGGGTCAATACATGCAAGAAATATCCGATTGTAGAGCACAACGATACAGTCTCCACCACTATTAAGAGTTTAATAGCTGACAACCTCTTCCTCACTACAGCTGCCGCTCTATGCCTCAAGGAAAACAGTGTGAGTAGGCATGCATTCTATATTCTGCCCAAAATCCTAAATACTTTCAACCCTGTCAGATCTATTGTCTCTGCATGTTCCTGCATTACAGAACACGTCTCCGAATTCCTGGATAGTGTCATCCAACCATTAGTGGAGTAACTCCCTACATTTCTGAAAGATACTAGCCATACCTTGTCATCTTTGCCTCTATTTCACTGTCCCTTAGCACACATATCGTTTCTTTCTGCTTGATGTCTGCTCCCTTTACACCTCCACACCACGCTCAGCTCAATGTACAGAAAGTACAACAGGAAGATCAATACTCAAAAGACGGAAACTATGAAATATGCAGAACAACGAGCCCACTAAATATACAGATAGATAACATAGGAGTAAAACAAGTATCGGAGTTCAAATATCTCGGTAGTATTTTCACAGAAAATGGAAACGTTTTCACAGATAACTTAAAATATATAGATAGAGACGACATGTCAAAAGGCAAATGCAGTATGCAGTAACATACCAACTGTCACCACTACTTCTTCATTCTAATCTCGAGATGGAAGTTAATAGATAAATGATTTACAGTATATTCCTATAAACATCGTGTAGGCAGCAGATCAAGTGGTTTGGCCACATTATGAGAACACATCACAAGTCACGAACTGACTTCTTGACCTGTGTTGGCATAATTAAGCAGGGGACATCGGTGACTTCTTGACAAGTGTTGACATAATTAAGCAGGGGCGTTCCTGAGCTCTTAACAAGTGTTGACATAATTAAGCAGGGAACATCGCTGACTTCTTGACAAGTGTTGACATAATTAAGCAGGGGCGTTCCTGAGCCCTTAACAAGTGTTGACATAATTAAGCAGGAGACAACGCTGACTTCTTGACAAGTGTTGACATAATTAAGCAGGGGCGTTCCTGAGCTTTTGACAAGTGTTGACGTAATTAAACAGGGGATATCACTGGATTCGTAACACGTCTTGACATAATTAAGCAGGAGAGTCCCTGAGCTCTTGCCAAGTGTTGACATAGTTAATTAGGAGCGTCCCTGTGTTGAAATTATTGACATAATTAAGCAGGAGCGTCCTTTGTTGACATTGGTTGTATAAATAAGCAGGGGAGTCCCTGAATTCTTGATTGGTTGACAAGGGGAAGAGGGTCAAAATTTGAGAAACAATTATTGATGTGATTTATGGACAGCTCCTAAACATTCTGATGCATGTGATTTCTTACACAGAACATCTTTCTACAACTATCACTAGGGTGGGCGGAAGAATTCACAGTGTACCTTTCAATCACCCGCCATTTGAGCAGTTGGAAATTGGAGTGCCTTATGTAGATCATGCAGATGATAGAAACTCCGTGTATAACTTAGTGAAGCAGTACAGGCTTCCTGAAGTACCATTGACCGAATACAGGTAGTTTCGATTAGTGATGTACAAAGTATTATCTAGTATTGACATAATTGGTATAGTGAAAAAAAGGCAAATAAAGAAAGCAGTTCATAGTTGTGTGTCAATTGAAACTAAAGGTTGTTATTTCACAGTGAATGTCAAGGCAAATTATTGAAATTCATTTTGGCGAAAAGTCTGAGACTCATGAAATGTATCTATCTATTGTCATTTCCACTTGTGCCGTTAAGCGTCGAGGGTGGGGGGGGGGATTTGGACTTTTTTGTCTTTGGTCATTTGAGTTGCATTGGCCATGGTAAGCCCGTGTCTATTTAATGTTTCTTTGATTGTCTCTTCCCATCTAGTTCTTAGTCTTCCTCGTGTCTTGTAGCCCGGTCTTCTATTGATGTATGATGAAATGCTGGTTCAGCAGGTTCCATTCTCATGACGTGACCAAACAATCTGGTTTGCTGCATCTCGATGTAGTCTTGACTTGAGATATTCTTTACTTCTTTCCTGAAATCTTCATTTCTCCTGCGGTTTCTTCTCGTGACATTTATAAGCTTTCCTCAAACATTTCATTTCTCAAACTGTGATCTTTTTCGTTAGTGTCTTTGTCAAGGGCCATTTTTGACATTGGTAACAAAATTGGTATGAAAAGTATCACTATAGCTAAATTACAGCAAATTACATTATGCAGAGATTTAATAACTAGAACACTTACAAAGATTAAAGAAGTGTGCAGAATGTGCATTTAAAAGACAACTGCACTAACTGCATAATTTTAAAGCATAAAAGTATGAGGCCGTATACAATTAAAGATATCATGAAATAAATTATATATTGAGAGATATTAAATACAATTTGGCGGAAATTATTGTAAAACAAAACTTAGTAATTGCTATGTGTAATAGTATAAAATATATAATAGGATTATGTGGTGCATTTGCTGTGTGTAATTTCATATATGGTAGGATTATTTGGTAGTGGTTGATATATGGTGTGTTATATATATGATTGTTTAGTAGTAGTTGATATATGGTGTGTTATATATATGATTGTTTAGTAGTAGTTGATATATGGTGTGTTATATATATATATGATTGTTTAGTAGTAGTTGATATATGGTGTGTTATATATATGATTGTTTAGTAGTAGTTGATATATGGTGTGTTATATATATGATTGTTTAGTAGTAGTTGATATATGGTGTGTTATATATATATATGATTGTTTAGTAGTAGTTGATATAACAAACATGCATGGCAAAATGTGTGTGCTGATGTTTCCAGAGTGACATACCCTACGGCCCTGAAAAGTTATGGATTTTATGTGATGTGATGTGATGATGTTGACGCAAAGATGAGAAAGGCATTAAAAAAAGAACAATACAAACGATGAAAAAAATTAATAATAATAATAAATTGGTAGTTGTCTAATTTGGTTTGTGAGTTCGTAGATGCCCGATGAGTCCGATTCGTGCACGGAAAGTTATATTGCAGTGCATGCTGAAGGTTTGTGGTAGG
Organism: Meghimatium bilineatum; assembly: GCA_034231615.1. NCBI lineage: Eukaryota > Metazoa > Mollusca > Gastropoda > Stylommatophora > Philomycidae > Meghimatium > Meghimatium bilineatum. The sequence goes on from CM067308.1 coordinate 25,009,683, forward strand.
ATAATTTTCGGATTTGTCCTTCCGCTTCCTATTCTTATGGATTGCCTGCAGTGTTCTTTCTTTTTCAAATTTCGTGATGCCAGCAGTGATCTGGGCGTGCCAGGCAGAGCGATCAAGTGCTGTAGTCTCTCAGGAGCTAGGATCGATGCTGCAGTGCTTGAGTTTTTTAGATGATCCTTGAAGTGCTTTTTCTGCCCTAGACTTGAACGTTTACCTTCGCACAGCTCCCCATAGAATAATCTTTTAAAAGGCACTTGTCTGGCATACGGACGATGTGGGCCAGTCTCTGGGTTTGATGACAATAATAATGATGTGTAAGATATCTATAATATGATTGCTTGGTAGTAGTTATTGCGTGAGATATATTTAAAGTTGTTGGTGTGTTGTAGCATTGTTTGGTAGGGGTGAATTGCTTCGGTTACAAATGTCCAGATGGAATAGCACGTGGAAGATGATATATCCAGCAGGTAAGATCAACTTATTTGTCTAATAACATATTCTTTTGTATGGAATTGAAGGTTGGAAAATTATAGCGGAAATAGAGAGAAGAATACAGACTCTTGAAAGCAAAGGTTACAGACGAAGATAGAATCACATATCATGTGCATAGATAAGTTTTCCGGAATGTGGACGAAGTGTAATATGCTGCTCACCTTCATTCCAAGTTTGGTATAGTGAGAGTAGTTTTAGTGTGTATCCGGGTCTATGGCGATGTGCTACATAAATCAAATAAGTTGATCTGAACTTTTTTAAAAAAGTGTTCGTGTCGTCAATGACATTACGTCACTAGCAGACCGTGTTACAAAACAAAATTGTTACTTTAGCGGAGATTAAATTATGTCACGATTAGTTAGTTAGTTAGTCGTCGGATCATCATCACTGCAAACTGGACACATCCATAGTTGCTCCGATCTCTCCTTGAGTGTATCCGCCATCACACTTCTGCTGACAGTACCGGTCCTATGCTGGTTGACCATCATTCTTCTGCGCCCTCCAAAATGTTCACCTCTAGCAACACCGCATCTCAATCCCTGATCTTTAATCCTAGCCATTGAAAAGGAATCATCATCCACATTCGTCTCACTCTCGCGTGTTATATCTCTTAAGGAGTTCAAAACGTCAGCGCGATCCATTGCCCCATCGCCCTTTGCCACAATCGCACACGATGCCAGTTGATCCGCTCTTTCATTGCCTCGAACGCCCACATGTCCCGGCACGAAAATAAATGTAACCGCCTTCAAGCTCGCATTTCTCAAGGCCTCAATCCACTGTTCGCGAACGAGACCCACTTGTACCTTCTTAATCATACTCATAGAGTCACTCAAGATGCAGACCTGCGTTACTTTCTGTGTGCGTAGCCACTCAAATGCCTTGGTCACCGCCATAGTCTCCATGGTCATACTACTCGTAGTGACCGCAAAGGCACCACTTTCCTCCTTGATCGTTTTACATGCGCACTGAGCTGTAAAGGCCCAAGCACTGCGAACATGCCTAATTACAGATCCATCAGTGTATATAATCACATCCCCCTCTTTGGTATTCTCACTGATTAAAGCCTGCACTTCTTTCTCCACAGCTGTGGGACACCATTCTCTGCATTCCCTGCTAAGTGATATTACTACTCTCAAACAAGTTTCGAAATCTGTGGGTAGACCTATCCATTCCGCACCAACTGCCACATCCTGTAATCGGCACACGCTTTGTATTACATCTTCAGCACGTCCCATCCACGACCTTCCTCTCTTGAGTCTGCTGCCTTTAACTTTCTGTATTTCGGAATGCAACGGGTGTTCCTTATCTGCATGTATTTGAAGGTACGCCCGTGCACGGCAATACTGTAATCTATGCTCAGCTGTTGGGCAGTCAAGTAGGTATCGCATAGCTCTTGTCGATGTGTCTCTTGTGCATCCCAGAATGATACGCATTGCTGCATTCTGGACTCTATCCAGTCTTTCGATCTGAGTTTGGCTAAGAGTCAGAATTGCCAGTGCATATTCCACCACAGCCACTACCAAACCCTGGTACAAAAGAAATAACAATCTTTGCTCACATTGCGCAGCAGCCATAACCTTCATTGCTGCTAAGCCTTTGCCTGCCCTTATGATAATGTGGTCAACATGTTCCCTGAAACTCAGGCTTCTGTAAAAAAAACACACCCAGATATCTCATTGTGCTAGTTTTTTCTAAACTATTCCCGGACAACGAAACTTGTGGCATGGGTGTCTTTACCATGTGATTGTTCAAGGAAAACCACGTCACGAATGCCTTAGACGGATTAACCACTGCTCCCGTATCTCGACACCAATTTGTCAGTCTGTCCAGCTCCTTCTGTAGTTCCACGACGCACTATTCTCGATTTCTGCCCTGTCTATACACCAGGATATCATCGGCATATGACATCGTTCTGCCAACACCTGTGATTTGATTGCCAGCGATATGTACTGTGTATACATTGAAAAGTACAGGAGATAGAGGCGATCCCTGTGGCAGGCCAGGGCTAATAACCGTTGGTGTAGATATCCAGTTACCACACTTAAGAACTACAACCCTGTGCATCAGGGCGGCGCCAACCCAAAGCACGACAAAAGGATTAACTGCAAGGTTTAACAGCTGGTGCATCAAGATATCCAAGGACACCCTATTGTACGCATCCTCAAGGTCTATTGCGACCGCACATGTCTCCATGCGCGAATCGAACCCCTCAAAAACATCCTGCGCAAATATGGCTGCATTTTGCCATGTCTTCTTTCCTGGACGATATCCTCCTAACAATGTTGGTAAACACTTATTTCTTTCAAGATAACACGATACCTTCCGGGCCACAATTTTTTCCAAAAGCTTGCCAATCGTATTCTGCATAGTTATTACTCTGTAGCCATGTATCCTGGTGTGGTCCTTCCCAGGTTTGTGTAGTGGAACTAAATAGCTATGTCACGATTTAATGCCACGAATGCGGAGGAGAAGGGATGGTCGTGGTCGTTAGGGATAGGGTTATAACTAATCCTAACCTTAACACCCCCCTCCCCCCAAACTCTAAACATCTCTGTCTCAAGAGAGACAGAAGCTGTATGGATTATTCCTATTTTTTAATTGATTACACTGACCAACAAAAAGGTTTTTTTTTTACTTTCTCTAACATATCTATGTTTTTCTTGTCACTTTTAATGTGCTGTTTTTAAATCTGCAAACCGTTTTCTTCTATCAGGTCGGGATCTCTAGAATTGCGTAACTGAAGTTTTTTTAGCAATACATACAGTATTACATCATTCATAACAAGAAGAAGAACAGTTATGTAAGCTTGAATTTCTTTTCAGTTGACTTCGTCAGCGAATAACGTGTGGTACATCGCAATGAAGCATCCAATAGTAATCGGCAAGCATGGTCACACTCCACCGTTCTAATAACGTGACTCCATCAGAGCGATATCTTGATGGAATCGTTTTCCATGTTCATCGCTGACTTCGCCAAGGTTGTCATGGAAAAGGTCAAGATGCGAATCGAGCAAATGGATTTTGTGGGACATGTTACAATCCATAATTCGGTATACAGCTATACACTGCTTGACAATATGCACATAGTCAACAGATTTATGATTTCCCAGAACGTTAGCGGCAATAGATTTGAACGCTATCCATGTGCGAAGTTAAACCTTTATCGAAGATAAATTAAAGTTTTGCTCATTTTATCTAACGCTTTTACAAAATTCTTCATGAAGCCCCAACTTTATATATGTAGCGGTGGTAAAATGATGCTGTCTTTGTTAACTAATGGCTGGTGGATTGCATTGTTATGCTCCAGCTGCACATGATCCCTGATAGGCCACACCTTTCTTGCATAATGTTCCTGTCTGTTGCGGCTGTCCCATTCACACAGCAAGCAACAAAATTTAGTATCCCAATCTGAAGACCAGTGAGAATTGCAATGACTTTTAGGTCTCCACAAATCCGCCATTGGTAGTCATTGCATTTTATTGGTTTGCCAAAAGCAAAGCCATATTGTCATAAGTTTCTTTCATATGAACGAAGTAGACGACTGGAATTGATGAAAATACATTTTCGCAATAACACAACTTTTAGACAAGTTTTGGAAGAGTCGATGAAATGTCGCCATTCGTTGACTATGTGTTCATGACTTAGGTGTACCATTAGACCGTTTACATCTTTGCAATAGCAAATGTCATCATCCACCTCAAAGTATTGAATAAGTTCTCTGTGTCTATGACGAAATTCAGATATCGGATAATTGGGTGCTAAAAGATGACAATTCCGCTTGTCCTTTAGTAAGAGCGAAATCACGTATTAGATCTGAAAGTTCGGAATGGTTAATTAAGCCGTCACCATCATCCACTTCACTTTCTGATGGTTCACTCACATCCGACGGATATTGTTCTTGTGGGATGGGTATCAGAAACGTGATAGAATAATGAGGCACTGGTTTCGAAACAGATTCAATATTTGGATAAACCATAGATTTCCTTGTTTTAAAAGTGAAAATATGGATATTTGTCAAGCAGAAATAACAATCAGTAACATGTTTTTCGGTTCAAGCCATTTTACTGGAATTCTAAAATGTATCGACAGGAAGTCAGACGATTTTCGCAACAACCTGCCAATATGTTTGCACTAGTTGAACAAACTGTATTTGGCTTCCAAGATTTATTTGCATTATAAACTTTCGAATAAAAACAAAAGTTCATATGCTTTCTTTAGTAATGGTGTAATGATTTTCTTGTGAATACGATCGGTAAAATATCCACACACATAACAGAACAAATCAGGAGAATTTCTACAACTTCTAGAAGCCATATTTCGCTCAGAATTATTGCAAAATACAGTAATTGAAAAATAGCGCAACATATGTCAGACATGTTTCAGCAGTATAAAAAGTAGAATTATTTTGCATTATATTAATTTTGTAAAAGTTATATAGTATAAATAATATATAATGGACATATATAATGGTCCCCCCCCCCCAACCAAAAAAAAATTATAAATAATACAAATTCACAAATATCTTAAGAACCCGATGTGAATGAGATAAACTGACTTTAAATATGAAATTAGCGCTAGAAACTGACCTAAGAAAATATATTCTTATATAAGAAAGTAAAATGTTGTTGGACAGTGTTTTTTTCTCTGGCAGCATTTATCAAACAATAGGTGGATTTGTATGTATAATTATTTAAAGAAAAGAAATATTAAGAGGGAGGGGATTTATTTAGGAGGACTGTATGGGTAGGAACCAGCTGGGGTTATGGAGGTAGGGTTGTATTGTCGTGTTAGGCAGGTGGCCAGTAGTTTCCAATTTCATCCAGTATTGCATTAGTATCAGTCGAAGTCAAGTTCAGCATCGACACGGCAGCCATTTCGCTAATAGAAACGAACTGACAGTGACGTCACAAACTACTAGAGAATTGCAATCAGCGGTGACATCGCCACCTACTAAAAAATTACGATGGCGTAGATTTCTTAAAAACTGTGAGTATTGTAGCCACAAGATAAGTGATCGAACCCAGGCGAGTATTGCGTATCTATTATACGTAACATAAATATAATGCATATATAAGAAATACAAGTAATACAAATGCTTTTGTAGATCAATAAGATCTTGCAATAGTTAATCGGCGCAAAGTTGAACTATTTGCAAATGTTATGAGGCATGATTCCCTTTCCAAGACTGTCTTGCAGAGAACAAATAGAACAAATCCCCCCCCCCTGTACTAATTTCTTTTTCTATATTTTTCCCTTTTATTTCCCGCCCCTACCCCCCCCCCCCTCCCATTCTTGATACTTTGCATTTCAATCTCATTAATTTTTCTCAAACCTTATTCTGTCTGCAATTGAACGCACCTAATTTGCACCTTATCTCAAAACCGCGACAAGATGGCCACTTTGACAATGGTTTTTGTAGGGAAGCCATTGTCCAAGTCTTTGCAGTGTTGTATTTTTATAGTTGTGTTGTCTTAATTGGTTTTTGTTTCTTGACATAGGTCCCAAAATAGGACCGACACGTTGAAAATTGTCTTTGTTCTTTATTTTATTGCTATTTCTGATTGATTTATTATGATAGTTAGGCTATATTCAGTAACCTTTATTATATACTTCGTATTTACCTCTTATTTGTCTGGTTACTGCGGCAAGTTCCATTTTGTCGGACATCCTCCGATACTTTGGTTATTTATATAGAGAACAGTTACGGGTGGGAGAAGAAGAGGAGGTAAAAATTAAACATGGATTGTTAATATTAAAGACTGGACAGGATTAATATTATTTACGCAGACAAGGAAATGAGAACAGGGAGTGATTGCGGGATTATTGTATTGTTTCCAGAATGGTCTTCGACCCTGATGGGTTATGCATTTTATAATAGTTTCACTATTGTTGTAGCTGGGCATATAACCGTTAAAACATATGAGCTGCTGAAGCAAAATAGCACACCCTATCCCCCATGCAGACACAAATGAATGATACAATATCACTTCTGCTCATATGTTTGCTTTCTTTTCAATAGATCCGCCAGTTACGATGTTTGCCATACTAATGCGCAAACGGAAATGAAAATGGAAAGTATCAGCCAAAGTTTTCTGCCTCGTATGCTGATGCCTCTGGATTCTAAATTAATCATCTCGTATATAAAATCCCATTACTGTGACAACATTAATCTAGGATATGGCGATTACATCCGGGAAAGGTACAGACGTCTTACCAACAACAACAATAACGTAACCAGCAGTCGATTAGTTAACATATGCCAGATTGTTAACGGGTTACCGTTCGAGGGTAAATCTCAATTAACAGAAAATAAAAATAATTTGGCAATTCATTTTGCGGGATTCTTTCAAAATGGCGGCGGTGACAAGATCGAATTAAACAAAGGGATGTCATCATTACTGGATCCCTTAAAGGCTAAACTCAATTCCAACAGTCTCAGATTGAATACTCGCGTAAACAAAATTGAATGGAATAATTCACGCAGAAAGACTGGCCGTAATACCAAGGTCACTTGTTCAGATGGGCGTATATTGTATGGAGACCATGTAATTGTGGCTGTTCCTTTGGGGTTTTTGAAAGAGAACGCACATACATTATTTCAACCCCCTATCTCAGATGTAAAACTTGACGCCATAAATAGAGTTGGATTTGGAACTATATCAAAGGTTTATCTGTGCTACAAAGATTCATTTTGGTCAAGACAATTTACTTTCGTATGGCCTGGACAAGGAACGGGACATACTGCTGTAAAACTCTGGTCGCAAACTCTGAAATTTACCACCATGGAAAATCACAATAATGTTTTAGAAGTCGAGATTTTAGGAACAGAATTTGAAATATTGCCTGACTCACAGATCGAAGAACAGCTAACCGCCATTCTCTGTCTGCATTTCAAATTAGATTTACCAAAACCAGTGCGTGTTATAAAAAGTGATTGGTTCTCGAATCCTCTTTTTCGGGGAACCCATCCCTACTTGAGCATCCAATGCTCAGAACAAGATCCTGCTTTGTTAGAAGAGCCTATGCGTCGGGGAGAAGTTCCCATTGTTCAATTTGCAGGTGACTACACACATAAAAGCTACGTGTGCCTGATACATTCTGCGCGAGCTAGTGGAATCAGAGAGGCGCACCGAATTAACAACATATATGATAAGTTCTATGGTAGTGAAAACACAAACTTCTAAACTTGTTAACCAACAGTGCACATCAAAGTGCCTTCATAAAACCCAGGTATAACAATGCAGTTATCATCGTGAACAATCTCAGCTGGCGTAAATGATAGTGGATCTTCATCATAAAACGTGCATATAATTTTATATTCGTTACAATGAAAATCTCTGTAACTGCTGTTAAGTGCTGTCCATAAATTTTATGTCAACAATTAGGTTGTAGAGAATCAAAAAAAATTAAGTTATTATCACAGGGGAGAGTTTAATAGAAGTTGACGCCAACAATTCTGTTTTTATACACCAATTAATTGTCTGAATTTGAAACATGTTTTTAAACTATCCATTTATATGATCTGTCCTTTACATAATAGGATCCTCTCTGCCACTTCGCAAGCCTCTCGATGCTGTGCACGCTGCCCAGTTTCTTCTAGTGTCTTGTTCATAAGCTCTTCGATGTCATGTGTCCATCGTAGTCTTGATCTGTGATCACCATGAGTTTCTTCACATTTTATATTTCTCAGTAGTTTGCCATTGCTTTCATTTACCATCCTTAATGCGGCCTCAGCTCAATACGGGGTCTTTCCAACTCCCGCCTTAGAAGCCGTCGTCGATAATACACTCTTACCCTTCACCGCCAGCATGTGTGTACAGTAGGGAGTGGGACATCCCGTTCCTGATTAGCTCCACGTAGTTCAGTCGACTAGCCAAAGTCATTGACAGGAGAGGGGGTGGCGCTGCTGTACACAGGCAGACAAGTGAAGCCATACATGAGCTGTACAGGAGTTGGGGAACCACATAGGATCCTGACCTTCCGAGGGGAAGTAGCTGCCATTTACCGCGATGTACTATCCCTTACCTACTCCTGTCATACCCTCAGGTTTCGAAACGTAAGAAAAAAAATGATGTAATTTTTTTATTTTATACCGTGTTTTAGCTAAAATTTGTGTTAGGGGTGAGATAATTTTTTAAAAATTAAGCAGTGAAGGATGGGAGAGGTGTGTTAACTAAATTCTTGATAGTTGTTGACAAGGAACGGGAGAGGCAAATATTGGCACAAAAAAACTGGACTAATTTATGGACAGCACCTATGCGAGATGGCGTAGATGATCGTGGATCATCATTATAAAACGTACCTATAATATGATATTTGTTAGAATAAAAACCTACAATGTCTACTAATATTTCTATAAATGACCTTCGTGTTCAAGTGAGACTAGGATAATATAAACATTTATCAGCTGACTTGTTGATTTATTTGTATAGAAAAACTTCTACGAAAATGAAAAGTATCATTCAATCATACAAACATAATTCAATCAAGCCCTTTGGGTAATGTTTTTTATTATTCACGTGCATTTTGTTGGTAGGCGTTGGCAGGCACCAGTCGGGCGACACAAAGTATATAAATAATGACCAACGAAAAAACAGTAATAATAAAACATATCACATAAGAAGCTGATTCTGTTATGGTTTGATTCTGGCAATTGGTGGCGATTAAATATACACTGGTCAGTTTATTGTATTTAGTCATGTCTGTAATGTAATGGCGATGTTCATAATGATGATAAGAATACTTAAAATGATTTTACTGTCTGGTGGAGCACATTTGTTCGCTCATCATTATCGTAAAAGACATAACCCCTCAGGGATGTAGGGGTCCCACACTGTTACCTTTCAGGCATGTCCTAATGTACGACTAAAGAGGTTATGGGGTGAAGTTGGTTGTCCTATCCTATAAAGGGTAAAAATGACCTATGGATCATGCTGAAGTCGGATATATCAAGCCGAAATGCGACGATATCATAGCGAAGAAGTAACATTCATACAACACAATATGTTCCCCGGATTACATCCTGCTAATCTTCAGGAGTTTGAGAATGGACGAATAAGTACAAACATAAATTCCGCCATGTCTCCCTGTTCTCAATTCCGTGTTTAAGTATGGCGAATCTTATGTTCAGTCTTTGATATTATCAATCGATACTTTCCTTTACCCTCCTTTTCTTCCATTTTCAACTGTCCTCTGCAGGAAGTCTTAAGATTCTGCTCACTAAACTATTGTCATTCATGAAATAGCTTCTTCTTCTTCAGCGTTCATTCTCAAAGTCCCACTAGATCTTTTTTATATCTCTTATATATCTCTTTTAATGGGCCTAAGATTTCCAGCAGGATATAGACTAAAGAATGGAAATGCGTAGTGTCGAAGTTTTATTTGCTCCAATGGCCCAACTATGGTCTTCGGCGGTTTGAAATTGCTGATTCACAGCGGGTAAAACTATGGTGGACAGTCAGTGAGAAGAAGAGAGAGGTGAATTACTTCGTGTAGTCATGGATACACTACAAAACGATGAACAGAGGGCTGAAAGAGATAATGTACATGTTAAGAGAATGATAGAAATGGGAGTGACCAGGGGATGAAGTTCGTTATGACTGGAAAGAACCCACATCCAACAACTGAACGATACACTGCGTTTATATATTTTTAAATTGCTGACGGAATGGTAAGTATAGTCGGTCCACAAATTGGTAATCACCGTTTTAATAGAATATCTACGAAATTATCTATTAGAAAGCAGATATATTGGAAATAAACTTTTTTATTCACAATGACGCTATAAAATTGTTTTTATCATTCTAAAATCTGTTAGTAGTTTATAATACGTTTCCTCTATAACTTATATACATAATTAATTTAATTGCATATGATATAAAATATTTAACAGTATTCATCTGACAGCAAATTACTATCTAAATATTGTGACCAAAAGAAGAATGCTTCAAATTAAGAACGTCACCAACCACTGCGTTTTCCCTATATGCAGGAAGGACTATGTTGTCATGTGACACGCCTCATTCTAAAAACGGAGATTTCTGTTTTTTTAATTTAAAAAAATGATTCTTTTCTAGTAGCCGAACTTACATTTCACACTTTAAATAAATCTGCGCGATCCTAAATTGTTAGTAATCTTTAGCGTTCGGTTCATTTCTAGTTGCACAATGGCTGCCGTAACAATGCTGCACTTGTCTTCTCTACCAATAACTATATCAGTGGTTCCCGATACAAAGTTATGCGCGCAGGAATATGGTATGACCTTAACGTATTATACCGAAGAAACGATTGACCGGAAGTGAATTGTTAGAAAGCACCAGCAGCGGATTGGGCAGAAAACAGACACGTGTCTGTATTTCACGAAACTCCCAGTTATGAAGATCTGCCAGATTTTGCTATAGCTGTGCTTATGAGATAACTTCCGTCGCACGGTGCGCACGTGAACTGAAGATGAACAACAATACAGTGGTGGAGTGGAATGCGTTTATACGTGAGGTGTGTGTACAACCTATTACAACTACCACAGCGTCGCGTTGGAGGAGAGAGCAAGGTCGTGGAAATTGACGAGAGCCTATTTTTCAAGTGATAGGCGAACACGGGCAGAGATTTACCATAACAGCGATTCTTCGGAGGTCTGTGTTGTTAGACAAGGGAGGTATCCCTGCTGCCGGTGGAAAACCGATATGCCGTCACTCTATTAAGGGCAATAGCTGAGAATTTGGAGCCTGAATCCACGATGCACTCGGACTGTTGGAGAGGATACCAAACGACTGAGATCGAGAGAACCTGCTTTGCCAACCTAACAGTGAACCAAGGGTACAAATTTGTTTATCCATGTACGGGGGCCCATACAAACAGTAGAACGAATGTGGGGAAGTATCAAGTTGCGGAACAAGAAGCACCACGGATCAGAACGTCACACTTGAAAACCTACGTGACTGAGCTCATGTATCGATCTAATGTACATGCCAACGTTAACTCGTTCTACGCAATATTGGAGGAAATAAGTAGATGCTGGCCACCCTTCTATCCCCAGTCTGTTCCCACTCATCGAACACTCTTAACTTCATCCATCCTGCTCCCACTACCTTAAAATGTCTCCCTGCCATCGCGTTTCTTGAAATAATGCAATTTAAACATGTACCAATTTCGTGATAAACGCAGGCAAGGGAAATAAATATAAAAAAATAAGACGAACAGTGTTGTCTCCCTTTTTGGGGGATTTATTTTTTGGTAACATTTATTTCATTTCGCATAATTTCGCTTCGTTTAATAAAAAAGGGTTTAAAAGTCGTAGAGGATTGACTTCACTGTACTCGGTTTACCATATGTACTTCGCCACTCTCAACGAAGTGGCACGCCGCCTGCCAAGAGTACCATTCATAGCACGTATCTCCGTAGCTTCAAGTGAAAATCCACAGGGATCTCCGAAAAAATCTACCTTATAAACAAGACGACACGAGCCGGATTTGAACTCATGAGCTCTTGAACACAAGGCGAACAGTTTAACCACTACGCTAGGGAGATTCCCGCGCTTCGTTGTATGTGCGTCCAGCTCCTAGGAAAAGACCATACAAAAATAAGAAACTTTCATTTCCTGTTCGGCACAGAAATATCGCCCATTATTCAAAATTGGAACACGATTTCCTGAGAGCAAACATTTTGTTTTGTTTGAGCTATCAATATAAATTGACGTCATACGTCAATCATGTTGACATAATTATCTATTCATTGGTCACTCCTGCGTGTTGTCAAGAAAGTGACCAATAAAAATCACTGAATCAGTTGGATCAACAGAAGAGATGAAATAAATACAATGAATTTCTGACAGTAAAATGTTTACTGTAATATCTAAAATTTGACCACACTTATTTGAAATGTACCAAAAACTTCAAAGGATTTCGCCAATATGCACAATCCAGAGCAGTTTGTGTGAATGATAACAGTCTTCATGATAACAGTCTTCATGATAACAGTCTTCATGAAAACAGTCTTAATGATAACAGTCTTAATGATAACAGTCTTCATGAAAACAGTCTTCATGATAACAGTCTTCATGATAACAGTCTTTATGATAACAGTCTTCATGAAAACAGTCTTAATGATAACAGTCTTAATGATAACAGTCTTCATGATAATAGTCTTCATGATAACAGTCTTCATGATAACAGTCTTCATGAAAACAGTCTTAATGATAACAGTCTTAATGATAACAGTCTTAATGATAACAGTCTTAATGATAACAGTCTTCATGATAACAGTCTTAATGATAACAGTTTCTGCATTGGATAAAATCTAATGCTGCATGCCAGAGGTCTATGAGATCTAACAGTTTCTGCATTGGATAAAATCTAATGCTGCATGCCAGAGGTCTATGAGATCTAACAGTTTCTATGATTGAAAGGGTGATTAAAAATGTATAAATGAACTATGGATCATTTTTGGAAAATCCGTTTGTGCAGTGGTTTCATGGATCACAAGAATACATGGAACACAAGAATACATGGATCACAAGAATACATGGATCACAAGAATATATGGATCACAAGAATACATGGATCACAAGAATACATGGATCACAAGAATACATGGATCACAAGAATACGTGGATCACAAGAATACATGGATCACAAGAATAATTCTTAAAATGTACTTTCTATTTCTATTACGCTCTTACTGCAACTTTATTCATCATCAATTGTCGTCTCCGCAACGAAAGTTGGCTGAAATGGACTGCACACTGCTAGACTGTAACCTGTCCATCTCGTGATATTTCTCTCCCACTCGTAACTTCGCATACCTCTTGCTCACCTCTCCTCGACTCTACCCTTAAGAAAGATCTTGAACAAGGTTTCATATCTTTTAATAAGTTCAAACTATTTTATTTGTTTTATCTTTATCTCTTTTAATAGTTTTTTCGTACGAAGTGTTGTTAGAACCTCTGTGTTCGTTTACTTTTCTATCCATGAAGTTCTCCTTATTCTTATATAAGTGTGTGTTCGTCAAGCACAAGTGATGATGTCCATATGTTACGTCCACTTTTGAAAATTCATTTAGAATTATGTCCATGCCTAATAGTTCGTATATTCCTATATCTTCTTCTTTTTCTGCGTTCATTCTCAAACTCCTGCAGATTAGCAGGATGTAGTCCAGAGAAAGGAATGCGTTGTGTCATGGTTTACAGCATTGCTGCGATATCTGCGCATTTCGGCCTGACACATCCGACTTCAGCATGGCTTTGGGTCACTGACCCTATATGGAATGGGACAGCCAACTCCATCCCATAACCTCCTTAGTCGCCTTTTACGACATGCGTGGAAGGTAACAGTGTTGCTATTCTTTGCTCCCATTCGGGCCCCGGGAACACACAGGCGTATATTCATATATAAGTCATAAGCTCGAATAAGTCCTATTCGAGCTCAATATGTCATTGGCCAGTTCTGGCATGGAATGACCACTGTGGATATATTCTTCTGTATATCTACATTTCAAAGGCATCAATTATGTCTTCTTGTTGTTTCTTTTTTGTCCATGTTTCTGAGTCATACATTATTAGAATAGATGTAGCATTTTATAAATTCGCATGTTTAGCTTGTTTGTAATTTGTTTGGATGTCAATGTTTCCCCCATGCTATTGTAAGTACATTTAGGCATTTCTATTTTCCAATTAACATCTGCTTCACATTTACCATAATTTGTGATTATATGTCTGAGATATTGGTAATATTCTACTTGTTGTAGTGTCTCTCCGTGTATTCTTATGTTTAGCACATATTTTTCTGCGGATTTGCTGATTACCATGGTTTTTGTGTTCCTGATATTTATATATAGTCCATATTCATATTCTTCATTTATCAACGATCTATTAATCTGTGTAGTTCATATTCACTTTCTGCTAAAAGGATAGTGTCGTCTCCATATAGCACCATTTTAAAAATTATTTTCCCATTGATCTTGAGGTCTGGCTTTCCTTTTATATATTTAAAAATGTTCTCTAATAATTTGCTGCTTTAATAAATGGCTCTATAGTATTTTCCTGCTTGAGTTTATGCGTTGTTTCTCGATTATTTCCATGCGAGTTCTTGTGGATGTTTAAATGTACTCGTGTTGGTGGACATGCCACAGTATATACATATATAACCCATCTTCCTTCCTTCTTTTGTAGGAAGCTTCTTATCAAATCATTGATTTTATCCAACTCCTCCCTCCTCCATCTAGCACATCATTTATTTTATTTAATTCCACCCTACCAAATCTAGCAAATCGGAACATAACTTTTAGTACTAGGTAGTAGGTCACAAGACAAAATCTCCCCTCTCATTTTAGCGATTTTTCACAAAAAGGTCATTACAGTTTTCGTAAAATATTAAAACTGACAGCGCACGAATGACCATTTAATATTCCCCCCCCCCTTTCCACACCCCTCCCTTAAGAAGAAAGGATCTACGCCGTACACATTTTACACAACTTCTAGACGAATATCACCGAGAAATTATTCTCGTGAATTTCCCACAGCAAATCAGGAGTTTGTAGACCAGGGATTGGGAAGAGAAGTAAGAAATAAATATGAGTGGTTTCTCGTTGAAAATGGTGAATAAAAAATCAGCGTTATGGCACAACATATTGAGTAGTAGTAGTAGTAGTAGTAGTAGTAGCATTACTAATGTTAGAAGAGTAAGAAATATTTACAGTTGAGCTTTCTTTACTCAAACCTTGGCCCCTTTCTGCCGGACATTCATATGATATTGGATTATTAATCATATTATGCAGGACAATGATTCAATCTATACCGAACAATTATTGATTCATATACTAAACACGTAGTCATCTTTCAGAACAAATTTGCCTTCAGGTCAACACTTCCAAGACTAAGTTAATGAATTTTACTAACTGTAACCTTAAAATCACCCTAAACGGAAAAACAATTCAAACAGTTGATAGCTTTTCTTATTTAGGCAGCAGATATCACAAGATGGATATTTAACAAAAGAGATCTGTACCAGAATTGCGTTGGCACCAAGTGGCACCTAACAAACATCTAGAAATAAAAAGAAATAAAGCATACCAAACTACGACTGTTCAACTCCAATGTCATATCCATGTTGACATATGGTTGCGAAAATTGGAAAATGACAAAAGCACCGTAGTTTAAATTGAATTCATATGAAAATAAGTCTTAGAAGACTTAATTGGTTAGGAAGAATTCAAGTCAAACATGCAAGAAAGAGAAAACATTAAACAGCAATATGTTTCTACAACAATATGAAGAAAACGATGGACTTATATCGGACATGTACTTAAAATGAATGAAAACAGACTCCCACTGCAAGCATTAAAATGGGTGCCTGGTGGCAAAAGAGGAAGACCAAGAGAGACTCTTCACAGAGCAATCATCAAAGAGGGTATAACCAGGGCCGTATTTAGACTTGATAGGACCCTAAGCTATTTGAAATATGGGGCCCTAAGCTGTTTGAGATATGGGGCCCAAAGATATTTGAGTTATGGGACCCTTTAACGATTAAGAATATATAGATAGTGAAATAAAAAATGTGGGGGACCCCAAAATTGTGGGGGCCCTAAGCTATAACTTGTTTAGGTTATAGGTAAATCCTGCACTGGGTATAACTATGGGTCTAAACAAGATACAAGCATTACACACAGTAGAATCATATCGCTCGAACTGGAGAGCTCTGGTTTCTGCCCTATACGCCATGTTCGACGCTGACGGAACATAGATATATAGATAGATAGATACTAAACATTAACTAATTATATAGCGAACATTTATTTATTATATTCTGAATGATTAATTTTGTATTAAAAAATGTTTAATTATGTAGTATAGAAAGATTCATATCCTACTGGAGAATGATTCATGTTCTAATGGACAATGATTCTTGCTCTTCTGAACATTGATTAATGTTCTCGTGACAATCGTTTATGTTCTAATGAACAATGATTCTTGTTCTACTTGACAATGATTCATGTTCTGATGAACAATGATTTTTGTTCTACTGGGCAATGATTCATGTTCTGATGAACAATGATTTTTGTTCTACTGGGCAATGATTCATGTTCTGATGAACAATGATTTTTGTTCTACTGGGCAATGATTCATGTTCTGATGAACAATGATTTTTGTTCTACTGGGCAATGATTCATGTTCTGATGAACAATGATTTTTGTTCTACTGGGCAATGATTCATGTTCCTCTTTAACAGGTGGTTTTTCATCACTTTTGGTGTAATTTCCTTGAAATTACTATGAGAATTTATGTGTGTCAATGGTGTGCAATAATTTTGAACGCACGTAATTCAACAATTATTTTAGCGTGTCTTTCATTACGTGGAGCGTCCTGCTATAACAAAGATGTCTCCAAGTGGTCATTTGCAAGTCAATGTATCTTGTTCGGTGTTTGTGTGTTTCTTGAGAAAGACCCATTTAGACAGGAAATTTGAAAAAAGTTCTTGTTCTTTTGTTTATTCCTAGTTATTTATTTTTAACATTGATAGTTATGCTATAATAGTAACATTTGTACTTTGTGTAGTATTTATCACTTATTCCTTTAATTACTGCGGAACTTTCCAATTTGTTGGACATTCTCCGACATTTGGTTATTTAGATTCATGTACTGATGGACAATGTTGATTCATGTTCTGCTAGACAATGATTGATGAAAGAATTAAGAACAAGATAGACACGGAGGTCGGTGAAGAACAATTCGGATTTAGGAAAAACAAAGGAACCAGAGAAGCTATACTGAGTATCCGGCTAGTGATAGATAAATATATAGAAGTCCAAAAAAGTATCTATATTTGCTTCATAGACTACAGCAAGGCCTTTGACAGAGTCCAACATGAAAAACTAATCAAATGTCTTCAAGAAATAGGCATAGATGGAAAAGACATCAGACTGATTAGAAATATATATTTGGAACAAATTGCATCAATAAGATGTGAAAACAGCTACTCACCATACATAGAAATACAAATAGGGGAAAACTGATGTATTTTATCATTCAGCTTATTTAATATCTACACAGAGAATATCTTTAAAAATATAGAAGAAATGCCAGGACTCAAGATCAATGGGAAAATAATAAACAACCTTAGATATGCAGATGACACTGTTCTTTTGGCGGAAAGTGAACATGAACTACAAAGACTAATAGATCAAGTCAATAAATCAAGTAATGAATATGGACTGGATATAAATATTTTTTTTTAAAACCATGATAAGCAGCAAAGACACAGAAGAAAAGGAGGTAAACATAAACATACAGGGAGAGAAACTACAACAAGTAAAACATGATCAATATTTGTGACACATAGTCACAAATGATGGCAGATGTGAAACAGAAGTTAAAAGGAGAATAGGAATGGCTAAAACCACCTTCAATGACATGAGGAAATTATGAATATCTAAACAAATTACAAACAAGTTAAAAATGAGAATTATAAAATGCTACATCTATTCCATATTAATGTATGGCTCAGAAACATGGACACTAACTAAACAATTAGAAGACAAAATTGATGCCTTTGAGATGTGGGTATATAGAAGAATAGGGAGAATATCATGGAAAGAGAAGAAAACAAATAAAGATATACTAAAAACACTTAATATGAAGAAATAACTACTAAGAGAAATAAAGATCAGACAAATAAAATACTTTGGACACATTAAAAGACATGACACCTTATTGAAGACCTTACTTGAGGGTTAATGGGAGGCGAGCAAGAGGTAGTCAGAGATACAAGTGGGAGAGTAACATCACACGTTGGACAGGTTACAGTCTAGCAGAGTGCACCACGTAGACAAGAGACAGGAGATGTTGGAGATACATTGGAGATGTTGTAGCCAACCTTCGTTACGGAGATGGTACTTAAGGAGGATGATGAGACAATAATTCATGTTCTACTGGATTATGATTCATGTTTTGATGGACGATGATTCTTGTTCTGCTTGTTAATGATTCATGTTGTGATGGGCAACGATTCATGTTCTACTGGACAATCAGTAATGTTGTTCTGGACAATTAATACAGTTGGATGTATATTATAGCTCACGACACGATGTCACCAGAAACTTAAATCTAAACACATGTAGTTCTGCTCATGCGCAGGAACGAGGACAAGTGTGTATGCTACGTCAACGATTTCAGATCATGTGTCCCCTTCACATCCAGAATCACTTATAATGAATCTAACAAATGAATCTAACACATTTCCTGTCTCTCGTTTCATTGTCATACACTATTTCAAGCGATTATTACCGATTAATATCTTTCTCTTAACCGCCTGGTGTCACTGTGTGATATTGGGTGTGTATACAACATTCTGGTTGTATTGAAGCTACAATATACTGGTTGTATTGAAGCTACAACATTCTGGTTGTATTGAAGCTACAACATACTGGTTGTATTGAAGCTACAACATACTGGTTGTATTAAAGCTACAACATACTGGTTGTATTGAAGCTACAACATTCTGGTTGTATTGAAGCTACAACATACTGGTTGTATTGAAGCTACAACATACTGGTTGTATTGAAGCTACAACATACTGGTTGTATTGAAGCTACAACATACTGGTTGTATTGAAGCTACAACATACTGGTTGTATTGAAGCTACAACATACTGGTTGTATTGAAGCTACAACATACTGGTTGTATTGAAGCTACAACATACTGGTTGTATTGTTGTTACATAGTTAAGCCATGCAGTTATATAGAATATATGACCAACATTAAAAAAATAAAAAACTTTTCAGGTTTCAGTGTGATATCCGCATGCAGAATGGTGGACATGCTTTCAATATACAACCCCTTCCCTTCTTTGTAGGAGACCTCTTCTCCAAGCATTGCGTATCGCCATACCGCTGAGAGTTGGAATCTTCTGGGTATTCAATAAAACTGTCAATGCTGCATTTTCCCCGTTAGGGAGTTGCAAGGAGGTTTCTAGTGACATGTGTGATAAAGGTCGAATGCTCTTACTGTCGTCACGTCACATTCAGGGGGAGTATTTTTAAGTTTATACTCCAATAGAAAAAACATAGTCCTTATCAGAGATTGAACTCTGAACCTCACGGATGTGAGATCAAAGCTCTAACCTCTCCGCCATACACCACACTAAATACGCTCTGGATAAATTATAAATATCACACAAGAAACAAGAGCTTACTCAATTTTAATTCCCGGGATAGAATTTAAAAAAAAAACAACAAGTATAAGTGTCCCCAACAGTAGCACATTTTAATGTCATCTTCCTTTTAACTTTGGACACAAATGAAATAGGCTATAAATAGATTCTATTTATCTATTATTATTTCAATTTCTGCTGTTAAGCATCGGGGTAGGGGATGGATAGTGGTGGAGTTAATTGGGTCGCATTAGCGATTGTCAGCCCGTGTCTCTAAGGATTTGGTAGAATCTCTTAACTACTGGGCCACATGAGGGGCAAGGGGCACGTAGCGCAGTGGTTAGCGCACTGGCTTCGCATATGAATGATTCTGAGCTCATTCCCCAGTTGAGACGGACATGTTTTTTCAGATCACAACGGCTCACTGGTCCAACCATCCTTAATTGGGTAGCGGATTAAAAGGGAAGTAAAACTGTTAGGGAGAGGAGATGGCTACCACCCTCATATAGCAGAACCACTGAAATGTGAAATCGCCAACATCTCATACCGCTACGACATTAACAAATGCTATGGGTTAACTTGACGTTTATACACTTCGCCATCTGGTTCGGCATTGATCGTTTGCTCGAAGTGAAATGATATAGGTCCATAACCAATAACCAACGAGTAGGATTTCTTTTAACCTCGAACGAAAGCCTTGTTCGGTATAGGGACGCAGGTTAGAGGAACACTATTATCTAGGTCACAATCGTGTAGGTCACTGTCTGCAGATGGCAAGTCTCCTGTGGATCTTGCGACTTGTGATGCGACTTCTTTCACAAGCTGATTATTAGATATATATTTTTCTGTATTTTCCTCGTCGTAATCGACACGACTATTTGTTTTCAACAACTGCTTTGTTATTAAATCCGTGTCTAATTTTGTGTAAGCTTCCAATGTAGTTAACCTAGAGGTTGAAGATTGATTCTTGTGTGAGCCATTCTCATTCATTATCTTTGAATTTTGATCTGTACGTCGTTCAGTTCCAACAAATTGTTCTTCTATACATTGTGGTTTTATAGTAATTGAATTGTAGACCTTTTTGCTCATGTTCGATACATTATCTTCTTTGTATGTCAATATGTGGTGTTGCGAGGGGGAAATAACTTCATTACAAATCTTTGATTGGGTAGTATCAATGAGTAATGTCTCTTGAAATACTTTATATGTCAAGTTTTCTTGCTGCTGCTGACCGTTAGTTACATTTATCTCGCATTTCTCTTCTTTTTTGTCTGTCTTCTTGATACATTTTTGGAGGTTGTGGTCAATTATGCTGTTATCGTGCCCTGAAGATGTTTGAGACGTCCACGACGTGTTTTGAAGTAGCTTATCCTGGGAATAGTTGCCATTGTCAACTGTAACACGCCGTGGTGATGGTGCATTGTGCACAAGTTCTAAAACATGGCTACCGCAGCTAGACGAACTCGAACTATTGCAGCACATATCTGTAATTTGTTCTCCATCAATATGCACAGAATCCACTACGTTGGTACAATATGAGTTTACTTCAGGAACATGCAAGGCAGATCGACTTTCATCCTTACGTACTGTTTGGTAGTTTGATGGCAGATTCAGACACAGATTTTCTTGCAAATTGCTGTCACTATCTTCCAGAGCACATGCCGACTTATGCGAGTTATGTTTTAGTTTGAGAAATTCTGAAGTTGTCTGAGCTTCATGATGTCGCTTCATATGAATTTTCAGAGTAGAGTTCTGAGCAGTGGCGTAGTCACAGTACACGCACGTATATGGCTTTTCTCCTGGAAAACAAGATACGATTAAGTTTTAACTTTCGTTACATGGAAACAATTACACCTAATATTGATTCTATAGGTTCTTCTATAAGGTTGTTAATAAATTAGAGAAAAAATTAGGTGGCAGGGGCTATGAATACGTTTGACATATGTTGACAAATGATATCAGGAAGGGGGGGGGGGGTTGAAATAAGTCGACGCTAAACACTACCCTTTTTAATATACCAAAATTATAGTTTAAATTCGAAAAAAATTGTGCAAAAATGTAAAATCAAAAGAAAAAAAGAAGTGGGGGGGGGGTAGAGAGATTGTTTTGACATAATTCAGCAGGAGGTTTACAGCTTTACTGCGATCTTCGCGTTTTGGTCTGATACATCCGACATCAGCATGGAGTCTAGGCCAGTTTGACTCTAAAAGGGATGTGACAGCGAACACTAACACATAACCTCCTTATTCGCCTCTTAGGACATGCATGGAAGGTAACAGTGTCACAATTATTTTCTCACCTCTTGGTATCAATCCTCTTAAATCAGTCATATCATCGCCTGTGTGTTTTGAAATCCGTATGGGGAGGAAAGAATAGTAACATTGTTTCCGTATATGAATGTCGTACGATGCCGCTAAGGAGGTTATGAGTTAGATTTGGCTGTCCCATCCCATAATGGGTCAAAGTGACCCGCATGCCATGCTGAAGTTGGATGTGTGAGACCTAAATGCGCACATAACGAAGTAAAGCTATATACGATGACAACAAATTCCATTCTCCGGACTACTTCCTGCTAATTTGCGGCAATTTCAGAACGATCACAGAAGAAGAATTCATATCTTGTAAGATTATCTCCAATTGGTTTCAACTCTTATTTTGTATGACTATTTTCTTGTATTCTTCTGAGCATTCCTTATCTACTACTCTTTCACCGTAATAAATAAAAGAAAAAGCTGTTCACTACCTTCTGGGACATTTTTTCCCTGGAAAAATCACGTTTTTCAAAGTTAGGCTATCTAACATGAAGCGCCTGGGGCTGCTATCTTTTCACCTAGTAAGTGTATTCTCCCTCGAACGCAGACGTTTGAAAACAAATGCTATAGACGTGTGTTGGGTATATGTTATGAGAACATACGAGCAATGTGTTTGTGCATGATATAATTAATGTATATCAGAACAACAATATTCACTGTTAACAATCGTGAAACTTCGTCAGCGTGAGTGGTACGGGCACGTGATGAGACATTTCTCGATGACAAAAGATGTCTTCAGGCAGGTGCAAGGTGGAAGAAGACATGGCTGGATAATATCAAGGACTGGACGGGGCGTGAAGTTTCCAAACCTCATCAGGATGGTAGAGAATAGAGACGCGTGAAGATCTTTCTGCTTCAAACGTCTCACTGTGACATCTCTACGACCATGACGAGTTATGAGTTTTATTGTTATTATTATTATTATCTTTAAACCCTATACCTCCTCACTGCTGAGATTTTGCGTACATTATTTATAAGTCCTTCTCCGAAATAATCATGTTTGCTGATCCACTTGCGTACAGATTACCATACAAAGAGCAATAAAAGGCTACGTATTTACCAAAGCATAACCAGGATTTCGCGTATAGTATTTACCAAGTCTTTCACAAGAATGGTTCTGCATGCTGACCTCACGCATCTTGGCTGATGCGAAATATAATTTGTAGTTTTTGGTATACTTTCTGTCACCAGCCAATCTATCAATAAACCCGTAACCAGTCAGGGTTGTTGGGGTACCATATTGAATGCATCATCAGAGTCCTCCGGCGATTTCTATCTTCAACGATGTGGACGAGTAAGGAAAAGTCTGATCCAGGCATTGAAGCTGTCTGTCCATTCTTCTATTTTCTTCTGCTTCTACCTTCCACTTTTCCTGCAGTGTTGTTTGTGGCAAGGAATCATGTCGACGTAAATGTCCAAACAATACAATTTTTCATTGTGTCACTATTGATTTACATACCAGCAAATGAAAAACACGGAAAAAGTTTTGTAAGTCTATGTATTTGTGAGATCAGGGTGCAATATTATGTTGGGGAAGAATTGTTTTCTAACTGTGCTGGTGAGAATTGGTTGGAGACAACAATTGCAGAAATAAATAAGGCAATGTTTATTACAAGCCGACCCTTACTATGACGCGGTAATTAGTGCAGATAGTATATCTAGATGTTTGTGTGCAACACCCAAACAGACTTACAATTAGGAAATGAAATTCACAGTATGAATACCAAATTTGACCACGGTAGTACCTGTATGAATATCCACTACTCCCACAAACATATTTGTATGAATATTCTATGTGATCACAAATATATCGGTATTAATACACAATATGACCACAATTGTACCCGTATGAATTCCCAATATGACCACAAATGTACCGGTATGAATACTCAATATGATAAAAAAATGTACATGTATGAATGCCCAATATAACCACAACTGTACCTGTATGAATACTCAATATGACCACAAATGTACCTGTATGAATACGATAATGAACTTTCAGGTGGCTCCGTTCCACGGTTGAATAGTCACACTGTTGACACTTAAACGGTTTTACACCTACAACCAAAAACAATCAAAATTAGCAATGTGCGAACTATTTGAATACATGTGAAAATTGGAAAGTAATGAAATTTTGCTAACAACTCGAAACACACGCAAATTGGCGGTTCGACCAAACGGCTTCGATCAACAACATACAACATATACGAGCACGAACAAGTAAAGATGTGTCAATAGTGACGTTCTTATATTGTGAATATGTTGTCAATAATGTAGATTGGTCGAAACGTCGATATGTGTGTTTCTAGTGATTAGAAAAACTTCATTACCCTCTTTCAAGAAAACGAAAACAGGCAAAATAAAGATAACGGAGGAAAAACATAATAAAGTAACAGAATATAAAAAAATACCTGTATGTTTACTCATGTGTTTCTTCAAATGTATTCTCTGATTGAAAGCCTGCTCGCAGTTTCCACATTTAAATGGCCTCGAAGTTGGGTATCGGCGTTTCTTCAGAGCCTTAATGTCCAGACCACTGAAGTCATCTGTATCCATATAGTCTGGATAAAAGTTGTCTTCTTCCAGTGCATTTAGATTCTCAGAAATTGACCTAAAATTAAAACGAGAATTTGAACGTATAGTGAGTTTATAAAATTTTGTCCCTAGGAAAAAAATAGAATTAAGAAACTAATGGATTGAGTTTGATCATAATTTACATATGGATATATTTTATAAAAACATTCCCTGTGAGTTTTTGCATTAGAATAACTTTAACATGAAAATATTCAATATAGTGTGTATCCAAACAAATAATCTTAAAATAATAGCCTACTATTTTAGAATGATTATGTATTCAATTAATATATTTTTTGAATGTTTACAATTTGAACGAAGATTTTCATGTGAACCTTGAGAAATACTCTTTGCGCAAAATTTCACATTGATTCTCTGATGATGATTAAAAGAAAATTAGCATGATATGTCAAGCTACGAACAACTACATAGGCAACACTAAGTTCAAAAAAAAAAAAAACCCGCGTTAAAACAAATTACAGACACGACAACTGGGATATCAGTTGATATGGTATTCTTCTTCTTCTGTGATCAGTTTCCTATGTTCATAAGTCTATACAGGAAGTTGGGCCGCCTCCATGAATTCAGTCGCCAGCAGGAGATCCTCACGGTTGCCCGACAGCTTTACCTTCAGATCTGTCTCTTGGGGCTACACATTTTAGTTCTCACATTATCGAAGAGTGGGCATGTCTGCAGAATGTGTTCTGGAGTCTGTGGACCCTTTTGACATGGGCATTGGTCAGTTTGGACAGCCTTCATTCTGTGGAGATGTGCTTGTAGTCTGCATTGTCCTGTGCGGAGTCCAAAAATTGTGGTTTGCTGTGACCTGCTTAGCTTTAGAATGGGGTCATGTGGGAAGTTACTGTCTGTTCTATGATTAATGTTTTTGCTCGTAGTGAAATTTTAAGGAATCCATTTATTTCTGTAAAAATGCCGAACGCTTTAATATTTTCTAAGAGAACCCGCAGAGAAGAACAATGTACGCATTGAATAGAACTAGGTGGCAGGGTCGTAGGTATGACTTCACTAACACAAATAAACTAAACAACTAAACTAAATTATAGTCTCTTAGTATGACCGGAAATAAATAATTAACTAGTATTTTCTGTGAAAATTTCATATACTAGATTTTACGAGATCCAACGACAACATAGAAATTCAAAATGTTCCATTATTAAAAGTCAACAATTTTACATATTTAGGCACCAATCTAGCATTGGATGGAGACTCATCAAAAGAAATTTTACACCGTATTGCCCTTGCAGCGGGTGCTTTCAATAAACTACGCAACATATGGACGTCAAACACACTAAGAAACACCACAAAACTCAAGTTATTTAACTCCAACATCATCCCTATTCTATCATATGGGTGCGAAAGTTGGAAAGCCACAAAAGCCACAGATAAAAGACTCGACTCCTTTGAAAACAAATGCCTACGTACCATTCTGAACGTTAAGTGGAGTGACTTTAAATCTAACACTACTATAAGAGAGGAAAGCAAACAAACCTATATATCTTCCTTCATTAGACAAAGGCGTTGGACTTACATCGGCCATGTTCTTAGAATGAACAGCCTAAGAATTCCCCAGCAATCACTATATTGGGTGCCACCTGGAGTAATAAGAAGAGGGAGACCTAGAGAAACTCTACGAAGAACCATTAATAGAGAAGGCATGTCAATGAACCTAAACAACACGCAACAATTGAAAGACCTGGCAACACAAAGACAGAAATGGAAAGCTATGGTTTCTGCCCTATGCGCCGCCTATGGCCCTGGAGGAACATAACATAACATTTTCTGTGAATGCATAAAGACATACTAACCTGGGTTTAGATGATTGTGAAAATCTACATAACTATTTATAAATTCTTGAGACCAACGGGAATTGAACCAGTCCGTTCAACTGGCGCCAAATCAAATCGCCTAGCACCTGTTTTTTCCGTACTTGACTAACCGCATCTCCAACAAAAGATGCGATTTTGTTAATACATTCAAACTGTGCACTCAAGTCACTGTGAACGGACCAATCGAGACAAGGACTATTACAATAACAACGAACAACAAACATATAACATCCGTATTAGTTGCATCCGTATATCCGTATTATATGTTATATGTTTGTTGTTACTGAGGATACTTCAATACATGTACGGGATGTTCGTTGTTATAATAGTCCTTGTCTCGATTGGTCCTTTCTCAGTGACTAGAGTGCACAGTTTTAATGTCCTGACAAAATTGCATATTTTTTTGGAGATGCGGTTAGTCAAGTACGGAAAAACCCGTGTACGATAGTAGCTAGGCATTTTGGTGTCGTTGAACGGACTGGTTCAATTCCTGTTAGTCTCAAGAATTGGCAATTTATCCTCTGGCTTCCTACTCCAATTTACTTGAATAAATAAATATTTACCTGGATTTAAATGCAGCGAATACCCTTCATAAATACCAGAATTTAAATGGCAGTGATTATCTACATAAATACGTACCTGGATTTAGATTATTGAGAAAGCCTACATAAATATTTACCTGGATATAGATGGCAGTAAATAACTACATAAGTACTGACCTGGATTTAGATTATTGTGAACACCTACATAAATACTTACCTGGATTTAGATTATTGAGAAAGCCTACATAAATACTGACCTGGATTTAGATTATTGAGATAGCCTACATAAACTCTGACCTGGATTTAGATGACTAAAAATCTACATAAATATTTACTTGGGTTTAGATTGATGTTCACCCGCTCCAGACCTATAGGTCTCATTTTGAATGTTCAGCCAGGACTTGCTAAACATGCTCTCATATTTGATATCCTCCTCCGATGTTGATGTTAGCGAGTCAGACACCTTTGGTAGAACACTGACTGTGTGTACTGTATTGGATTGATTCAAGACTTTCAAGAATTTTTCCGCATGTGAGAGCTGACATCTGTCATGATGCCTCTTTATAGAAAGGTCATCACTGTCGCTCATGGAGATGGCATCATCCGATACATCAGAACATAAAGAGTGTGTGTCTTTGGGGTGAAATTCCAGTATTTTTACAAGATTTTGAGAGTTCTTGATGAGCTCTATCTTGATTTTATTTGAAGCAACTTCAGACGAGTTGTTTGAGGTCAGTAATGATGCAGACAGTGACCCAGCAGAATTACAACTAGAACCGTTAAATAATGTCATAGTCTGTTGCGGCTTTGATGGATTAGAAATAACTTGTCCTTTGTAATTTACATCTAGAGAATTCAAATAGAATAGATTGTGTGAAATATGCTCGTTCTTACCACTTGGTACGAGCAGACGCGGAGAACAAGCGATCGATGTTAAGGCCAGATTTGATTTCAAATCCTTTCCTTGCACTAAGGGAACTTGCGAGGAGACAGATTGAAAGGACACTATTTCTAGACCATCTAGATAAGCGTCTGAAGGAACAGAAGACCTGATCGAATGATCAGTATTGTGTTCTGGTATGGATTCAGAGACAATCTTGCTTTCGAGTGACTTATCAGCAGACTGATTTACAACTTCTTCTGTAGAACGTACATATTCACAGCTCCTAGCATCCAGAGTTGATACTGTAGGTTCCCCAGTGGGTGCCTTCACACTTACAGACTCAAGATCTCGTGAAGGTTCGAGAGGTACTCTGTACGCAGCTATTGTAGCTATATTATCAAATGTGACTAATGATTGTTCATTGGACTCTAATGTGTGTGTGCTCTGCTGTAATAGACGCTTTAATTTTGAATGTTTTTCAATACTCTTCTTGTTTGTACTAGAAGATGCGCCAGTCAGTGTATCTTGTTGGTTTTCTGTGGGAACGCACGCTGATACGCTATTTTCATTTTGCGATGTATCTCTTGCTTGTTTCAAGCGAAAGAGGTTATCATCTTTGCATTTATTATCTATATTATCATCGTTATAATTATATCTGTCATCAACGAGACCAGAAGCGATATTTGAAGTGATGCTGCCGTCAATGTCGTTTTTCTGAGGTAGAAGGAATCTTCTTTTCTTGGGGACCGTTGTTCCAGGTCTGATCGATTGCGTAGGTGAAGGGCTACAAATTCGCCCCAAAATGATATCAGGTTTATCATTACTACATTCAACACACGTCTTATCCAGAGAGCTAGTGCAGGACATGGACAAGTCTGTAGGTTGGTCGCTCTGACCACATGAACCTTCTGATGTTATTCTAACGTCCGGCAAGCAACATTTTGGACTATCTGTACTCAAAAACTCGAGCCCTTTGATAGAGGAATGTGCAGGTGGAGGTCTGAATTCATTATCTGATATAAAAACAGGGCCCTTCTCAAGATACAGCGACATCTGGTGGTCTTCCTGAATGTGGTGAAGAAGGCCACGAGCTGTCATAAAAACTCGTGAGCATGAGGAACAGGTCAAAGTCGAGGATCTATCTGAAATATATTAGATGTAAATTATGAAATGTCAGATTGAATACTTTCTATCATACAATCTTTACCGCAGTAATGAATACATAAACTCTGTATCCGTATTGAAATCATATTGTCATATGGACTGTGTGGCTGTATTTAAACCATGCAGTCATATGAGACACATCGAGCATCAAAGCAAAACATAAAATAGCTCAGGTTAAAGAATACTTCAGTCATCAATAATGATCATCATCACCTCTTACACCAATCTCTAGACAACACAAACGGAAGGCATATCAAGAGAGGAAGGTCTTGGGCGGCAGAAGCAGAAGATACCCTACTCAGAGTTTGTGAGCTGGAGGAAGTGGGAAGAGGCTGTGAATAGGTGACATTTGGAAAAGAGAGAAAATTATTGACAACAGTTGTGATACAGATGGAAAGTAAGTGCCGCAACTAGGCTGCCAACAGAACAGAGGAAATTATCCAAGAACTCATACTGCAGCACTCGACGCCACACGATACAATAATTTACACAGACGGCTCAGTAACAGAAGAAGCAAACAGGTGTGGTTGAGGTTTCGTGACCTACCAAAATGGCAAGAAATTAGCTGAGAAGTCAGCTGCGCACCCCACTACAACATCGGATAGGAGAATGGAAATAGAAGCGGTGACAGCAGCTCTCACTTGGACGGCGACGCAACCACCAACATACTCAGTGATTCTATAGGACTTTCAAAATATGCTGCGTAAGATGGAAAAAGTGTATGATCAGAACTGAATGAGTCACTCTTCTCAACAACGCGAAGAGCATTACATGAATCTGCTGTCCAGGTCATGCTGGAGTCAGGAAACGAAAGAACCGATGTGTTGGCTGGCAAAGTAATGGTGAACGGCACCGAGATAAGAAGAGACAGGATTGAATTGATTAGAGCAGTCATGCATACCCTACGAGAAGACGAGGAGGAGGTTGAACGAGACAATGTACATATTCAGAGAATGGTAGATATGGGAGTGACTAGATGCGATGGGAGAAAGTCCTCCTCCGAAAAGAAGAACGCGTAATCAGAGACTAACAGGGGCACTGAGCTTATACACTTTAAATGGCTCACAGAACGGTAAACAGAACATATATGGGAATGCCACCAGTGCCGTGACACTTGTTCCTAATCAAGAATCAAGTTATATGGACTTTGTGATCGTATTTAAACCATGCAGTCATATTGTAGAATGCACAAGTAACTTTACATAATGCAATCTTTTTCTATGGTCGATTATTTTTTATGAGATTGCATTCTGTAAAGTTACTTGTAGTCGTATTTAAAACATGCAGTCATATGGATTGTGTGGCCGTAGTGAAACCATGCAGTCATATGGACTGTGTGGTGAAACGTAGTCAACAATGATGCCATCAAATGGTTGAGGGCTTGGATGTAATTGATTGTGATGTAATTGATTATCTAAGAAAGCTTGGGGGAAAAAACCACACATGCACATAACAAACAAGAACTTTATCACCTGTAATTCCTGAGGCTATAAATGTCACCAAAATAGACCGACAGAGAAATGAAGATATCGGGAAAGAAATAAAGACCATCGCATGTCGATTACATTGAGTGAAAGACAACAAACGAGGTGGTTCGGCTACATCGTCAGAATGGAATAAATGCAAGGTGTCCCTCGTGGGTACAACAGCAGAAGATCTCACTACAAGGCACGAGGAAAACCAAGAACTAGATGGTTAGACAACATCAAAGAAACCTCAAAGAGAAACGGGTTGAATATGCCAATGCAACACAGAGATTCCAACGTCTCCCACGAAGCTTAACGTCACAAGTGAAAATGGCGATAGATAGAATTCCTGAGGGACCCAGACACTGAAGAAAAAACATCATTCAATGTAATGTTGGCTGCGTACCCACCAGGCAAAAGACAGGGTTTGAACCAGGACGGTTCAGCTGGTATACCAGGGAGAAAGGGAGTCGATAGACCATCCTTGTTTGGTGTCAGTAGTATGACAGACATCCATCCTTTAACCGTTCACTCATGAGTGAATAAATGCGGTACTGTGTTTGTGTGTGGTCATTGTAATTGGTAGGCTCTTAGCACCTACAGAAGTAGTGCAGGTAGCTATTGTTCGGACGGTCAGTGTTATGACTATGACAGACGAATAACAAGGCGACTATCTGTCTAGACAATTAGTGACCATCTCTTTGTAGTTCAGGTGGTGACGATTGTATAGGCGTAAATATTTATCTAGATCGCCATAAAGCGCTATACCATTGACCAATGGAGACAGAAAATAATCTACCATAGAAAGAGATTGCATTCTGTAGTTGTTACTTGTATCAACTTGTTATTATGGACGTTTGAAACTGTCTCACACCTACTTAAGTGATTATTACCATTGATGTACATTAGAAATGACCAATGGCATTGATTATTATTTATTCATTTATACTTATCAGAAATGCACATGCCATTTTTATTGTATGTTCTTTAGTGTGACTACTTCGAAGTTAATATTTTATTGCAACCATTATTTAGAGTTTTGGTGAAATGCTCTTCTGAGAACGAAACCTGTGGGTTGCCAGCATGGAGATAACCAATTCCAGCACAAGCAGCGAACTAATATACCATCTACCAACAGTTCGCAGTAGCGAAAAAACAAAGACGAGTTGTAGAAAGGACGGTCAGAGGTGTTGTCAACTAGAAGTTGTACACACAAAATAAACAGAAGTCTTCGAGTAAGAAGGCGCTGGATCGTGTTCCTGTTTAAAGTACATCAGCGTCAGTGATCTTATGCCAGTGATTACTTTAAATCCCTACATTCATTCCTATTAACAGCTTCCTGTCACATTGGCACCTATCCGCCTAGCAACTTGAATCAACACATTTTCCGAACTCGAGGTTGAACGAATACAGATGTATCATGCTGGAAATCGTAAAACGTGTTGATTCGCGTTGCGAGGCAAATAGGTGGAGCTGAAGGGACTTGGTTCAATTCCCAATTTCTGCCTCCAGATTTTTTTCATAAACACTTAGATGTTTCATATTTACAGGATCATTTTTAATTTGCTGTGTAATAAACGCTTTCCTTTCTCCGGACTACACACTGCTAATTAACAGGAGTTTGAGAGCGAGCGCAGAAGAAGAATACAATGTAATGTTTCTGTCATAGAATGACTGACAAATATCATCTGTCATAGAATGTACAATTGACACTATCATTTAGGTTGTGCATTTTGTTATGTTCAATTTTTACACACTTTTGGGTGCCGCAAATGTTAGATATATTGTGGGTACATTTGATCTTCAGATTTTAATAATTACATAAATTCCCCCCCCCCCCATTGTTGTAGTTTGTTTATATATATATATATATATATATATATATATATATATATATATATATATATATATATATATATATATATATATATATATATATATATCTCTTCGAAAAAAATCCACTTTATAAACAAGACGTCGCGAGTGGGTTTGGAACCCGCGAGCTCTGAGATCAAAGCGAGTAGCGGCAGATATTTCCCTTGATGATGTATGCATGGTGCTGGATAAAGTTATCTGTTTGTTAAAAGAGGGGAGGGGAGGGATTAAAGCCTTTAGAATCCATTTACCGTGGCATGATTCTTTCAAATTAAAACCCATGTCTATTTTGGTTAAATTAAGTCTATTGCTGCATGGTAACGTCCAAATAACGACCAAGACGGGAATTGGAGCACTTGTGGACTTCTTCGGAGTGCATTGATGATAACATGCAGTCATAATTCATAACGCAACGTCTGCATTACTTAAAGCAGAGCAGTGTCTCTCAAAGTAGTTGTTCGTGGACTTGTCCGCGAGCCATCATTGACCCGTCTTCAAGTCGTCAGTGACAAGTCTGCAAGTTATTCAGCGCAATATCTTACATACTTTTTATAAGCTTTTCGACCCTCATCACCCACGTCTGCCTCAAGCAGATTGGGAAACACATTACCGGTTCGTGACAACAACAAGTTTGAGAAACACTGGTCTAGATTACAAAGATCGAGTAGGTGAAAATTGTGAACATTTCACGTCACGTCAATGACATGTAAGGCGCTCCGTCTTACGGCACTGAAAGGTGAAAATTGTGAACATTTCACGTCACGTCGAAACCACGTGAGAGGCTCCTTATTATTATCAGTATGCAGGCATTAAATGAATTTTGCAGATATAACCATGACCTATTATCAGACAGGAATGTTGAATACTAATATGTGCGCCAGTTGGTTTAGAAAATCAGGTCTAAATGTAGGCCTAGTGTCGTTGATAAAAGAACACTTGTTGCTGCTGTTTGTCCGTCGAATTCCACGATGACAATTCAGTTCTACATGGATGATGATAAAGATGATGATGTCTGCGGTCTGCCCGACTGTGACTAATAGGTCATATGTGTGATTGGAATTGTCTACCACACTCTGGGCATATGTGAGAGGAGTCTGTGGGACATCGAGCAGATTTTGACTTTCTTCTAGCATGCTTTTGTTGCAAAGCTTGATGTCTGAAGTTCTCTTCAGTTGCTACATCACTCTTGATTCTGTGACTTAAAAGGGGGCAGTATCACCAGAGGAAGGGTGATGTTAGAAGAAAATTCATATAAAATTCAATTTTAAAGATAGAAGTCTCAGATTTTCCCACATGATAGTTAAATCATAGTAGTATCAGTAAACATACATATCTCTAAGGTATGTTCTATACATGTAGTACATGAGACTTTTGAAATGAAAAAAATATTTTTTACATGTATGAAAACTGAATGATACTTCTAACAACTTTGTTAGTAAATGGTTCAGCCAGATTCATTACAAATTAACCAGCATATGCACAGATGGCTTGAGTATGGCGGGAACTACAGACAATTGTATAGATATTATAGATTTTTTTTTACATCGCATGAAATTTGTCTCTTTTTGAGGTTTGAAAATGTAATCTTTAAATGAACATAAAATAGACAAGAATAGAGCAATTGCATTTTCCATAGAATGTGACAAAGACAGGTATATTGTAAGCAAGCATGCCAAATTTCAGGCTGATTGGTTAATATTTGACAAAGTTATGATGTTAAAAGTGATAAGAGTGGTTACTTTTCGGACAAAATTTGAAACAAAATTAACCGTACTTTTTTACTCCAAAAACAGATTGCGCTTACCTCAATGACCCCCTGCCAGGTATGGGGAGTCTTCCAATTGAGCTTGTGCCTCCACTAACTCAATCCGCTTCATCCTTCTGGCTCTTCTAGCTTCCAATGATGCTTCTGTTGTTGCCCTTTGAGCATTCTGCAGTCGGTCAGCATCAGTTGAATTGAGATAATGCGATGTGAATCGTCCACATAATAGTTGCATCGCTGCAAGAGGCCCTTCCAATGCTTTTCCTCCATCGTTGAAAATGAGGGTTGCAATGCCAATAGCAATCTGAACAGTAACTAATCCGTGGTATTTATGCTTCGGGCAATATTGCCATATTGTACTGTTGAAGGATTCATTAGCATTTTGTGTGTAGCCATTGAGACATTTTTTCAAGAGATCAGGGTGGGACAAATCTCTGAAAACTGGTTTGATGACATCCATAATGGCAGAGGGCAGGTTGCTTTTGTGCTTATAGTCCTTGTTGCTGGCAGCAATAGCTTTTTTATATGGACACCAACTAACTTTACAGAGGTAGTGGACAGGCCTCTGGTCTGTGGAAAGCTTATGAAAATATATCGCCCAGATAGCTTCTTGCATACCTTTCAAGTCATTCTTATTAGCCCTAATTGCATTACCATAATATTTCTGGTTACAATTTATTTGTGTGTCTGTAAGCCTTCCCTTTCCACCTATATGCTTTCCATCTGACAATTTTTTTCCAGCCATAGACGTCTTGATCTTGCGCAGACGAGTACCCATTCTCTTTTGCACGTGTCCGACGCATTCTATTTTTTCAACAGGAACATCACCATATGGCTTTGAATCACACACTGTCTTAAAACTCCTTGTGTCACCATCACCAATGAAGCTTGTATATCTCAGTTTATACTTTTCAACTGATCTAGAAAATAGTTCTACAGCAATTGTTGCCTCCATTGATCCCGATGAACCACTATGTGTGGCTGTACACTGTGACTTGTGATGTTGTTCCCATGCCTTGTAGCCCTCAGAATGTTTGTCTTGAGTGTTCCAGTAGTCACATGATTTGCATACTTTTGAGAGTAATCCAGTGTCAAGAACTTTTCCTGTGACACAGCCAATTAATGTTGTTACTCCTATTGTTGATGTATGTCCACGTGTCATCCAGGTTCCATCAACAGATACATCTATATTGCGGCAATCATCACCTGACTTGAACTCCCCTGCTAATTTGTACTCTGTTTCTGCTGCTTTCTTCATACTAGCAGCCTGTGAGAGAATAACAGCACTTTCTATAGTTTTATTTATTAATTTATAAGTACTCTTCTGGGCAGGTGGGGGAAGATTCATCATTCCACAAAAAGTCTGCAAGTCTGAAAGGCCACCTCCTGCACATCGCATAGCAAAAATGGCTCGTCTATTGATTGAATGTATCTGTAAACTGTTGCTTGTATTGACACCAATTTGAGGGTTAGAAGGAAAAGTGGTTTGTTGTTTGCACCTATTATTACTGCAAACAAATTTAAATTTACTGCCAAGCCCCTGTCTGCAATCTTCAGTTAGTCTGGTTTGACTGTGGCAAAATGCACAAACTAGCTGTGTTGAAATTTGGTTACACAAAATTGCAAGATCAATGATCCTATACCCTTCACTCACCATTTGAGAATGTTGATCATTGAATGCTTCATCAACATTTGTATTATGATCATCGTCATAATCTTCATTAATAACGTCATATAGGTCTTGTATCTTCATTGCTGACCGACTATTTGTGGGCGTGGCACTAAGAGTTTCAACTGCAGGAATATTTTGAGTGTGTGTAGATGAAGATGGTAGGCCTAGAGCCACGACGTCTTCGACAACATTGTCGACAACATGACGATGCGATTGTAATGTTATTCTTTTCCCACTACTAAACCTATTACCGTGAAACTTACGCTTTGTGGGTCGTTGATGATGTTTCTTATCACTTGACATTGTAAAAATTCACACTGATCAAAGAATATTTCACAAATTCGTAAATCAAATATAAATAACAACTTTTTATTGTAATGCAATGATGCTATATGCACTACATGGAAGTTGCCATTTTGTAAGGAAGTCACGTGATCAGTAGGGATAATTAATTGAGAGGGAAAAAACAGGGAGGTTACAATTGTTAGTGCTCTGAAAACAAGGTGAAAATTTTTTATTTTTTTTCGCAAATCAGGCAGACCTTACTCTCTTTCAGTCTTCATAACTCTGAAACTAATGCGGCTATTCTAAAGCAGTTTTCAGAAACGTATAGAAAAATGAATGATCTTTAATTTGATACCATGTTTGTGTTTAAATTCACAAAATCATATTTTTTTCAATTTCTCTGGTGATACTGCTGCCACTTAAGTTGCTGCTCCACTCTTGATTCTGTGAATTCAGTTGCTGCTCCACTCTTGATTCTGCGACTTCAGTTGGATCTGTCTTGTACAAGATTCTCACATGAATGTGTGTCTTTTTTAAAGTGAGTCCGTGATTTCGTATGAGTGTTTTTAAAACGCTTCTTCTGTCCAGCTGCCTTGAGGGAGCCAGTCTGTAGTTTCCCATATAACAACTTTTTTGTTAGACGATGATCTTTCATGCGGACCATGTGTCCTGCCCAGCGTATCTGCTCCTTCATAAACGCTGTATGTTTAGAGACTCAAATTTCATCAGTAATTAACTGTCTGGTATTTTATCCCACCAATGGATGTTGAGTATCTTACGAAGGCAGCTTAGGTGGAGGTGGTTGAGTTTTCTAGCGTGTCTGGCATATACTGCATATGTTTCACACGCGCGTAAAAAAGGAGCGATGATATTACTGCAGCCTGGTGAACTATGAGTAGATGGTAATTGTTATTCCCTTTCTTCTCCATACGTTTTTTCGCATTCTTCCAAATGTGACATTAGCTTTCTTTATTCTGTTTTTTTAACCTCTGTTTTTTTTAAATCTGAGTGTCAAAGTTAAGAGAGTGCTGCATAGTTAGGTGAAATTAGTGACTGTTTGAAACTCTCCTGCTTTGATCCTATGTGAGGATTTAAGTGTGGTTTGTTTGGTGTGGATTGAAACAGGATCTCTTTTTTCTTTGTATTGATGGTAGAACACAGTTATCACATGCGTCAACACATTGGTTTAGGATGACCTGCATACTATCTCCCAGAATCAGCATACAGTGCGCAGTCATCTACATAAAGGAGTTCCCTGACCACTGTGTCTCGGACCTTAGTTTTGACTTGCATATGTCGAAGACTGGAAAGTTTACCGTCTTTTCTGTAAATTTAAAAAAAAAATTGTTTTGGTGTGTATTAATGATGCTCCACTTGATTGATATGCGCCTGTCAGCATGGCAGAAACCATCAGGCTCTACAGTGATGGAGCTAGAACGCATCCTTGCATGACCCCATTTGAAGATGGATGATGATAGTTGCGTAATTACAATCAAGTTGTAAACCACAGTACAACATATTTTGTTCTCCGGCCTGCATGCTGATAACCAGCAACTATTTCAGAAAGAAGGCAGAATGTATATAACTTTATTTCAACAATTTGTGAGCAAGTGCTGCGACCTAAGACTATGAGACCTCACACTAATACTTACGTAAGATATTATTCACTATATAATTTCATTGCTGCAAAGCTTTGCATACCATTTTACAAACAAAGCAAAAACAATTGTCATTTAATTGTTTCCATTTTTATTTCTTCTCGCCTTTCTCTTTCACCCTGTCTGACAATCTCTTCGTTTGTCCGTCTTTCTACCTAATGCTTGTTCTCTTCCCCACTCCCTGACTCTCTTAAAACTCCGTAGTGTATATCTCAATATCTTTCCATTAGCAAAGACTTACCATCAAAACGATGAAGTCTTAATGTCCGCACCAACGAGTCTTGCCTGCATCCATTGATCTTATGTGCAATAAATACCGTGATATTATCCAGTACAAACTCTTTGGCGCAGTATCCGCATGTCAAATAGTCTGGAGTGGAATCTGCAAAGCAGAGAAACAGAAACTTAACTGTGTTTCAGAAGTAGTCAAAAACACAGTGGTTTCCTAAAACAAAGAAAGAACGTGAAATCAACAATGCCTCACGAGGACCTGAGTGTATGGTGTACGCGAGATTGGATGAGAGATATTGGAAGCTGACAGTTTCGTAAGTCTGTGCTAGAAACATACTAGGTATGATCCTGCTTCACTTATTCGCGGTGCATTCGATTATTAAAATATGTAACGTGTGAAAACGTTAACATTTTATGGTATTAAATATAATGTCAAACAATGGATAGACATAAGATAACATCAATGTTTCGGCCAAAAACTCTTCATCATATTTGTTACCACCGCATGTTATCTAATTAAATATAACCAGGTTTGAATGTTACAAATAAATGTAAATGACGCTAAGGTAATGGAAGTAATGATAATAAAGAATAGACAGTGCGAATTAACGTTTCGATGTAATACCGTCGTTAGTTACGATAATAAAATATGAAAATATAGATGAAATGATATGAAAATATTTATATAATAAATAAAATCGTCAAACTCCCACAAAACAGACTAAATATAAAATGTAATAAAATAACTGCTAATAAAACTAAGTACAAACAAAACGAACAACGAAAACAGTAGCAGTTAATCTACATACATTTGCTATCATTTCACCTTTGATGTATTATTTTCTGCCTAGTTTACTTGCATCTCTCGACTCCCTTGTCAACCTGATATTCTCTGGGGTTTTCCATTACGTCAACAAATGGGGGAGGGAGTTCAGAAAAAGGTTCTACAGTTTCTGACAAAAGGAGGGGGGGGGGAGGGTATGACGACAGAAGTTGACGTCAATGAAATAGTTTTTATACGTCAATTAAAATGTTTCTACTTCTTCAGCGTTCATTCTCAAACTCACCAGATTTGATTTTATCAGGACAATAGGCACAGGTTAAACAAATGTGGCCTAATTTTTAATGAAACAAATGTGTACATTATTTAACAAAACAGATTTTCGATAAAGACACATTTCACAGAAGTTAAGGCTACTTGAAGATTCATTTATCTTCCCGCTACACACTGAAAGCCCACCCCTACTGCCTTTGGATGACCCTGGGGTACGGGAGGAGGGGGGCTCTCAAGTGTGTAGCGCTAAGTTCGAAGTATACCTAGTGACTTTTTAATACAAGGTCAGCTAGGTCACGAAATATGAATGAAACTATGAGTAATATTTAAAAGTTAAACTTATCACGTGATGATAATCGTCATCATCATCATCACGTGACAAATTCTTTCCAGATCGTAGTTGTCCCGCCTCTTTTAATGACATAAACTTTAGCAGGCATGTTTTTTGCTCAACGGCGTCTTGGGCGACCTTTCGCGCTGCTGCCTTTTATCACCCCCTCCAGTAAAACTCTCTTCATGCCATCGTGTCTATTAATATGACCGAAAATCTACTTTTTTCTGTAATACGGTGTTCAGAAGCCAACCTTCCTGGACGTTATTTGTTCTTAAAACCTCCTGGTTTGTATTCCTTGCTGTCCATGGTATTCTCATAACTCTTTATAGCACACTAATTCAAATAATGTTATTCTCTTGGCCACTGTTTTATTTAGTGTCCATGCTTCCCATTCATATGTCGTCACAGGAAACAGACATGTTCGTAGTAAACACAACTTGGTTCTTATGTTAGTACCCTGCCATAGTTTCTTTATAGAATAATTGATCAATTCTAATAGATCAAGTCAATAAATCAAGCAATGAATATCGACTGGATATAAATATTCATAAAACAAAAACCATGATAATCAGCAAAGACACAGAAGAACAGGAGGTAAACATAAACATACATGGAGAGAAACTACAACAAGTAAAACATTATTAATATCTTGGACACATAGCCACAAATGATGGCAGATGTGAAACAGAAGTTAAAAGGAGAATAGGAATGGCTAAAAGTACATTTAATGGCATGAGGAAAATATTAACATCTAAACAAATTACAAACAAGTTAAAATGAGAATTATAAAATGCTACATCTATTCCATATTAATGTATGGCTCAGAAACATGGACACTAAATAAACAATTAAAAGAAAAAATTGATGCCTTTGAGATGTGGGTATATAGATGAATAGGAAGAACATCGTGGAAGGAGAAGAAAACAAATAAAGACGTGCTAAAGACACTTAAAATGAAGAAAGAACTACGAGAAATAAAGATCAGGCAAATAAAATACTTTGGACATATTAAAAGACATGACACCTTATTGAAGACTTTACTTGAGGGTAAAGTCAAAGGGAAGCCAGCAAAGAGGTAGGCAGAGATACAAGTGGGAGAGTAACATCACACGATGGACAGGTTACAGTCTAGCAGAGTGCATCACTAAGACAAGAGACAGGAGATGTTGGAGATACGTTGCAGCCAACCTTCGTTGCGGAGACGGCACTTAATGATGATGATAATGATAATTTCTTTAGCTGTTTTAATTTTGACAGCGCCATTGTTGTTCTCTGCTTATTGTTTATTTTAGTTCCTAAATAGTACCGGACAATGGTCCTAATATATTTCCATGTAGTCCAGAAAATGGAAATGCATCGTGTCGCTGTTATGTTTGTGCCAATGGTCTGATACATCCGTCTTCGGGAGAAATTAAAATGCTTGAAGCTGAAGGAGTAAAATCTGAAAAAACTTACGTCACTTTTGTAGCACATTTATATATATCAAGTGACATATTCTTTCCAGAACGTTGTCTTCGTCGTGGATACTCTCAAGGCCTCTCTGTTCCAGGCAAGCATGCCTGCATAGACCAGAGACATGTGCATACATTCTTCAATGCTGCTGGTACATCATCGTCTTCTTGGTCTTCTTCTTCTTCTCTTGCCCGGTACTCTGCCCTCCAGAATCAGCCTTTCGATACCATCATGTCGCTTTAAGTGACCAAAATACTGTAACTTTCTTCTTATGATGGTATTTAGAAGCCAGCCTTCATTTAGTTTCTGTAATTTCAAATTTTCAATGTTCTTCTTTTTCTCTGTCCATGACATTCGTGGGATATTTCTGTAGCACTTCATTTAAAAATGCACATTTACTTCTTTAAAATGGTCCCTGAACACTTGACAGGTTATTTGGCTGGGGAAGGAAGGGGGGAAGGTTTAGACAAAAATCACAAAATTGTTGACGTAATTTCTAGAGAATCTCCCTAGTCTCCTGGAAATTTGATCATTTCTGCCCAATCCATATATTTTTCTGGTGAATAATGCACACATGAATATAATCTCTATCTGACTTCTTCGTCTTCGACTCATACACACCGGTTGTGACATAATTATTTTACTGTTTAAACACACATTATTAAGTGCACAGATAATGCGGTGGGTTGGGGTATTCAATTTCCCCCTCTTCATAATTGAAAGGAAAACATGACTGCGTACTAGGAATTGAGCGAACTAAACAATCATGATAAATTAGCTATGTAGTAGATACCATTACGTTGTGGAATATCTGGAAGCGAGAGGGCTAATCTGGCTAATGAGGGAGTTGCTGATGATCAACCAGGTGTGCCAAAAATGTACTAATAAAACAAACAGATGGTGAAAGCAATTAGAAAGCCAACACCAACACAAGATGACTACCAAATTATGAACACATCAGAGCCAGTTTTCATTCTA
The DNA here is from genome assembly GCA_034231615.1 of Meghimatium bilineatum. Classification (NCBI taxonomy): domain Eukaryota; kingdom Metazoa; phylum Mollusca; class Gastropoda; order Stylommatophora; family Philomycidae; genus Meghimatium; species Meghimatium bilineatum. The sequence continues at coordinate 25,051,405 of CM067308.1, forward strand.
CGAGTCAGAACAGGATACAACCGACTCCCAGCCACATGTATAGAAAGTTAAATGATTGGCAATACGGTCATGTGTACATGTGGAATGGCAACGTCGACAGCAGAGCATATTATTCAGGTATGCTCAGTATATTTGGAAATAATGAGGCAAATACACTAGCCCAGAGAAACAAAAGTGTAAAAAATTATGCGGATCTATGTACGAGTTACAAAGCACAGTCAAGTTTATAGAGGAGAGAAAACTTCACTTCGATACGCTCCAGACCCACAGTCAAGTTTATAGAGGAGAGAGAACTTCACTTCGATACGCTCCAGACCAACGACAGAATTGCCGGACTAGGAATTTACCCAAAAGGCTGGTTAAACCCAGAACTATGAGAAGCTATCATGTTGTATGTTCCAGAATGAAGGTCAGAGATGACAACCAGGCGCAGATATAAGTAAGGGCCATAAATACAATCTTGAAAAACGGGTGGATTAGTAAGGTTTCCTTTAAAAAAAATGTTTCCACTTCGCTTTCGCAGGGATTATGATTATCTTTCTTAGGAGGAAAAATGCGTTTTAAAAAAGGGGTTGTTATTGCTCGTCTTCACATGATGATGACCATTTGTTAGATCTACATTTGATATTCTGCTAGAATTATGCCATTTAATATGAGTTATTCTGGCCACAAATGTCATTGGACAGTTCAGGCAAGCTGACCACTGCAGATGATTTTTATCTATGTGTGACTTTCTAGCTACTCTCCGATGTTGTTCCCCGATGCCTGCTGCATTTCTCATATTTTCACAAGATGCTGCTCCTCTTATTTTACTGTAGAGTGCCATGTAGATATATTAGTGCAAGATTCTCCAATGTGGCTTGATCTACTACAAAGGCTTTCATTGAGGTCTTTAACGAATCCTTGTAGCTCTTCTTTTGACAACAATGAGAACGTATTCCCTCTGCAGCTGATCATAGAGAAGTATTTTTAGCAGGCGATGATCTGACATTACCACATGACCTGTCCACTGAATCTATGTCTGCATCAAAATAGCATAAAATAAATGAGATGAGGATAGGGTACTACCATTTTTATTTATTTCTCAGTAATAAATGCCATCTTATACTTTTCTAAGGCGTGCAACGAGACTCGCATTACTCTCGTGCGGATCCAAGGTTAGCAGATAATCAAGATCCTAAAAGTACCTTCTCGTGGTGCACCTTGAAAATAGAAATACAGCTGCTCTTGCTATGTTCCTGGCTAACACTTTTAGGCTCGTGTCCGTAGATGCTGTAGATGAAATGAGAATTGCTTGCAGAGAGACAGGAAATATCTCCAAAAACTCTACCTCATTACATCCAACATCACAGTAATGCAAGACGTCTGTGCATTTCGACTCGGCCGGCAAAAAAAGCTGAGACATTGGAGAAGCGACCAATTTCAATGTCCCTAACATACGAGTATACACCGAATCTGGAAAAAGGTAACACACGCTAGAGAGCAGCTTTTTATATGGATCAATTCAGTGGCCTCGAAGCTACAATGGTCCAGCACGAGACTGACTGGCTGAAGTGCTGTTCATGCTTGAGAGCACACAGAAGCCCACATGTCCTATCACAGTTGACCTCATTCAAATTAGGAGTCATGACTCAAGTATTTGATACGCTAACTTGAACATGCATTCATGGACATGGAAAAAAACCCCATTGAATTGAATACAGCTTCCCATTGCACACAGGACAACTATTGAACAAATGTCGGAGAGGGCATTGTTCAAATGTCTGACCCAAATAGTGTTGAGACTCGAACTCTGGACAACGCAGAAGTGGGCGCAAATCTCTAACGATACTGCAAACCAAGCCAAACTTCACTGTCGGTCGTTGTAAAAAACGGCTCATACAGAGAGATGTGCGTTCAGTACCCAAGGGCCCACTGCGAAGATTCTCGTTCGAGATTAGTACTTTACTTACTCCTTTAGATAATATACATGACGAAGTCAAAATACACAGACATCGCCTCACGATGGATTGGAAGGTCATCTCAAGAGGACAAGGAGAGCGCTTGAGAAATGCACAGGTCAAATACCAGACCACCGACGTGTTTGGCAAAGCAGCACCTCGTCTTGGAAGGCTTATCAACCCTTCCAAGGAGTCTAGGGACACAAAGCATGGTAATGGAATGGTCTTCCTACACGAGGAACAGCTCGCTGGCTACGAAGCGTGTCGTCGGAGGAAAGACAAACAATGGTAAAATTGTCAACTACCTGTAGTTTTTCCTGATTGACAATTATAATAGTAGCAGTATGTTGGCTATTTGGTGTTAAATGGTGCATGACCTTGTTGTGTTTTTTTTGCGGGGGGGGGGGGGGAGTGTTAATAGTAAAACCAAAGTTGTTGCATATCTGTAAGAAACGGTCTATTGTGCTTTGCGTGTTTGCGACAGAGTCATCATACAATTCACAGTCGTCAGCGTAAAGTAATTCCCTAATAGTGCCAGATTTAGTTTTAGTTTTTGCTTTTAAACGACGCAACGTATATATGAGCTTGATATAAAACACAAATAATTCCAAAATATAAAAAGAATTATACAGTAAGCTAGGCTTACCTCTGAACAAATTCCCCAACGTGCACTGGCGCTGATAGCAGGACATTTTAGATATGAGCTCTCAGAAACACATGTAGAGTATATGTATCACTTAATAAAGTTCAAGTCTGCCTGATCGTCGCCATTACTGTCAGCAGCGTCATCAAGTCAATGGCAAGCCTTCTTATCGTTTGCACGGGTACTGACGAGCTAGAGAGAAATATTGTAAACAACATAATATAACTGGGAGTACTGACGAGCTAGAGAGAAATATTGTAAACAACATAATATAACTGGGGGTACTGACGAGCTAGAGTTAAATATTGTAAACAACATAATATACCTGGGGTACTGACGAGCTAGAGAGAAATATTGTAAATAAAATAATATACATCCGGTACTGACAATGGAGATGGTGGAGATCATGGTAATAACATTATCACCAACGTCCGCAAAGACCAGAAGAAGACTGGCCCCTGAAAACTAAGTAAAAAACCCACAAGCTAACATAATTGAGATATGTTACTTTTTTTTAAACACAATCATTTAGAAAAATTAATTATAGAGAAACAGTTCCAGGGAAGAGACCAAGAGGAAGACCAATACTACAATGGATATATGGCATCGAAAACCTTATGAACATGATACTGTAAGAGACTGGTATAGCATGTGTCACCAGCGTTGCCTAACTTTAAAAATGATGTATCCAAGTAAATATATAACGCATATAATTAAAATTGTGCGTGTGAATTTGAAATGGTAGAGACCATAGTCAAAATAGTCAAAATCTACTCGTGAGCACACATCTCACACAGAACAATTAGGGCGTTTACAGCCAATTATAAGACGTCATTTACACATGATTTGTTTATTACACAAATGATATGAGTTCAAACCTGAAATTGTACGATTCTGTACTCACGAGCACAAGACAGGGGTATAAAGGTTGTTGTCATTTCACATTCTCATTCAGACACGTCTCAACATTTAGTGTGTAGTTAGTAGAAAAATGAGTGTGCGAGCAAATGTTGATGACATTAGAGCAGATCACAAATACGATTCTAAATTATTTTTGCAGTAAAGCTACTCGAAGCACACTTCTTCTTCTTCTTCTTCAACGTTCATTCTCAAACTCCCGTTGGATCTCCCTTGTAGCAGGACCATGGTCCTACTAGATTTCCAGCAGGATGTAGTCCAGAGAAAGGAAATGCGTTGTCTGAAAAGAGGTCTACTCATGCCTTAGGGATAAGTAAATGAGCATTGAACCGGATAACAAAATCGGATATGTTCAATTCTTTTACACACGAAAAATGAGGCCAAGATTAGTGAATAATTTTGACAGATTATTGATCCCAGAGAAAATTGCAATATGTTTCACAATAAATGAAGCAATGACTGTAAAGGTACGTCCCATAGCAGCAACCTGCCATCGGGGATGAAGATGCGTCTTCTTGTACTAAACTGCAGCAACTATTATGTGGGATGGTCAGTTCACTTCCTTGCTGTATTTACCTCCCCTAACTCATGCGTCAGGTACTCATTTACAGGAGTCAACTGGAGGAGTGGTCGTGTCAAGCGAGAAATCACAACCCTTTTTTTTTTGGTACGGACGTGGTTTCGAATCTGCCACACCGTAACCCAGTGAAAGCAAGTCAACTAGGCTACCGCGCTCTTCAATCCCTTTAAGGAAATTGAAAAGTTGACTAAGAAAGTACAGGTAAGCTAAATCAATAACAAAGAAAATCGTTAAAGACGCAAAAAACAAAGCTTGGAAATCATTAAAAACATTGCAAACAAGCACCAAAATAAATTTATACGGGTGAAAGAATTAACTGATCTTGGATGAGTCATATCTTCAACTGGAAAAAATACCAAAGAATTCCAACATAGATGCAACATAGAATACCCGATCTTAGGGAAGATATTTTCTATTTTCAAAAATAAACATGTGAATATGAGCACTAAAATGGCTCTATATAAAATAATCATCATACCATCACTATGATATCTATGTCAAACGTAGACACTAACAACAAAAACCAAAAGAAAACGTGCTACAACAGAAATGGCAATTCTACGTAGAATTCTTGGAGTATCAATAGGAGGCAGAATCATAAATGAAAACATCATACTACTAACATACACAATGTCAATCCTGGATTACATTAGAAGACAACAGAATAAGTGGTTTTCACATGCTTTCACGCTACCATCAAATGGTGCTCATAAAAAAAGCATTGTTATACAGACCATGGATACCAAGCGAGGTGTAGACCATTCAAAAGATGAATTATAGAAATATATGAATCAATGAAAACAAACAAAAATGAAGCTCACAAAAAGACCGTCTCCAGAGAATTCTTCTACCCCTATGCCGAAAGTCATTAAGAAGTAAACCACAAAAATAAAGAGCTGTTGACAAACATGAGCAGCGTTCCATTATGATTCTTCATTCTTGATTAGGAACAAGCGTCACGGCAGTGGAGCATTCACATATATGTTCTGCTTGCAGTTCTGTCAGCCATCTAAAAGTATATAATCTCAGTGTCCCAGTCTGTTGCTGATTACGGGTTTTTCTGATCTTTCCGGAGCACTTTCTCCAATCGCCCCTAGTCACTCGCATTTCTACCATTCTCTAAATATGTACATTGTCACATTCGACTTCCTCCTCGTCTTCTCGTAGGGTATCCATGACTACTCTAATCAATTAAATCCTTTCTCTTCTTATCTCGGTGCTTTATCAGCCAACACATCGGCTCTTTCGTTTCCCTTGACCCCAGCATGACCAGGACACTAAATCTATGTAATGCTCTGCGCGTTGTTGATAAGAGTGACCCATTCAGTTCTGATCATACGCTTTTCTATTTTGCGCAGCATATTTTGAGAGTCCAATAGAATCACTGAGTCTGTTGGTTGGTTGCGTTGCCAGCCACGTGAGAACTGCTGTCACCACTTCTATTTCCATTCTCATACTCGATGTTGTAGTGGGATACGGAGCTGACTTCTCAGCTAATTTCTTGCCATTTTTGTAGGCAGCAAAACCCCAACCACATGTGTTTGTTTCTTGTGCTACTGAGCCGTCTGTGTAAATTATTATATTTGTGTGGCTTCGAGTTCCAGCATGATATCAATAAACTGCAAATCGGTGTTACATATGAAATAATTAGATGAGTGAAAGCCGAGTATGGTAGCACTAAATGTCACTGACAAATAATATCACATGTATCTTGTATACCGATCATTTAAGAAATAATTTTCAACAAGTATTCATACGCAAACATGGTGGACACATTTTATTATAATAGTAAACACATCTATGCCTAATCAACTCACAGAATATGTGTCTGAAGTAGTAACTTCTCTTATTTTCGAGAGAATAATTAGTATGCCGACAAAGACCAAAGGATTTGATTCGTTCATAAAAACTGGACATGATGAACAAATGTAAAGTATAAAGTTCTTGGGTCTTGCCAAAAATATTATCGTATGCAAAAAAATGGCATCAATGCGTTAGACAGTTACTCAGATAATTACATATGTTTGAGGGAAAAGCTAGTGGTACGCGTTATATGTCAAGATAAACAAAAATAGGTAGATGTGTTACCAAAATAAAACATAACACAACCTAACAATGAGATACAGGGACAGACGACGTTTCGACTATTAAGCCTTAATCAGGACAAACGAAAGACAACGGTACAACGAATCTTACATGGAAACAAACGTGGTTGATAGGGAGGAAAGGAGGAGAGATAGTGAATAGATAGTGGAGGAAGTAAATAGGGAGCGGCATATTGGGGAGGAAGAGAGTATGGGGAGAAGAAGTGAGGAGGGAAAGTGCACGGAAGGAGGTGAGGAGCGAAAATGGATAAGGTGTGGTAGTAAGTAAAATAATTAAGGTTAAATTAAGATACTTACCTCAAAAGTGGCAACACGCAATGAGTATAACAAATAGATAGCAGAGGAAGCAGAGATGGAGCAGCCTAGCAGGGAGGAAGAGGGTATGGGAAGAAGTGAGGAGGGGAAAGTGCACAGAAGGAGATGAGGAGTGAAAATAGTTAAGGTGTAGTAGCAAGTAAAATAAAATAAATGAGGATAAATTAAGTTACTTACCTTAAAAATGGCAGCAGGCAATGAGTATTAGCATTATAATAACGTTATCATCAACTGTCACACTCTATGAAGTCACAGCTGGGAGTTTTCCCCTCACTAGTATTCAGGTTTTCTGGATTTTATTTCCACCAGATCTGGGTTTTATGAGATTTTTTCCCCAACCAGATTTAAGATTTTCTGTGGGGTTTTTTCTCCAACCAGATCTGAGGTTCTCTGGTGGTTTTCACTACCAGATCTGAGGTTTTTAGCCGTCATATGGGTGTTGTACTGTGATGTTTTGGGTGCCAAATCTTCATTAATATGTGTGTGTGTGTACTAGTATTGACAATCACATTATTTATATGTTTTGTGAAATAGTATAATTAAACGTAAGTTTAAAATTTTTTGCATTTTATTGATCTTAAATTAACATTTTGTTTAAAAGGACAGCAGTGACATAATAATAACAATTTGTTATTATCAAATCTATATGTCTTGAAATTCGTGTCGTGACCGTAGTTAGCGATTGAAAATAAAGAACATGTTGCTGGTTATGTCCACCTCTAGGGAATATACCTGACTAGTTTGAGGTCCAAAAAGAAATCAGACAAGCATGACTTATGTGTTCATACAAATAATACGTTCATGTATATGAGAGAGTTATTGCCTAAAAGAAATTGATCATTCGCCAGTTTTCAGATGTAATTTTCCCTTTTTCATAAAATTGTGCTGACAAAAACTCCTTAGAGATGGGTTTTACACAACCTTTGGCTGCATTCCTAGTGACAAATGTCATGTTCGGATTTACTAAGGGGAAAAAGGCTTTTGAACCACCAAAGTCCCCCCGCCATATCTACGGGCTTTCCGACAAGGCTTCATCCTCTAACCAAAACTGTTTATCTTATATGCAGAAAACATCATTATTCCAAATATGATAGAAGACCGACATTATGGAAAGTTTCAATTTATTAACATCGGAGGATTTTTGTTTGTCACTATCACCAGAAATGGCGAGAAACTTATCCTTACTTCCTATGTGTAGTGGAGGGGTTTCTCTGAGCTTTCTTACAGAAATTAGGTATTTAGATGACACAACTCTAGTAAAAAGAAACCCTAGTAGCCTAGAACACATTATTATGTCAATTAAAAATCCTAGCGTAGCTTAAAATTGTTTCCACAGGGCAAATAAAACAACAATAATGCATAGAAATAGAAATGGCCTTACACTTACAATAGTCATTTGACAAAGAACAACTAGAAAATGTCAGAACATATGAATATATCCGGTTAACCATCAACACCACAGGAGACTTCAGCAAAGATCAGAGAGAGAGAGAGAGAGAGAGAGAGAGGGAGAGAGAGATCAGCAATGGACCTTTAAAACATCATATTTAAAAAATATGTCGCAAGGGATACACAGAAAAAAATTACAGGTATTAAGAAGTTATATTTTTTCCAGTGGCATCATATGATTGTGAGTCGTGGGCAATGGCATCCGCAATAGAAAAGAAGATATTGAATCTACAAATGAAATGTTATAGAAAGGTCCTAGGAATAACATGGACAGAAAGACGGTCCAACGTAGCAGTCCGAAAAAATCTGAACATATAAAAAGACTGGCTCTTCAAAACCATCAAATAAAAAAAAACCCAAGCAAACTCATTTTGGAAATATAAAAAAAAATTATTAAGAAAGATTAATCATGGAGGGAAAAGTTCCAAGAAATACAAGAGGCAGACCAAGGCTACGATTGGTACAGGGCATCGGATACCTTTTAAACATGACACAAAAGAGACTGTCACTTTGCACAGGAACGAGAGACTCTTCTTCTTCTTCTGCGTTCATTCTCAAACTCCTGCCGATTAGCAGGATGTAGTCCAGAGAAAGGAATGCGTTGTGTCAAGGTTTACAGCATTGCTGCGATATCCGCGCCTTTCGGCCTGACACATCCGACTTCAGCATGGACTGGATCGAGATACTTACAAAGTATCCCTGAAGACAACGTCCCAGTAAGGACAAGTCACATAGATAGATAGACGGTTGGGTTGCAACAGAATAACAAAATCAACTTTCCTTAGAACCTACATATTCCAAGTTGCAATATATGGAAACAATCATCAATAAGGCGATAAATAAATTGCAACAGTTGCAGCATAATGTCTCACAGAAGAATTCTCAGAATACCATGGACCAAAAAGATCATTGGTAATATTGACATTCTGAAAATGTTGAAAGTAAAAGAAAAGTGGATAAACAATAATGTTATCTCTAGAAAATTACAATACACATGAAACGCCATGGCAGACTAGAAAAATCATAATTGACGCTATGATGCCACGGCAACGAAACAGTGCTATGTTAGGAAGAAGATTGACGTAAGATACCAAAAAACCACATGAACATGACACCTACAGAAGCAGGAAGATTGGCTCAAGAACAGTGGGAGTTTAGAAAGGCTGAGATGATTGCTAGATTCTGTCAGCATATGCTACCTGATTATGAGCGATTTGTAAATATCTATGGACGGAAGTGAGTAACATGATATTTTCTCACATTTTATCTCAAAGAACCAATTGTTTTTATTTCGCGTTTGTTTTCAAACTCCCACTGGATCTCTTTTATAACAGGTCAATGGTTCTAATAACGAGATGTAGTCCAGAAAATGGAAATGTGTTGTGTCACTGTTCTATTTTTGCCAATAGACTGACACATCCGTCTTCTGCAGAAGTTAATTAATAATACAATTACAATATCTCACTGGGTAGAGTTAAGATTTATGCAAACAGACTGACTATAAGCATTAAAATGGGTATGACTAAAAAAATTAAAAAATCAAGTTACTCTTCGTAGGACAACCATCAAAGAGGGTATATGACTGGGTGGGTCTCAATAACATGCAAGAATTACATACTGTAGTATAACATCGCTCCAACTAGATAGCTCTGGCTTCTGCCCAATTCGCCATATTCGGCGTTGAAGGACACTATATATATATATATATATATATATATATATATATATATATATATATATATATATATATATATATATATATATATAGACAGGCAGGCAGGCAGGCACGCAGACAGACAGACAGACAGACAACAGACATACAGACATACAGATAGATAGATAGATAGATGGATAGATAGATAGATAGATAGATAGATAGATAGATAGATAGATAGATAGATAGATAGATAGATAGATAGATAGATAGATAGATAGATAGATAGATAGATAGATAGATAGATAGATAGATAGATAGATAGATAGATAGATAGATAGATAGATAGATAGATAGATAGATAGATAGATAGATAGATAGATAGATAGATAGATAGATAGATAGATAGATAGATAGATAGATAGATAGATAGATAGATAGATAGATAGATAGATAGATAGATAGATAGATAGATAGATAGATAGATAGATAGATAGATAGATAGATAGATAGATAGATAGATAGATAGATAGATAGATAGATAGATAGATAGATAGATAGATAGATAGATAGATAGATAGATAGATAGATAGATAGATAGATAGATAGATAGATAGATAGATAGATAGATAGATAGATAGATAGATAGATAGATAGATAGATAGATAGATAGATAGATAGATAGATAGATAGATAGATAGATAGATAGATAGATAGATAGATAGATAGATAGATAGATAGATAGATAGATAGATAGATAGATAGATAGATAGATAGATAGATAGATAGATAGATAGATAGATAGATAGATAGATAGATAGATAGATAGATAGATAGATAGATAGATAGATAGATAGATAGATAGATAGATAGATAGATAGATAGATAGATAGATAGATAGATAGATAGATAGATAGATAGATAGATAGATAGATAGATAGATAGATAGATAGATAGATAGATAGATAGATAGATAGATAGATAGATAGATATATAGATAGATAGATAGATAGATAGATAGATAGATAGATAGATAGATAGATAGATAGATAGATAGATAGATAGATAGATAGATAGATAGATAGCTAACTGTGTGCTATGAATGGTACTCTCGGTAGGCGGTACGCCGCTTCGTTGAGATGGACATAGTACATAGTGTGATAAGCCGAGTACAATGAAGTTAATTCTCTACGCCTTTCAACTATTTTCAAGATTATGAATTTCGCTAGATAAATGTGAGCCATTGAGATGAAAGTCTAGAGACAAATGATAAACAGTATTTTTTCGCCATTACTATGCTATCAATGCCAAACATGGGCGCTGGCAGCAGCCAAGCCGAGAAAACTTACAACATGTGAAATTAAATGCCTCAGAAATGCTGCAAGAGAAGACCAAACTAGAAACTATGAGAAATTGTGAAATCAGGAGAAGAATCAGTATAATACCATGCACAGAATACGTAGAAAAACAAAAATAAAATGGTTTGGACACTTTATAAGAATTAACCATAACCAACTACCGACAAGAACATATAGCAAGAGAAGATCGGAATACAAGGCCAGAGAAAGACCAACAACAAGATGGATAGATAATATCAAGACAACCCTGAACAAATACGGATTCAACACAGCCAAAGTGAAACATCTGGACTTGGTAGACAAACTAAAGCTTCCAGTCATCTGCCAGACAACGCTTTTTAATTTTCTGGACTACATCAAGCTAGAAAAAAAATAGGACCAGTGTTCTGCTACAAGAGATATCCAGCGGGAGTTTGGGAATGAACGCTGAAGACGAAGATATGCTAGGAAAACAACTTTATTGGTATAAATAATGACACAGCAATTTGGGAATACTTGTCATTTGTCTTTCCCCCCAGGTGAATGATGGTTGTTAGTATCCACACTTGACGTTAAGCGCAGTGCTGCGAGCCTTAGTTGTCGTTCCAAAGCAAGATGTGTCGCCTTGGTTGCGTTGAGTCCATATTTGTTCAAGGTTATCTGGACGTTTTCTATCCATGGTATTCGTGGTCTACCTTTGAATCTATAGCTGGATATTTTTTGTGTGTATTCTATTAGTAGTTTGTATGCTCTTTGGTTTGGTTTCATTGTTCTAAGTTAACCAAATATTTTTATTGCTGTCTTTCGATATGTTCAGTCCATTATATTATACATACGCTTTTCCTGAACTCTGAATTTTTTTAAAAAACATTTAGGAACCATTGCAGCTTTTCTCGGTTAAAGACCATGTTCTAAATTGGGAATAATTCCAAGCCAAACGTAAAATTAAACATTAACCATTTCTTTATCAACCATATTACAGACTCATAGGAATATTTCTCTCATCATCACCATCAGGTGCCATGCCGGCTGGCGTAGGCGATCATCGCTCTCCACAGCTCTCTGTCCACAGAATTTTGTATCAAGGTCGTTGTTGTTTCCATGCCGTGCCAGGTTGTCAAACTATCTAATATTTTCTCACGTTGTCGCCCTCTGTCTCTGTTGCCTTCAATTTTGCCTGTTGTGACTATGTTCTCCAAACCTGCCTTTCTCATGAAGTGGCCACAAAAAGAAGATTGTCTTTTTCTTATATTGCTATTAAGGTCCGTTTCGCATTTGACTCTTTCAACACCTCTACATTCGTTTTTCTGCCAGTCCATGGTACTCTCAAAATTCTTCTGTAGAACCACAACTCTGTATTCTCTATTTCTCTATTTCTCTATTTCATCATAAGAGAAGTTTTAATGTGAATAAATGCAGTAATAAGTTTTTAAAGTGAAAGCGCTATTCAACACCATTTTTTTTACCAACGTTGTGTTATCGGTGTCAAACTTGGACATTAGATTCTAGAACAATTCATAAGATATGAATTGAAACACCGTACCACTGAAATGAAATGTGTGAGACGTATGATGGGAGTTAGCTTGAGAGACAAAATCAGGACTGAAGAACTAAGGAAACAATTAGGGATCAAGTCAACAATAGAATACATCCAGAAACAACAAGTTGAATGGTTCAGCCACATAACCAGACAGAAAGAGCAAAGTATTTTCCAAATGTTATTTTATTGCAGGTCTTTATTTAGATTACTCCAAAGTTAATATGTTATTGTAGTTATTATTTCGAGTTGGAAAAGTTGAATGTCAGACGTGATGTGAAAGTCTGGAAATGAAAATATTGGGAACTGGTTGTATAAAGTATGAGGTCTAGAATTAAATGCAATAACGTGCATCATATTAGGAACAAGTATAAATGGGGGAACATATTCAGTTAAAGGGGTTCGGCAGGCAGTTGTGGAGGCAGTTGTCTAGGAAAGCTGCCGAAAATACTAAAGTCATTGACTACAAACATCGAGTAAACGTCTCGAATTATGTATAGGATTAGGGCTGTGAATTGAAATTGTGAACTAAAGTGTATGTTAGTGAAGACTAGACCAGAGTCGAGTCGTTTAGAACCAAACAAACCGAAAAACTGAGAGTTGTCAGCGTTGAAATACTAGCCCCTATCCACAAGCAGCAAAGATAGAAATAGGGAAGATACTATACACATCAGTGAAAGTAAACTATACGGTCGAGCAACGAGAGTTCGTGAAATTAAATAACCATGAACGATATTGTAAAAGGACATGGCCAGAGTGAAAGTAGTACATGCCTCGACCCAGGTGTGAGCCGTGTTAGTTGTTAACCTTTAGGAAAAGGAACTCTCCCGAAGGAGATGTAGACGAGTTCGCGAGTAGCCGACAGTTGAACGTAGACCTTAACATTAGCATAGTATAATTTCTATTCATGTACATAATTGATACCTTTTTGATGTTGCGCCTTAGATGTGCTATTAAATAAACGGATAGTCTTCATGTTATTTATTATTTTGTCGATAACGAAGCCACCATATATATAACTTACATCGCCCTGCATTTGTTAGTCTGTGTGCGTGCAACGAGTGAGTAGTATGCAGAGACTACAATACACATCAATAGCACACATACAATTTCAGTCTACATTTAACATCGGTCGTTAAGAATCAGTCTCAGTCAGCACACCTCTTCACACCCCTTCCCCTCTGTCACAATATAACCTTGTCATTAGAGATGAGAAAGAGAGTTCTGAAGTATAACTCGTGTACTAACATATGGATGCGAGTCGTAGACAATAAACAAACAGGAAAGTGGGAAATAAAAGGCAGTGGAGATATTGTTCTACAGAAGAATGCTGAGAATACCATGGACTGCCAGGAAAACTAATGTGGGGGTGTTCAAAGAGTCAAATGCGAGACAGAGCTTAATCAATAATATAAGAAAAAGATAATCTTCATGTTTTGGCCACTTAATGAGACAATGAGGTTTGGGGAACATAGTTACAACAGGCAAGATTGAAGGCAACAGAATCAGATCGCGACAACGTGAGAAAATATTAGACAGTAATAACCTGGCACGCCAGGGAAACAACAACGATCCTGATACATAATACTGGAGATAGAGAACTATAGAGAGCTATGATCGACTACTCCAGCCGACATGGCACCTGATGATGATGATAAGTTAGATAGCCATACCTATGAAAATCACACCGTACAACTGTCATTAAATGTGAAATTTAATTTTAACAGAACCCTTTCTTCTGCTAAAATCTTGAATCTATCGTATTCTGTTCTTAAATATTGATTGCACTCATATTGAACAGGAAATATGTTGAACATTGACTCGCCCTGTTCCAGTCAAGTCTGCACCGAACGAACTTTAGCCTCGATATAATTTGATGACGCACAATGATAATTATTTCTGGAAATAAGCTATTAAAGTTTCTCAGAGCTTCCAACGCATTTTTCTTCATCTGGGTCTTGTCGATCAGGGTACTGCTACATTTAAAAAACGTCTGCCTGTTGTATGTAGTAGATTGACTTATCAAACACTGTTCCCATCATTAAGTGTCGTCTCCGCAATGAAGGTTGGCTGAAACAGATCTCCAACATTCCTGTCTCTTGTCTTGGTGGTGCACTCTGGTATACTGTTACATCTCCATCTCGTGATGCTACTTTCCCACTTGTATCTCTGCCTACCTCTTGCTCACCTCCCCCTCAATTTTACCCCAAGTAAGTTCTTCAGCAAGGTGTCATGTCTTTTAATATGTCCAAAATATTGTATTTGTTTGATCTGTATTTCCTTTAATAATTATTTCTGCATTCGAAGTGTTGTTAGAACCTTTTGTTTATTTTCTTATCTTTCTATGGCGTTCTCCCTAATGACACCTCCTATATCCTCCTACATCATATATACACCTCATATATCATATCGCCCGGGTGTTGCCGGGGCCTGAAAGGGGAGCTAAGAATAGCAACACTGTCTACCTTCCATGCATGTCGTAAAAGGCGACTAAGGAGGTTATGGGATGGAGTTGGCTGTCCCATCCCATATAGGGTCAGTGACCCAAAGCCATGCTGAAGTCGGATGTGTCCGGCCGAAAGGCGCAGATATTGCAGCAATGCTGTAAACCATGACACAACGCATTCCGTTCTCCGGACTACATCCTCTTAATCTGCAGGAGTTAGAGAATGTACGCAAAGAAGAAGAAGAAGATATATCATATATCCACACCTCATATACCATATATCCACACCCCAAAGGTATGATTTCTGTCTTTCAATTGTTGTTTACTGTCCGTGTTTCAAATACTGTTAAATTCTTGTAAAACATCAATTTTGTGGAAACTGAGGTCAGTGCGAAGTCCTATAGCAACTGAAAAAAATGGAGTGGGAAATATTTTCTGTCCATTTCTACCACCATGATAAGTGTATGATGATGATGATGATAAGTTAGATAGCCATAGCTATGAAAATCATTCCGTACAACTATCATTAAATGTGAAATTTAATATTAACAGAACCCTTTCTTCTGCTACTATCTTGAATCTATGGTCTTCTGTTCGTAAATATTGATTGAACTTATATTGAACGTTGGTAGCTCAGTGGTTCATGCTCTGGCTTCCTAGCCATGTAGCTAATGGTTTGATTTTTCGCTGAGGTGGTAACTTTTCAAACACAAAACTATTCGAGATAGGTACTAAAACGAATCTCAAAACTACATAGGACCATCTTATGCTGTCTAAACCAACCGTGCCGTTTCATTGGTCAGTCTAAAATATAGGTCCTACACAGAAAATACAGACCTAACATTAAAATACGGAACTAACAGTAATATACAGACCTAACAGTAAAATGCACATCCAACCCCCCAAAATAATTGTAAACTAAAGACCTACACATAACTTAGTAAAAGTAAAATATAGTCTTAACAGAAAATAAATACAGGCCAAACCGTAAAATAGAGCACTTTAAAATACAAACCTAACCTGTAAAATACAGATTTAACAGTAAAATACAGACCAAATAGTAAAATACAGACCTAATCAATATTTCTCGATGCTGTCTGTGGTAAGTGATATTAACATCTGTACAAGTGTTGTTTTTTTTTTTCAATGTATGACAAATCTGCTCTCTACCAACGTTCAATTATATTTGTTCAATAATTTTGTTTATTTAAAGAAACAGACTCCTTTTTTATCAAAGTCAATGCACACATTTATGCAACCAACGAAAGATTTTGTTGGACAGACTGCTGTAAAAATAAATCAGATTTCTTCACATCCGTCTTTGAAGTTGCATTTGTGAAGTGAATTCAGTGATAAACCAATTTATCTTTAATAACTTTTATATCATCCCCCCCCCCCCCTAGTGACACTCTCTCCATGCCGTCGTGTCTCTTAATTTATTTACTATTATAAAATAGAGACACGACGGCATGGATAAAGTGTTAATGGAGGAAGGCAATATATTCAAAGGCTGCCCAAAAGGCCGTTGGACAAAAGACATTCAAGAATGCCTGCGCATGTCATTAAAGAGGCAGGACAACTTGCTCAAGACAGCGGAGAATTCAAGAGATGCATATGGAAGACTACGTTCTGGAAAGAATATGTCACCTTTTGATGAAATGGATTATTTCTTAATAGTAAAAAGCTCTTATATAAATAACTCGATTAAAGTCCGCGGTGGAAAGCAGTATAGCTGACCAATACTCCAGTGTAGCATTTCCATGGGCAGAAGTTTACTTGGTGGCGCCCAAATCCTCTCCGAAACTCGGCTTTTCGACAAGGAAAAAATAGCTGTTATTCTACGCCATTTTGAGAGGAAGTAAAATATCAAGGAACAGTGGAGGGGGGAAGGAGAAAAGGCGATAAATACCATGGATTGATAACATCAAGGAATGGTCTGGGCATGATTTTTCTACATTCCTCCCACTGGCTGAGGATAGAGGTTTTCCGATGGTTTTTCTGCCGATGTCTCCAGTGTGGCACCTCTACGACCCTGACGGGTTATGAGTTTTATTATTATTATTATTACCTCACCATATGAGGTACTTTTTAATTTAACAAATATCAACTTCTGGGATAGCAGGACCGTTGATACTTCTTTGGTTAAAAAGGGGGTGGGGAGATTTACCTATACAAAAGTTAGTTACCTCCTATCTTGAAGAATTCTTTCATTCTTTTTCGAAAAATCATAATGCAGCAAACGGGATTCGTATCAGATCTTCTTCGCGAGTTTTGGTGATTTTTTTGTGCTGCTAAAGCATTAAAATGGAGGAGGAAGGGTGTACTTGCTTTTTGACTTTCTAACTAGTACTAAATGTCATGTTATGATTTCCTTATGGGGTAATTTTATTCCCCCCCCCCGGCCAAAAAAAATAAGTTCTACGGGTTTGTGGAATTAATACCAATAATAGTTTAAAACACTATAATCCGGCAGACGATTATTGGAAACACAACAATGAAGTTAAAAGATGTCTTCAATAATTTAACATAGCACATAACTAATAGAGGCACTGCCAGTGATCACATTACACTTCTAATGACATAAACACCGAAAGCATTGAAAGGATTATTTTTTAAATGTAATGCAAAAAACTGCAGGGACAGAGACGAACGAAAAATTGACAGAACATTTGGTATCGACACACCATGGTATCGACACAACACGATATCAATACCTTAGTATCGACACAATATGGTATCGATACACTTGGTATCGACACACCGTGGTATCACACAACATGGTTTCGACACAACATGGTATCGACACAACATGATTATGACAAAACATGGCATCGACACCTAGCAATGACAAATGTTAAGAACGTAATCATTGGTTATGGCTCCATTTGCTGCCAACATCTGAATGCGTGGAGTGTTAAGATGGCTGCCTTTCAATTGTGAAAGCTCAGAAAAACCACCCCATTACACATAGGAAGTAAGAGCTAATCGCTCGCAATTCCTGGGGTCCTCAAACAAGTAAACAATCCTAGTATGCTCTTAAGAATCGGGTTATCTGATAATTTTTACACTATATGTTTTGTTTTGTTGATAATGACCATTTGTTAAATTCACTTTTGAAATTCAATTAGAGTTATGCCATTGACTGCGAATTCGTAGATTTTCTTGCACCGCCTCTTCTCTTTCCATCCTCCAATGCGTAGTTCAATTAAAGTTATGTTTTTGACTATGAGTTTGTAGATGGCTAATATTCTGGTAATAGCCCTATTCTGGCCGCAAATGTAGTGCTCCAAAACTACTTTCCATTCCGAAAATAAAGCGGAAGCTCAAAATTCATGAACTTTTTGCACATCACTGGAAAAACACAGGAAAACACATACATACCGACATTTACATTCTAATATAAATTATATAAACCGATACATACTTTTGTATATATTTATATGGTTTAGCACTCCTCTTCCTTATCACATCCAATATTTATTTATTTATTTTTAATTTCTTATTGTATATATTTACATCCAGTAGATAATATAAAATCAAGGGTATAGGGAAGATAGACATTAAAAAAACCTTTAAAAGTAATACAAAGACTGTTAAATATGTGTGGCATTTTGCTATGCCATGTGAACATCAGTTGTGATGTTCCTGCGCGTCGTTTTTTTGTTGTATATGTGTATGTAATTTTGATAAACATTTCAGACCTCAGAGGTCTACAGATTCCAGAAAACAGATACACAGACGGCACAGTTCTATTAACATCAAATTAGAAAGGCTTACTAGCATAATGAAATCATCAAAAAGATTTAGCGAATAACAAAAACTGTTTCTAAATATGAAAAGGACAAAATTAATGACAACCAAAAAGTGAAAAACAAGGCTTAAAATTAATATTGATAACAGTGTTTTAGAAGAAATGACAAATCTAGAATGTCTAGGAGCTAGCATAAACAGTGCAGGAGACTGTACTCGAGATCAGGAGGAGAGCCGTAATAGCTATGTCCAAATTAAAACAACTGAAAAAACTGTAGCACGGTGCAAACACGGGAACTAAGGTATATTTGTTGTGTACATGTGTGTTCTCTGTGACGACATACGGCTGAAGAAACATGGACAATCAATAAAACTACATGCAAGAGGATAGAAGCTTTCGAAATTAAGTGCTATAGAAGAGTCCTGAGGACACCATGGACAGTAATGAAGACCAATCAAGACGTGCTAAGAAAAATCAACGTCCAAGAAGGCTGACTTTTAAAGACAATTTTAAGAAGGAAGTTGGTTTATTTCGGAAATGTGAAGAGACACGATGGCATAGAAAGAGTGTTGTTGGAAGGGGCTATAGAGGCAAAGGTCGACCAAGAAGTCGCTGAACAAGAGATTTTCAGGAATACATGCACATGTCGATAGAGGAGGTGGGACAACTTAACGAGAGATAGCGCGGATTTCAGGAGATTCATATGGAATACTACGTTCTGGAACGAATACGTCACATGACAAAAATCTTGATAAAGGCTTTTTTTTATCGAAATGTCCATTTGTGTATGTTATTATGCTTGCTTACAATGATTAGCAAAATCGAATTACCCTGTCTCGAACTTTACATTTTTTATTTCAGTTTTGCGTTGTGAGTACATATTATTAAATAAGTCTCCGCACTTGTTTTTTTTTTACCTCTGAAACTATTATACGCAAAGCAATACTTACCAGGTACATATGATGACAATGTAACAATAATATGTTCGACATTGGAAGTATGTAACCTTGCGCATGTGAGATCCTATATGTGAAGATAACTAGTTTGTCTTGTCTCATGTCAAAAATGGACGATACTCTTTAATAAATTATGTAAATTGATTTCTGATTTCGCTTTGGAAATTGGTTTCGAAATTTTGAAATGCGTTTAAACAGCTTTCGGAGGGCCCTGTTTAAGTAGATCTACGAGGTAAATCATTTTAGTGACATTCCAGTTTCAGATGTGGCAGCAGACCATCTAACGATGACCGTCGTCAACACAGACCATCCATTATCCACACCAACGAGATCGTGGCAAGTGTGCAAGAATTATGCGTCATCTGACTATCTGACATGAGACTGACATCTGACTATGAGAGAGGTTTCTGAGGATTTTGGAATATCATTTGGTACGTTCCTTAAAATTTTAACTGAAGCCTTCACATTAAGGTGGTGACAGCCAAACTCGTGTCTAATCTCTTACCCGAGGAACAGAAAGATAATCGGCAGTCGATTTGCACTACACGTGCAACAAGCAACAACAAAAAAACAAAAAACCAAGCAAGATGTCATCGATAGTCACCGGTGATTAAAGATTTGTGTACGGATATGACCCAGAATCCAAACAAATGTTCCCCAGTTAGCAATAATCATCATCTCCTCAACTGAACAGGCATGGGAGGTCAAGTGAATGTCAAGATCATGATGACTGCATTCTTCACTATTGATGGGGACAGATTGTCAATGCAGAATTATATAAGACAGTCATGTTTGCAAGTCATTTTCCTGAAAAGTGGCGCACCGGCAATTGTGTTGTGCATAATGACAATGTCCACAGCCTTTTCACCAAACACCTTCATACTTACTCTATTCAGAATTTGCTCCGTGTTTTAAGAGAAAAATGAAAAAAGGCTCAAAATGCGTTGAGGATTGGCGTAATTGTACTCAGTTAATCTCACATGTTCTCCGTCTCTATCAACGAAGTGGTACATCGCTTGCCAAGAGTACCACTCGTAACACGTTCTCTGTAGCTTCAAGAAATTGTCCTTCAAAGCACAGCCTCTTCAGCACAAAGCAAACGGCTTAACCATGAAACAATGAAAGGTCGCCGATTTGATGACAATGAGGAGATTCAAGACATGGCGACGAAAAAATTACGACTATTCCTAAATGTGAATTCAATGGGTGCTCATTTAAGCTGCAGAAGTGCTGGAATAAGTGTATACAATCGTATTGGAACTACTTTGAAGGAGACCAATTAGTTTGAAAAGTATAACGTACAGTTTTCCCAAAAGATTTATCCTGGAACGTATTGAACATCCTTCTTTTAACGCTTACATTTTAACAGCCACATGATTTCCAATTACATATTTTAATATTAATGAAATAGCTCTCTTTTACCAGCAGAAGCCCGTCACAGCTTTAAATAAGCATAGATTGAACACCTTCAGCCAGATGTCGATTTTGTATGCATTTTCGTACTAGATATGACAGCTGAGTTAAATCAGGCTTTGAAAGATCTGTTGCAGTTTGAGAAGGAAAGTAGTACGTCTTCAGATGAGGGAAATAGCCACGGTCTGATTCCTTTTGTTTGTGTCTCTTTTAAAATCGCCTGAGTGCTCTACTGAATTCAGAACATGTAACAACTGCATTCATCTGATCTTTCCAGGCTGGACGGTCTAGAACTGTGGACTCCCAAGAACATTGATCGTCCTGCAGTGCTTGAGGGATGTCTTTAAATATTTATTGAAGCGATTTTTCTGTCTTCAACTTGAATGTTTTGTTTTTTAAATTACTAATTGACAAAGTAGCTCACATCTGTGTCTGTGACTCATTATATCATCATTAAAAACGACTCATTATTGGTAGTTTTTCCGAAAGCTTTAATTACCACTTCACCCATTAACATCCCCCCCCCCGGTAAATATCGTTGACTATTCTATAGTATGTAAATGAGTGAGAGATATTCTCAGCCGCTAAAGCACAATTTAAAATGATGTGTGATAAAAACTGTGTTTTTCCGTGGTCGTTTCATTGTGTGTTTCGGATATGAGCTGTGTGCTCCACCATTTAACAACAAGCCCACTAAACTGTCATTCTGAGGTATTAAAATGTGTGAACGGCTCCACAAGTTGCACTGTTAACAACCATGAAACTTGGTAAACTCCCTTGGTACGGGCATATGGTGAGACAATACTCAATGAACAAGATATTCCTCAAAGTATGGTGGATCATGGAAGAAGACGAGTTGACCATAATAAGACATGGATGAATAATATCGAGAACTCCATAAGGTATAGAATTTTCAAATTCATCAGGATGGTAACAGATCTGAAACATGGACTACCCACACCAAACATGAGAGGAGACTTGACATTTTTCATCTAAGATGTTTCCGCAAGATCTTAATCATTAAATAGCACTACAAAATCACCAACATGGAAGTGTTGCGCCGCAGTCAGCCACCATTTTCCATGGAAACACTCAATATAAATAGATTGAGTTGCTGGGTCACGTCCGCAGAATGGTAAACTGCCACATCCCAAAACAAGTACTATTCGGGGAACTGACTGAAGGTCATCGAGCCCTCGGTAGACAAATGTTGAGATCTAAAGACATCTGTAAATTCTCACGGCCATCTATACAAACACAGCCGAAACTCGGAATTTCTGGAATCAGAACCTGCGTACGGGAGTAGAGTTGTTCAGAAATAATGTTTAAGGATATGGAAGAAAAAAGAGAGGGACAAACAAAAATATTCCGTTGCCGTGATATGATCTATTGAAAAGTCACATTCCTGAGAAAATATTCAACGGATTGCTTCTTCTTATTGCTAAATGACATAGAGGATATAGTCCAACTCAATCGAGCTTCCGTAACTAACGGCCAAAACTAAAGCATGAAGTAAAACAGGAATTTCTAAAAAGTATGAAAACAGCGGCTGTCTTCATCGCTGTAGCGAGAGCATATGTTGAGTGCTGGAGAGAAGGATCGCTGTATAAAATTAGAAAAATTGGAATAGATGGTAAGGCGTATAACTATATAAAAATCTTCTTGCAAAATATACACTTCAAAATACTAGTAAATAATCACATGTCAGAATCATATGAGCAGGAAAGCAGCATCTCACAGAGATTCAAAATATCTCCAACACTATTAACAATTATGGTTAATGATTTTGGAGAAGAATTCGCAGATGTTAAGAACAACCTGTTACAGTTTGCAGATAATGTTGCAATCTGGAACTTAGACAATAACATCAGATATCTGAAAGTAGGGATTCAAAGACAACTAAATAAAGTAACAAGCTGTATGGCAAAATGGTGTTTTAAAATTAATGCTACCAAAACAGTAGGAATGCTCTTAAGCATAAATGGGGCTCATACATCTAAAATTAAGAATATATATATATAAATAATGAATCAATTAAATTCTCTCCATCCACCAAATTCCTGGGGATGGTGCTAGATCCAAGTCTGAGATAGCATAATCATATGTTACATAATAGACAGAAGCAGAGGTACATAAACTTGCTTAGGTAAATGAGATGTAGTGGATGGGGCGTGTCGACTAAGACAATAACAGTGTTCTATAAAGCCTTTATAAAAGGCAAAAATATGCTAGCATTGTGTACGAGTCAACATTCTCAACCATTATCTCTAAAATGTAAAATGTAATAAAAAAAGGATCTTGCAACAATAGCTATGGTGACCAGAGGGATGTCCGATGAAGCAATAGCTCCAGGACTTGAATATTGATTAGGAGCAAGCATCTGGGGGCATTCCCATATATGATCTGCTTGCAGTTCCGCCAGCCATCTAAAAGTGTATAAGCTCCGTGTCCCAGTCAGGTGCTGATTACGATTTTTTTCTGATCTTTTCGGAGATGAGCACTTTCTCCCATCGCCTTAGTCACTCCCATTTCTACCATTCTTTGAATATGTACATTGTCACGTTCGACTTCCTCCTCGTCTTCCCGTAGGGTATCTATGACTGCTCTCATCAATTCAATCTTGTCTCTTCTTATCTCGGTGCTGTTCGCCTAAGCTTTGCCAGACAAAACACATCGGCTCTTTCGTTTCCCCTGACCCCAGCATGACCTGGACAGTAGATCCATATAATGCTCTGCGCATTGTTGATAAGAGTGACACATTCAGATCATACACTTTTCTATCTTGCACAGCATACTTTGAGAGTCAGATAGAATCACTGAGTCTGTTTCCATTCTCATACTCGATGGTGTAGTGGGGTATGCAGCTGACTTCACGGCTTATTTCTTGCATTTTTGGTAGTCCACGAAACTCCAACCATACCTGTTTGTTTCTTGCGTTACTGAGCCGTCAGTGTAAATTATAGCTCTAGGACTACTGCCATTAACTCTAAGAAGGAAAGAACTAACTAAAGATTAACTAACTACTAGTCTAAAATAGAAAATGATACAATACATCCAGTATATAAAGCATTTAATAACTATGATAATATTGGTAAGTTCTGAGTTGAAATTCACCGAGTCCCAGCGAGGTGTCGAACAAATTTAGAGCTTGATCAAATGTCAGAAATTAGAGAGCTAATAGGTAATCAAAACTAATATAAAGCAGTAATACCCAGATGTTCAACGCATGTGTTATTTCGGTTCTAACATACGGGTGGGAAAACTGAAAATCAACTACATCTTTAGAAAACAAACTAAATGCCTTCGAAAGCAAATGTCTCAGGAAAATCACAAACACAAACTGGAAGGACTATAGGTCAAACGAAACGCCAAGAGAAGAGACAAAACATGAATAGATCACAGACGTTATTAGAAAAAAGCGTTTGACATACATCGGTCACGCACTCAGAATGCACGAAGAGAGAATACCACGTCGTCTTTAAATGGTCACCAAGTGGTAAAAGAAAAAGGGGAAGACCAAAAAACAACACTGAAAAGAACTATCGAAAAATAAATCACACCAGCTGGTATAAAAATGAACGATATGGAACAACTGGCTGTTGATCGACATGCATGGAAGCTATGATATCTGACCTATGTGTCATGCTTGGCACAATAGGAAAATGCTGATGATGAATACCCACATGGGAACTAATAACATCAGATACTGATACGTTCTTATATGGTTTAGTTTAAAAAAAGAGCACAGTAATAATAAAACTAAAAGTATAGCAATAGAGCACATAAATGATATAACTGAAAATAGTCTTAAAGTATCAGATGGATCTAAAGGAGAGGTATGACCAACGGTTTTCAGGAATTTTGATTCCCGAATAATAACTAAATAATAACTTTAAACTACCAGAACATACATCAATATTCACAGCTGAACTAGTAGCAATACTAAACGCACTAGAGATAATAATTGATAATCCTCCTAAAAAGTAACAATTCTGACTGATTCATTATTATCAGTCCAGGCAATATACAAAATAAACATAACAGTCTATTCTAGAAAGATATAGTAGAAGATATATTACACTTAAATCAACTAATATCACATTTGTACGAGGATTAATGTAGTTTGGATTCCAGACCATGTGGGAATACCAGGAAAATGAGGCAGCGGACAAGGAAGCAAAGAGAAACACAAAATTAAGATCTATATAAGACTTGTAAGATCTGAATTTAGGAGCATAATGAGGTACACGATACTAAAGGAGTGGACAGAAAAATGGGACTATCTATCTGTCTATTGTCATTTCCACTTGTGCCGAAAAGTGTCGTGTAGGCAATTCGGAGTTTTTGTCTTTGGCCATTTGAGTTACATTGGCCATAGTAAGCCTGTGTCGATTTAATGTTTCTATGATTGTCTCTGCGCATCTAATTCTTGGTCTTCCTCGTGCCGCATAGCTTGTTCTTCTACTGGTGTATGCATAAAGGGCTGGTTACGACGGTTTCGTTCTTATGACATGACCAAACCATCTGATTTGTTCAGATAGTCTTTACTTATTTCCTGATATCTTCATTTCTCCCGCAGTCTCTTCTCGTGAAATTTATAAGCTTTCCTCAAACATCTCATTTCGCAAACTGTGATCTTTTTCGTTAGTGTCTTTGCCAAGGGCCATTTTTGACATTGGTAACACAGAGTTGGTATAAAAATACTATTTATCAATTGTCGTTTTGTGTTTTGTTTGTGTTTAGTTTCATGTTGTCTTGTCCCCAGGTTGTATGGAGAAAGTGTGTGTGCCGCTGTAATTCTTTTTCAGATTCGTATATTAAACATTGATCATCTGGAAATAGCAGTTTGTCGAGTGAGTTGTGATCTTCATTTGATGCTTCTGCAGTGGTAAATTGGTTTCTTGCGTCTGATTCTTTAGTTCTTTAAAAATAAATTTTTGTCAGAATCGTTACATTTAATGCATGTCTTCACTTTTGTTTCATTTTAATGTAAATGTGTACTCATGTGACTTTGTCCTTCAAATCTATTTAAAGTCCATGTGTGTTACGAACAGAAGTTGTGATAGTACACAGCCTTGTCTAAAGTCTGTTTATATTTAAAATAGGTCTGTTGTGCCCTCAGTAGTTCTGATTATGCTCCGGCAGTTTAAAATTGGTTAAAATGGAACATTAGTGCAAAAGGAAGACATGCTAATGCTCTGTTAATGGGACCCTCTAGGACCAGTCCAATTAAGGAAGATATGAAAATCCCTGCCAATAGGAAGCTACTAGGATTTAGACTGGGAATGTAATTACATAAAATACTTCAACAATATGTAAAGACTGTGAAGAGAAAAACACAATTGACAATTACCTACTCCATTGTCATAAATTCCACCATCATAGAGAAAGCCTAAAATATTACTATCTAAATAATACAATCCCGTATAACCTAGAAAAGCTGCTTGGCTATGATGTAGACCTACCAAGAGATAGACTAAAACTAATTAAAATTAAGCAATTTATTACCAGAACCAAAGTTCAAATTTAAAAGTCTAAGTAAATTGACAAATGCAAAATAATATAAGTAAGTGGTTATTATTAGTCTGAGCTTCCAAGTCCTCTTAGGGTCAACACTATTCTTTGTCTCCCTTTCAGTCCCTCTCATGGCTTTCAATCATTTTCAGGACTCCGTTTGTTCAGGTGTTTCTCCACAGCTTTTCCAGCAGCTCGAACAGAAGAACTCTTACCACAGAAGACGCTTGGCACTATGGAATTTCTTTACTATTCATACGGTTTTTCCTCCTCTTCTTCTTTCGCTCACTTGAAACATGTCCCATATCTGTAATTCTGTCTCCAGAATAAAACTCATTGTTTTTTGTAGTTCATAGAGTGGTCCATAAAGCTTCCCATTGTGTTTTGTGCGTAGCATCCTAATTAATTGTGCGCCTTTTGGTTGGTTGCCTCCGTCTTCAGCACATTGCTTACTTGGGCAGGACTGTGGTCCTGCTCGAGTGGGACTGCCCGACCGGTCTTAGTTTCCATCCCCTGATGGGGCACTGTTTTTCAATTATCCCAGATCATAAGTCACACATGCATAAAAGCCAAAACGACTTGATATAACCAACATAGTCTCGTTTTAGGTTGAAAGGGTTGTGCCTAGGTCAGAGGCTTTAATCTCCCAAATAACATACAAACAAAAGAACAAACAAATGTACATTAATTACTATGATGTATTCTATGGTTCAGGTACTGTACACACGTATGACTTAAACAAATCACTGCTGCTATGATTTAGGACTATTATATGATTCACATACTATACAAATTATATTCACACCATATAATCTGTGTACAGATGTACACACATTACTGTCACGCATATAAGCGTACAAATATAAACAAACCTCAGCGGTGCCAACAGCTAGTAAACTCCATTGCAAAAACGCCAAGACAATCCAACTTTACAATAACAAATGCAAAAAAGAACGGTAGTGATGCGATGGTTGGCATTTGTAAGCACAAAATGTGAAATGGCCTTCCACTTATCCAACAACTAGAAATATCAACATTTTTCTCGTTTTTCGCCCTACATTTCCATTTTATGACGTAACATATGCTGGTAATTCTGTTGGTGACCTTGTAACCTACATAGCCATGTTTCATATCAAGAACAGCGAAGACCGATGATTCTGACGTCTTGTCACTGTAGTTCCGCGCGTAAAGTTATAAATTTTTGTCAGAATCGTTACATTTAATGCATGTCTTCACTTTTGTTTCATTTTAATGTAAATGTGTACTCAGGTGACTTTGTCCTTCAAATCTATTTAAAGTATTGACCTATTTTTTTAATAGCATTACAGCATGCACAATGGCATATGGATTCACGTATTTGCCTAGCAGGTTTGATATATGTTTCTAAATATGAAATCTATCTATCTAATACGCTGTATCCCTTGTTTGCCTTGTGGCGTCAAGGGTAGGAGAGTTCTCTGGAGATGGCCTTCCTGTGTGCTGTTCGTAAGATTGTTACTGTGGCTTCTTTGATTTACAACACGAAATGAAGTAGATTAACTGAGAAATGTATTTTGTGATCAACGTTACAATATATGCACACACACATGAACGCACACATAGCAGTACAAGTTCAATAATCTATAATCTGTGTGACTACCGTCTAACGGCTTGTCAGGCTCTTATTTGCTTGATAATGTTCACAATGTTTCTAGTCTGTACCTGATTTATCTTGTGCTGTCTAGTTCGGAGTTTATCAACCGAAGTATTATCACGAAAGCGGGAAGAGCACTAGATATAGGGACACACAGTCTATCCCAGGAGAAGTCGAATTGTATGCGTGCTGACATGACGCTGGATAGTTGTATTTGTTGTTGCGAAGATATGCTATCTAGTCGTGTTGCATGATACCATATTTACTGGTGCTCCCCTCGGCATGGTGTGTCCGACATCATCAACTGTGTTTGCTTATGAAGGACTGTGGTTCTGCACGATTGAAGGGGTGGACCGATAAAACTGTTCCCAGCGTCTGTTGGTTGACTAAGCCCCATCTCCACTTCAGGAAGTTGGCCTCGATGAGGGCTAGATAATTGAGGAATAATCTTTGACAATAAAAGAAATGTAGGTTAAAATGTAAATCCTCCTTCTGACGTCACCTATTATTACTTTTTCATTGTCTGTGGCACAAAATGACCAATAAAAATCAAGCAAAAAATCAAATGTGTCGCTGTAGAAGAATGATTCACGATGATCCAACAGCGCTGCATAATTGACGAAACACACGAATTGCGGGTGGACGTAGAAGAGGACACAAGGGAAGATATGGATTCATAATATGGCCAGATTTAAGGCGAAAAATGGCTCATATTGTGTAAATGTTTGACTTTGTGCTGTGTTTTCTCCACCTGTACACCGCCTGAAGCGATAGGATCAAAAGTTTGACTTTGTGCTGTGTTTTCTCCACCTGTACTCCGCCTACTAAAAGTACTAATAATAGAAGCGATAGGATCAAATGTTTGATTTTGTACTGTGTTTTTCCATCTGTACTCCGCCTACTAAAAGTACTAGTGATAGAAGCGATAGGATCAAATGATCTCTGGGATCTCGGAAAAAAATCATTTGTAAACAAGACGGTACAACCCAATAATAAAGCAGCAATCTTGTGAAAACAATGCAGACACTTTAATAATTATACCATGTGGATCCTCCTGTTAGGATTAAGATTATTAAGCCCCAAAAAACCCTCATCCCTTTAGCGGATTTCCCAAAAATATCATCAAATTCTTCATCAAATAAAAGGATGACCTTTTTTTATGCAAATGCCCCCCCCTCCCACAAGGAAGTATATATCTAATGCCATGCGAATAACCCTGAATGGTTATTGGTTTATTCATATTGTTATGGGCTGATTAATTAGTTAGTTCATTAGTTAGTTAGTTGAATATTTGATGAATTAGTTATTTGGTTAGTTTGTTGGTTAATTAATTGATTAGTTAATTGGCTAATTAGTTGACTGGTTAATTGGTTGTCTAGTCAGTTATTTTGTTAGTTGGTTGGTTAGTTAATTAGTTATTTAGTTAGTTGGTTAATTGGCTGCTTGATTAGTAGGTTAGTCGAAGGATCATCGTTGCCGAACATCGAATCATTGGTGCATAAGATATCCTCCTCAAGATATTCCGCAGTGTGTAGCGACTGGCCACGCCCACCCATGTATTAGTTTACACATCTCCTCTAATTTTTAAAATTATAAACCAGCATAATGGTACAACGACATCCCCATAAGTGATCCACTCCCCTTTCCAGAATTCATCCAAGCGTATGCAGACTCAAAGTCCCAGTCAGATGTTGATTATGTGATCTTCAGATCTTTCCAGGTAGGACACATTTTCTCCCCACAACCCGAATCATCCCTATTTCTGTAATTCTTTATATGTACGAGTTATCATCTCAACCGTCGTCATCTTCACTCTTAAGTAAATAAATGGTAAATCCTAAATAAAGAAAACAGGTTACTGAGAATAGCTAATTATCGATATAAAACAATAATAAATAACAATAAAACATAGAACAATGACAATTATCATCAACGTATCGGTCATATTGGGATCTTTGTCAAGAAACAAATAACGGTTACGAAAACACAACTGTAAAATAAATTAATAACCAAGATGACAGCGGCAATGGCTTCCTCACCAAAAACCACCATTCAAGAATTCATATATAGAATTTACGTAAGAAGTAAAGTTGTTGTTCATCCATCACAAGTGATGATGACCATTTGTTGCATCCACTTTTGAAAATTCAATTTTAGTTATGTCCTTGATTATGAGTTTGTAGATGGCTAATGAGCCCTATTCGAGCTGTAAATGTCCTTGGACAGTTTGGACATGGAATGACGACTGTAGACGGATCTTGGTCTATCCGTGACTTTCTAGCTGCTCTCCGCTGTTGAGCTGCTGCATTTCTTTTCTTTTCACAAGATGATGCGCTCTTTTTTATTTTAGAACGCCATGTAGATCTATTTTGTGCAAGTTCTTCCCATGTATCGTGGTCTATTTCAAAGACTTTCAGTGAGTTTTTTAACGAGTCCTTGTAGCGATTCCTTTGACCACCTTGAGATCGTATACCTTCTCTAGCTCACCATAGAGAAGTATCTTTGGCAGACGATGGTCTGGCATACGCACCAAATGACCTGCCCAACGAATCTGTGTCTGCATCAGGTTCGTGTCAATGCTTGGGATACCTGCTCTATCAAGGACAGTGGTATCTGGAATCTTGTCTTGCCATCTGATAATCATAACTTTTCTGAGACAATTTGTATGAAAATGATTGAGTTTTTTCACATGACGTCTATACACAGTCCATGTTTCACTAGCGTATAGCAGCACTGGAAGTACCACTGCTCTGTAAACTTTCAGCTTAGTCTGTAGGTTAATGCCATTTCTACGCCAAACATTTGCGTACAATCTGCCGAAAGTACTGCTTGCTTTGCCGATCCTTGTATACACTTCATCATCAACGTTGGCAAGAAGTAAAGTGTAGATGTGTTCAGGAGCCATTGCTTTCAATAGTGAAACGACGAAAACTAGCATGTTTCGGACATGTATGGAAGCACGATTCCTTGTCAAAAACAATACTGCAGGGTACTGTCGAGGGTGGAAGAAGCAGAAGAGGACAAATAAAGACATGGACAGACAGCATCAAGGAATGGACAGGGCAAGATATTTCCAGACTCATCCGCATCGCTGAGGATATAATTCGCTGGAGGACTCTGTGTGCTGAAGCATCCAATGTGGTACCCATACGACCCTGAATGTTACGGGTTTATTGATTTATATAGAATTACAGAACTAGGAATGATTTGGGCTGAGTAGAGAAAATTTGTCCTCCCTGGAAATATCTGAAGATCACATAATCAATATCTCACTGGGACTTTGATTCTGCATACGCTTGGATGGTGAGGAAACCATTGTCCCAGTCATCATGGTTATTAATTTATTTTACTGTTGTTTTTTCTTAACCGTTTTTTGTTTCTTGACAAAGTTTCCAATAGCACCGATAAATTAATAATAATTGTCCTTGATAATTGTTTTATTGTTATTTATTATTGTTTTATATCGATAGTTAGGATTCGCAGTAATCTTTTTACTTTAATTATGATTTACCTTTCATTTGTCTGGTTACTGTGCCACTTTTCATTTTGTTGGACACCCTCCGATATTTTGGTTATTTATATTAAATTGGTCCAGACAATACCACTAGAGGAATTAGCAGCTTTATGTGACTTTGGAGTTGAACTGGATAGTGGGAAATTATAGGCAATAAATATGTGGTTCTATAGAAGAATGCTAAGAATACCATGGACTGCCAGAAAAACTAATGTGGAAATGTTGAAAGTGTCAAATGCGAAACGGACCTTACTCAATAATATAAGAAAAAGATAACCTTCATTTGTTGGCAACTTCATGAGACAGGCAGGTTTAGAGAACATAGTCACAACAGGCAAGATTGAAGGCAACAGAGACAGAGGGCGACAACGTGAGAAAATATTACACAGTTTGACAACCTGGCATGGCAGGGAGACAACAACGATCTTGATACATAATACTGTAGACAGAGAGCTGTGGAGAGCCATGATCGCCTACGCCAGCCGGCATGACACCTGATGATGATATTAGTAAATAAATGACTGCAATTATTAGGCTGGTGCTATCTCTTTTCAATACTGTGCAATCAACTACAGCATTGCTCGTCTATCAGTCTATCTTTCGTTGTCTCTGACAACTTTTCTGATCAGGGCAGTATATCCATGTAGTACTTGGGACAACCGAGTTGTTTAGCAGCGTTACCAAACCCTTTCTTAGCATGCACATTTCTATCTTTCGCAGCGTGCTTTGGGAGTCAGCGAGTATCACCGCGTGAGTTGATATTTCAGTCACCTACCAAGTGCCGGAGTCACCGTTTTTATTTCCACTTTCATGCTCGATATTGTAGTGAAGTTTGCAGGCAGTTCCTCATTTATCTTCCTGCCATTCTTGCAGACAACATAGCTTTATCCACAATTATTAGTTTCTCTGAGCTATCTATATACAGCATTGCCTTGCAATTTTGAGTCTCTTCTAGTTAGAACTCACAAACTTGTAAGTACACCACCTCATGAGACGTTGTACCCCCATTTGCTCAGCTCTACTCACGCCACTGATAGCTACAGATGTCTTTCAATTGTGCAGGATCTCAGTGTAAAGCTTTAGCCCATGTGTGTAGGGCATCAATCAGTAGTGGCATGGATAACCAAAGAAGCAGGAAACACAGATACTTCGAAAACGTGTAAGATGTGAGAGTAAATGTGTAAATTAAAGGGTAACAAATAGTAAAAACGGCATACTGTAAACGAAAAAAAAGGATACACGCCGTTTCGAATAAAAAGCCTTCGTCAGAACGAAAAACAACGGACAATCGGGTTAGTCGTTGTTCGTCCATTGTCTTCTTTTCTTGTGTTCATAATGTTACGGATTTTAAATTGGGCTGCGACGTCTTATTTATATAATTATACTTATTACGGCACCTGAGCATTATTCAGTACGCTATTGAATTACCTACTCTAAATGGTACTCAGTGATAAGCTGCATGTATATATGTTTGTATGTATATGTGTATGTAGGTGTGTGTGTGTATGTAAGTATGTATGTATGTATGTATGTACGTATGTACGTATGTATGTATGTATGTACGTATGTATGTATGTATGTATGTATGTATGTATGTATGTATGTATGTATTTATGTATTAGTGTATGTGTGATTATATACCAGCGTGCTGCTAGGTTCAGACACGTTAAGTATATATCGGGAAACCCAAGTACAATGAAGTAAACCCTCTGCGCCGTTTGATACAAGCGTAGAAAAAATGTATCATCTATCGGAGTTTTCAAATTTAACAGGCGGTAACAGAACGCCCTACTTGTATATCTCTTACATCACTGTCTATGGAGTGATAATCTGTGGGGGGGGGGGTGGTTCAGATATAACTAACTTAAACTCCAGTCTTAGGTTGAGGGGTTCGTGCCTCGGCAAGAGGCATCTATCACAGGTTTATCGTTTGTTCTTTTCCCAGACAAATTATTGATCACCTCCCGCCTTTCTGCCATTTTTCCTTAGATCTAAATTTGCGCATGTTTTTGCCAATATCATTTTTGACCTTCTTCACTATTAGTTTTACTTTGGCACATATTTTATTGTATACGATTTTTGCTTCTTGTGAAGGTGAGATCTCAAGGGCTTCTCTTGCTTTTTTTCTATCGAGGATTCCAGCTTGCATTTCTTTGTTGTAGAACGGTTTGTATAATTTCCTACTGTCCCTTAGGATGCTTTGTGATGCTGAATTGAGGATAGCTTTTGTCACCTCAGCAGTAAATGTTTCTATGTCATTGCTTTTGATTTTACATAGCAGGAAATCAGTTGTTTCTTGGAATAGTTTCAAATCTGCCGTGTCAACATTCCAGCGAGTTTTCTGTTTGAAATATGCTTTGTTGGGTGTAGTTATGGTGGTGAGGATTGGTCTATGGTCACTTCCGATGTCATCAAGTATTTCTAGAGAGCAAGAGTCTATTATAACAGATGAACAGATAGTCAAGTCAGGTCGACTGAGAGATAGATGGCTCCTGTGCAAAAATGTTGGTACAGACGTTGCATCTTGAAGGACAGACAGGTTTGTTGTTTCACAGAGTTCTTCTATATATCTTTCTGTCTTATTGGGATTCTTGTAACCCCAATGAGTTGAGTGACCATTAAAGTCACCAGCAAGTATTGTTTTGAGAAATTGTTTTGTATGGATTTCCAGTAAATTGCATGTTGTCTGAGGTGGGCTGTATATGTTGTAGGTTGTGTATTTTCCTTCAGTGTGCCAGATGGTCACCTTCTGCATGTCTGTGGGATTGGCTGTTAGTTGGATGACATGTCCCTGAATGTCATTCCTGATGTAAGTAATTATGCCACGGCAGTTGGTGCACTTAAAGAAATACCTAGTATATCCTGACATATATGGGTCAGTGTCTTTGTGTATAGTCTCCTTTAAAAGGACCAGATGTATCTTGTAAGCATGTAATAAATTAGCGAGCATTATTTTTTTTATACCATAGATGTTCAGTTTTAGAATGCTAAGCGAAGACTGTTTTATGACAATCTTGGCTCTGCTGGTTCTCCCTCCAAGGTTTTCTGGGTTTAATGTTTTGGTGCATGTGCAAGGTGTTGTTGCTGTTTTGTGTATTGTGCATGTCAGTTTTTGTGCTGTTGTTTTGGATGCGTTCCAGTAGTTAATTTCTCGGCCAGAGCAGCCTGGTTACCCACTGCCTGCCGCGGACCTTATTAACAGAGGCGACGTCAGATCTCGTTTTTAAGTAGTATATTTTGTACTGGCAATATATTGCTGGGGAGGCTGTGGATCTTCGTCCCACCCCGGGCCAGAGAACAACTATCACACTAATAGGAAGGTAGGTTTCAACCTATGAGCTGCTCCGAGCCACTGCAGCCAAGATAGTGTTCACTGTGCTCATTCCACGCCACCAATTGATTACTGGTTATGCCGAACTTCTCTATTGCTCCAGGCATGCAACCAAATGTTCAAGTCAAAAGGATTCTCACATGTGTCAGTGTGCCTCTATGATGGGCCTCAGCCGTAGGAAAAACAGTGCTGTCAGTTTCCTCCTCCCCACTGCTGTGCAGCAAATCTCTGGCTCCCTCCCAATCACAGAGGGTACATACGTAAACAAAAAAAAAGGAAAACAATATGGCATAAAATACATTGTAACAAAAAAAAGGAGAGGCATAATTGTATATATGACATGCCATGAAGCTTCATAAGAAGATAACCTCAATATAACGGCATGTCATCTACTAAGGTTTTTCTGTTGCATTGGTGGTTTGTCTAATGGGCCATTGGTGAGATCCACAGACGCAAACCATGCGTGAATATTTTTGTTAATACTGCTTATCCCCTCGTACTGAGTTTCTCACACTAACGCCAGTTACATTTTTTGTGAGACTATATTTAGTTTCGTAAAAAGAAATGTCACATCTGCTTAACATGAACCATACATTTTAATATTAATTTGTTTATAATTAGGGTTAGTTATTTAAAACACAAATTTCCTTACCCTAATAAATTAATATTTAAATTAATTATTGATATAGGCCTACTATGTTGATTAATTTTTCCCAAAATATAAACCGGTATGCACATGTTTTAGGATTGGACTTTACATTATATAGTATTTACGGCACGTATAGGAAAGCGTTCTTAAAATATCACAACTTTCCATGGTCGAATATCATCATAATGACTCTGGGTTTTTTTATTTGTGGGTGGTTTTTATTCATAGAAAAAAATATGTTTTTATTCATAGAAAAAAATATGGACAACACAATATTTTTGTCGCAGTTTTTAGATTTTAAAAAAGTCGGTAAAAGTTGCTTTTGACTCTCCACTGTTTCAGTAGCCCTTCAAGACCTACATTCCCTTGTATAACTAATACGGATGTTATATGTTTGTTGTTACTGAGGATACTTCAATACCTGTACAACAACCTGTTGGTTGTTGTTGTAATAGTCCTTGTCTCGATTATTTCGTTCTCAGTGACTTGAGTGCACAGTTTGAATGTCTTGAAAAAATCACATATTATTTGGTGATGCGGTTAGTCAAGTACTGAAAAACCTGTGTACTATAGTTGCTAGGCGATTTGGTGCCTTTGAACAGACTAGTTCAATTCCCGTTAGTCATAAGAATTCTTAATTCTAAATACAAATTCTACTAGTCACACTGCAAAGGTTAGGTAATACACCTCAAAACTAGAGCAAAGGTCACAGTGAAGAATTAAAAGCAATTTGCGCCCAAAAAGCCATATACATTTAATTATGTGGGCAATATTATGTGGGCAATTATGTGGGCAACTATTACTAAAATAAATAAGGGTCCTCTTTAGGAATAACAAGTGGGCGTGAACTTGTCTGATCAAAGAATCGGAAGTAATCGACTTAGCAGGAAGTATTCTTTGCGCATGCGTATGTTGATGTTTATCCACTAATGGATACTCAAGTGTTTGATTCAGACAGCGAAGATGAGTTGCCTCCTGGCTGGGAGGAACGCGTTACAACCGATGGAAAAGTATACTACGCGAAGTTAGTGTGTCTAGATTATGTGTTACACATGTAATAACTAAAATTTTAGATATTTCCTTCTTTTGCGATCAATTGCTATATCCTAAGCTAGTCCAATAATAATCATGATCATATTGATAATTGATTGGTCAGATAAGTGATAAGATAATCGAATCAATCAAGGCTGGGTCTACAACTCAACAATCAATGGACCATTTTGACCATGATCAAGCACCAATAAAATATCTATTTTTTATATAGTAGTCACTATTTTAACTAGGTGAAAGTAAAGAATAGTTCTCCGCTGTGCTATATATAGCACGCTGTTTACATTTTTAACTAGCTGACGTCATAGATCTCACTAACACATTAATTATCCTAGGGTTGAGAAACTGTAACAATGTGAATAAAACCAGACACTTACCTTAGTCAGCATTCTCTGTGGGATACACTTTTTTAATTACAGAAATGAACTCCATGAATATTCCCGCTATTCTATATAATAATAATCTACCCAAATTCTAAATACTGAACACTTATAGTACTCCTTAACACTAAATTTTATGCAAGCGTTTTCAATTAATAATATATCATTCAACTTCACACGCTTTCTTCTCCATATATGAATTTATAATGAAAGTAAGATCACATGTAACAACACGGATGCCATAATTGTTCGATTTCGTCTGCTAATGTATACCACTGCGCATGTCCCTTAAATTATATCTTCCCGCTGTTGTACATAATAATAATTTACCTTAATTCTAACAAGAGGTTAGACTTAACACTAGAAACTGATCCTAATCCTTAACCCCTAACCCAAGGCTGAATACTAACTAATGTAATCGTTTTAAATAAATATTAATTTTAAATACTACTTATATTTGAAACTAAATCATACAACAATACTAGCATTCTGCAAGGCAATCACAACACAAAGGTTAGAAAACACCTCGAAGCTAGAGCAAAGGTCACAGCGGAGAACTATACTTTACTTCAGCCTTTTAACTATTTATATAGACCTACTTTGTGTTACCTGCTTACCAACGAAATGAACGAAAATAACCAAAAACAGGCTTACTTTTGTTTGGATTCTCATATTCTGTTTCATCGCATTCTTCATAGGCCTACCTGGCTACTAGAGACCTGGGGATTGGTCACGGTTTGACCCGAGACCGTCGGCGGTATAGAAGACCTTCCAATCTTATTAATTATGACCCCATTCGTTACGTGTTTGATTCTTGTTTGGATTTCGTTTGGTCACTATTTATAAAATAATGTGGAGTCGCCTTACTTGTCTATTTTTTACATGTGATACCAGGTAATGGTAAAAGTAAAGATTAAGTCTTCACTGTGCTATAAATAGAACACAATGTTTACATTTTTAACTATCCAATATCACAGATTACCGTGTAACACCAATGAAATTAATATCTGCCGTGATGTCACATCTCGACAATCACTGAGTTCAACTCTAGACACTGACGAACATATGCACAATCTGTTTTTTTTCCTATTTTCTCTTTTTTTTATTACATTTTCCTATTATTTGTACTGAGCGCTCATTATTTCTTCGCGCTACACACGGAGCGAGGTGCGCGCACACATTAGAAATATTATTTCTAATCCTAACCATACACTAAGTACTTAAGCTTGCCAAATCACTCAACAAAGGTTAGGAAATACCTCGAAACTAGAACAAAGGTCACAGTGAAGACTTATACTTTACTTGCGCCCCAGGTAATAAATAGTGGCCCAGAGAAATCAAAATAATAACAAAAGGAATAGGGCCATAATTAATTCTGTTGGAAGATCTTTATTGGAGTTAGTCATTGTTTGACCTGAACAATTAGGCCTATTAGTAGTTGTTGACAGAGTGGGGGATGTGTGTGAGAAAAGTTGACAACAACACTATTTTATCCTTTAGTACACTGAATTAAAGGACAAAATATGTCCTTTGCCACTGGGTTCATTTTTAATATGTTTTTTTTTGTTGGGGGGGGGGGTAACATTTTTATTTTACATTATTGATGTAATTTATGGACAGCCCTTGGGTCTGAATCTGGCTCATGATGTCTTGTCTACAAAGTGGATTTTTTTCAGAGATCCCTAGGGATCATAGCTTGAAGCTACGGAGTACTTGCTATGGGTTGTCCTGTCTTACTTTTGATACATCAGTCATTGACATTAGCTCTTGATAACTTTAATGCCACAATATGGAGTTGTGCTGTTCTTTTCAGCTGTTCAGCCTTGCTGTATAGAATCTTCTCAATGCTTGGGTTTTTAGTAGAAGGATATATTTTGCAGAGCTGGGCAGGATACCAGGTCATATCCACTGCATGTTAACTTCAACTCCATGTGGTTCTTGAAGGTTATGACATACTTCTATTTCTTTTTGTTGGGTGGTATCTATTGAACTTATTCTCCTGTTTTCTACAGCTATCAGTAAGCCACTACAGCCTCTGTTAGAAGACTCCAATATCAGCAGCACGCTTGACAGGCAGCATGCCGCTTCATTGAGAGGGCCAGAGTACATATGGGAAAACTTGAATACAGTGAAGTGAATCTTCTACATTGTTTGAGTTATACAATTTCATCATCTCCCACAATTACCTGCAGAGCACATAATAATGAGTACTTTTTCTTTTTTCTCCATTTGTTTTCAAACTCACACTGAATCTCTCTTATAGCAGGAATTGTCATACTAGGTTTCCAGCAGGATACAGCTCAGGGAACGGAAATGCGTTGTGACACCATTTTGTTTTTACCAAGTTCACTGAACGTTGGAACCATATCGCTAGTATAGTAAGTTTACCATGTGAGAGAATAGGTTATCATACCTACATGCTGGTCACCAAGTTCAAAGCTAACTGGAGTCACACACATGCTTGACCTTCTTTCCGCTGTTTGGAGTCACTATAGATATGATGTTCGTCCGTCGTGATCGACGATGACCAAAAACTCAACCATAATAATAATAACAATAAATAATAAAATAATAAAGTTAATAGTGCGTTTTTAAATGACTAGCAAGTCCAATGCGCGCACAAAATGTTCTTTTACAGAATTGACAACAATAGAAGGTATCTGTGTGAGGTTGAGATGTTTTTTCTTTTCTACGTGTCCGCTTCTGTCTTGCAGTTTCTTGTCTGAATTCTTCTGCCGCTAGTGCTCCCGTTCTAATGCTGTAACGCCATGCTGTTCTATCCTGAGCGAGGCTCTCCCAAGCGCCTACGTCAATGTTAAGATGTTTCAAGGATGACTTGAGCGTGTCTTTGAAACGCTTTTTCTGTCCACCAGCTTTTCGAAATCCTGCCTTGAGTTCTCCATAATATATTTGGGATATCTATAACTATATAACTATAGATAACTATCTATATAACTATAGATATAGCAACAGATTAACCCAGTTCTTGTTTAAATAGTTGTCAGATTTTCTGCTTCTTGTTTATTTTTTCTGTTTAGTCATGAAACACAGAACACACAATGGAAGCACCCAGTGACAGGAAAAAAGAAGGTTGTCAAGGGAGGTCAGTCCATATTATAAGTTTATTTTTATTTAATGTTATGGTTGTATTGAAATTATGCATTAACTTATTTTTAAAAAAAACACATTTAGTAACTACCAGAAAGATCAAAGGGAGAAGAGACAGGAAGACAAAGAGTGAAGTTTCTGGATGTGTTGTCTCTGTGGCACAAGAGAACGACACCAACTGAACCTACCAACAACACGAAGTCAGCCTTAATGAAAAATTGAAGCACAGAAGACCAGTTCATATACCTAGCACAGGAAATTGAACATGCTTTCCAAAAGAAGGAAAAAAGGAATTTTTAATTGCTGGGAATTTTTATGGACTTCAGCACGGCCTTTGACAGGGTATGGAAAAATGGATTCCTCTTCAAGCTTCTCCAAAACAAAATTGAAGGCAGAATGTTTAGCTGGGTAAAAGATTTTCTCTGTTACAGTACAGCAAGAGTAAAGTAGATGGAAAATTAAGCAAACTTGATACTATTTAACAAGGCGTGCCTTGAGGAGTGATCTCTCTTACCCTCTTACTGGTATTTATCAACGATATTGGAGAGAAACTCACATCATATTTCAAAAGTCCTCCATGAAGATGACTTTGCTGCCTGGTATGTGGCAGGCAACCACTGCAAAGAACAGAATGCAGACTGCACTTGACACCCTAGGGAAATGGGCATCTGACTGGGGAGTCCAGCTTTCAAACCACGAAGGAAAACCAAGCCTACAAATAAATGGAATTGAGTTAGTACATGAGGAGAATCCAACATATCTTGGGGTCAAATTAGACAAGCAACTTACTTGGAAACCACATCTGATAACTGCCAAGCAGAAAGCAACCAAGAAGCTATCTTTGATGAAGAAACTTGCTACCACAAGCTGGGGAGCAAATTAGAGCATTCTCTAGAAAAGTCTACATGGGTACAGTCAGACCTGTAGTGGAATATGGAATGACAACCTGGGCATGAGCATCCAAAACAAATACTGATCAACCATCTAAAGTACAAAATGCAGGACTTCGACTAATCTCATGAGGGATGAAGACCACTCCAATGCATGCAATGGGAAAATATGCAAACATCCACCCACTTGATAACAGAAGAGAACAAAGAGTGCTTGTCCAAAGGCAAAAAATTATATGCATGCCAAACCATCTGATGCATGCTTATATTTCTAGATCAACAACAAGCATACTAAAGAGAACTAGCTTCTTATCTCCAACCATCTCCACCAACAACACAAAGACATCCTCACTAACCTACCAACTGATTTTGAAGAGCCAGACAATAATCTCCAAAATATTTCCATATCAACAGGTTCCTGGAATAATTAAAAAGGAATACCAGACTCCACCACAATTAAAAAAAGTGACACTAGAGATGATAGAAAGAAAATACAATCCCAAGGATTAGACACTTCTATCCAGATGGATCTGCAGAGGGAGCAGTAATGAATGGTGGAGGTGAAATTTTCATATGACTAAAGATGGAAAGACAAAATCTAAAGCTTTTCCAACCTGGAAATACACCTCCAACTTTATAGCAGAAGCAGTTGCACTCCATCATGAACTGAAAGTCCTCACTGAACCAGAACTACCAAGACCAAAGAAGAAAACTATATTCACAGATTGTGATCCCTACTGGAATCAATCCAAAGCAGCAGAAATGAAAGCCTTCTGCACAACATCAGACATGAGCTCAGACACATCCAAAAATCATCAGCTATTGCCCTTCAAAGGATACCATCATACTGTGGAATCATGGAAAATGAGAAAGCAGATGCTCTGTCAAGAACAGGTAGCGTAATGGAACACCACAGACACCCACTGTCTTACAGAGAAGCAAAAGCAATCCATAACACATATACGTCAAAGTGGAAGAAACAAAGGGATGCAGAAGACAAACCCGATGCAATACATAACCTCCAAAGATAACAACAGACCACACTGTTTAACCTTAGAACAGGCCACTGCAGACTGTTGGGTCACCTTTACCATCTGAGGATCTCATACACAGATGATTGCCATGTGGATTCGGAACCCAGACTCCTGAACACATACTTCAGGACTGCCCAACATACAAAGAGCAGAGACAACGGACATGGCCAGAGGATACAGATTTGAGACAAAAGTTATGGGGTAGCCACTTTGACCTGGAGAAGACAGTGGACTTTGCCGTGATGACAAGCCTTACAATATAACATGACTGCAGATGCTTGGACACAGAAGAAGAAAAGTAACAACACAAGAGACAAAGAGTTGTGGAGAAACATGATTGCCTCCGCCTCTTGGCATGGCACTCAACATGACAGCATAAATAGACTACACTGCAAAAATCAAACCATAATATTTAGGCTGCTAACAACACATGCACAACTTAACAAATATTTACAAAGAATTACCACAGTCCATACACCATACTGCAACAGACAAGAGAAGGAAAGAGTAAAACCTTATAGAATGCCTACACTACAAGACCTATGAAAACAACTGTTACCACCAAACCCCTCCATCACCAACACCCTTTATACAGGAACAACACAGCTGAAGAAGACATGCACCTACAACCACCAGGCACAGGGAAGAAAGAGTGAAAGCTCGCATCACTGGGGATCAGAAGTTCTTGTTGACTTATGATAACTGTTTTCTAAAGTTTTTTGTTAAATGCATTTCTTTGTTAATTTGCATTCTACAATTTGTGTTCTGCACAAAACAAACACGCAGTATAGAATATTACATTATCCGTTCTTGCCCATCAAATTCTACAGGAACCCATGTACACAAGCGTTCACAGTCATGTTTTCTTCTTCTGCATTCATTCTAAAACTCCTGTAGATTAGCAGGATGTAGTCCTGGGACCAGAAGGGGTTGTACGATGGTTTACAGCTTAACTGCAATATCTGCACTTTTCAGCCTAGCACATCTAACCAGCATGGCTTTTGAGTCACTGACTCTCTATGAAATGGGATAACCAACTCCATCTCGAAAATCTTGTTAGTTACCTCTTACAACATGCATGGCAGGCAACAGTGATTTCTTTTCTCCCGCTTTTTGCTCCTGAAACACACAGATGTTGGACCAATTATGTAAATTATGTTATAAATGTCTTTTTACTACATGCAAAAAAACAATTAGTATAAATTCTGTTATAAATGTATGTTTGCTACATATGAGCGACCTGTTGTGCATAGTTCACTGTTACTACATAAGAGAAACTATTTACATCAAGCATCTCATAACTACTTATTGCTAATGAGGATATGCATGTTTCACAGAACTTCCATATGGCTGGGAGCGACATCTCACTGAAGATGGAACTGTCTTCTTTGTTGAGTGAGTATTGAATGCTGTTTATGTTTGAAAAATTACCTGACATTTTTGTGTAGGTAACAGTTCATCCTTTTTTCGTCTTCTGCAATCAGTTTCCTATGCTCAGAAGTCCATACATGAAGGAGGGCTGGTTCCATGAAATAGTCATCAGCAGGAGATCCTCATGGTTGACTCACAACTTCACCTCCAGATTTGTCTCTTGGGATCATATTTTAGTACTCAAGTCTGGACATGTCTTAAGAATGTGTTCTAGAGTCTGGGGACATTTATTACATGTACATTGGTCAGTTTGGACAGCCTTTTTTTGTGTGGAGGTTTTCTTGTATTCAATCTACATTGTCTTGTGTAGAGCCTAAAAATTTTAGTTTGCTGTGATTTGTTCAGCTTTATGATGGGGTCTTGTTGAAAGTTGCTGCCTGTTCTCTGACTCCATGTATGTTTGTATTTTCTTTTGATGACAGTTCATCCAAGTTGGCTGTTTGTGGAGGTAACAATCAGACTCAGGCCAAACCCTGTGTATATGAATATGTCTTGCCTAGCGAAGGGTATACGATCTCAAGATGGCCAAAGGAAGCGCTACAAGGACTCGTTAAAGAACTCACTGAAAGCCTTTGAAATAGACCACGATACATGGGAAGAACTTGCACAAAATAGATCTACATGGCGTTCTAAAATAAAAAAGAGCGCATCATCTTGTGAAAAGAAGAGAAGTGCAGCAGCTCAACAGCGGAGAGCAGCTAGAAAGTCATGGATAGACCAAGATCTGTCTACAGTTGTCATTCCATGTCCGAACTGTCCAAGGACATTTACAGCTCGAATAGGATTCATTAGCCATCTACGAACTCATAATCAAGGACATAACTAAAATTGAATTTTCAAAAGTGGATGTAATAAATGGTCATCATCACTTGTGATGGATGAACAACATGTCTTGCATTTGTTTATTTTTGCCCAGTTGCACTCAGAACTGCAAGATGAAATCATATGCACAGATGGTTCAGTCAACAGAGCAATAAATACAGTCGGATGGAGTTTTGTTGCCTACAAGATTGGCAAGAATGTGCTTGAGAAATTGTCTGCCTACTCCACTAGAACATCAATCATGAAAATGGATGCAGAAGCGGTGACTGAAATGTCAGTACATATGGTAACACTCAAACTCCCAAAGCATGTTGCGTAAGATAGATGTTACAAAGGAATAGGTAATGCTATTGAACAACTCGGTTGTCCAAAGTGTTACATAGATATACTGCCATGGCCATGCAGGGTTCAGACTCATTGACAGGCAACGCTGTGTTTCATGGCATGTTATTGAAAAGAGATAATGCCGACTTAATAATGGCAGTCATTGATTTTCTACAGAAAGAAGAAGTTGACACTGGAAGTGGATAACAAACACGTACAAAGAATGCCAGTAATGTGAGTGACCAGGGAGAAGGGTGAAAA
This sequence comes from Meghimatium bilineatum, assembly GCA_034231615.1. Lineage (NCBI taxonomy): Eukaryota > Metazoa > Mollusca > Gastropoda > Stylommatophora > Philomycidae > Meghimatium > Meghimatium bilineatum. The sequence goes on from CM067308.1 coordinate 25,096,390, forward strand.
TATGTCCAATCTGGAAAGATTCAAAGATCACACAATCAACATCTGACTGGGATTAAGTCTGCATACTCTTGAATGACTGCTGGAAATTAAAGAGAGAGGAACACTTATGGGAATGTCTCATGTGCCATGATCTCTATCCATCTATAATATATATTGTCAGTTAGGAATTCTGAGTTTGTTGTATTTGGCCATTTGAGTTTCATTGGCCCATGGTAAGCCTGTGTCAATTTAATGTTTATTTGATTGTCTCTGCCCATCTAGTTCTTGGTCTTCCTCATGCCTTGTAGCCTGGTCTTCTACTGATGTATGCACGAAGGGCTGGTAGCGCAGGTTCCATTCTCATGACATGACCAAACCATATGGTTTACTGTCTCTCGATGTAGTCTTGACTTCTTTCTTGATATCTTCATAACTCCTGTGGTCTCTTCTCGTGACATTTATAGCTTTCCTCAAACATCTCATTTCGCAAACTATGATCTTTTTTGTGAGTGTCTTTATCCTTAACTATGTTTGACTTTCGTAACACAGAGTTGATATAAAAATACTGTTTATCAATTGTCATTTTGTAGCCATGCAGATTGATGGGTGTTTAAGTATTGGTGACAGCTGGTAAGTCACAGCATTGACTTTTTGACATCTTGTTTTAATCTCTCAGTCAAATTTTCCATCCTCCGTAAATATGGTTTCTAGGTATTTAAACTTTTAGACTTGCTTTAGTTGTGTACCATTGACAGATACATTTAACTGGCCTGGTTTTCTGCTTATCTTCATAGTCTCTGTTTTAGATGTGTTTAGTTTCATGTTGTATTGTTCGTAGGTTGTATGAAGCAAGTGTGTGTGCCACTGTAATTCCTTTTCGGACTAATATATTAAACATTGATCATCTGCAAATAGCAGTTTGTTGAGTGAGCTGTGCTCTTCATTTAATGCTTCTACATGGGTGAATTTGTTTCTTGGGTCTGATTCTATAGTTCATGTATGCTACAAGCAGAAACGGTGATAGTACGCAGCCTTGTCTAACGCCTGTTTTTATTTCAAATAGGTCTGTTGTGCTCTCAGTAGTTCTTATTACGCTCTGGCAGTTTTTGTATAAAGCTCTTATATTGTCTACTAATAGTCCATGTACTCCATAGTCCACCAATATTAGCCATAGTTTATCTCTGTCAAATGCCATTTCTTGGTCAATGAAAGTGATGTTTAATCATATTCAAATGTCTTTCTTCTTAGCTGTCGTAGTGCAAAAATAGCATATGTGCACCCCATACCTTTCCTGAAACCAAATTGTGTCCTTTTTAGCTGGGGTTCTATGATTTTTGTGTATATCTTTCCTATGTGGCTGAGAAGAGATATGCCTCTGTACATCTCACACTCTCTTTTGTTGTCCTTGTTTTTTCATATGGGTACAATTATTGCTCTCTGCTAGTCTCTGGTACTTGTTTTTCTGACCATGCTGCTGTGAATATTCTCTTTAGCCAGCTTACACCAACATTCTTGCATGCAAGGATGGCTTCAGTTGTTATGTCATCCACGCCATGTGATTTGTTTCACAAGCTGTTCTTGCATGCAAGGTTGGCTTCAGTTGTTATGTCATCCACGCCAGGTGATTTGTTTAACAAGCTTTTCTTAGTATGTTCCTCTATTTCACAGACTAGTTCTGGTTGTGGTACATGTGAATATTTTGGAGTGAAAGGATAGTTCCTTGTGATGGTTGATGGGTTGTACAACTCTTTACAATACTTTAGCCACATTGTTTTCTTGTCTTCTCCATCGAATATGAAGTTACCATTTCTATTGTTTATGATTGTCATGGAGTTATAACTCTCATCTCTTACTTTCATTGTTTTTTATACTTTTGACGAAATCTCTTGGTCTTTTGTTGCATATGTCAGATAGGTATTCACCATATTCTTTCCACGCTTTTTCTTTTGTTTGTTTGATTGCTCATTTGACATTTCTTCTCTCTAAATGATACTGAACATAATCCTTTTGATTACCTGTTGTTATCCATATTTTGAATGTTTGCTTCATTTTACTGATTGCTTGTTTGATTTCTTCATTCCACCAAGCAGTTCTTTTATATGCCTTTGTTTTGTTTTGGCGCCACGTAAGATTTTTATATTATTTGTCATTGATGTTTTGAAAATTGCCCATTAGTTATGTATGTTGCTAATCGAGGTTGGTGGTTTTTCATAAACTTTGGTCATTGCTTGGTGTAGGTTGTCTTATTCTATCATCCTGTAGCTGATGAAGGTTCACAGTTAGGTCTTATGTTTGTCTAGTTGATTTCTTCATGTACTGTGCCTGTCTTGGTGGTATTCTTTCTATCAGTATGACAGACTTGTGGTCTGTATCTATTTCGATATAGATGTGCCATGATTCTGGTTTCTAATCAAGACTAAACCGTGCTCCTCCACATAGAGGGTTTTAGTATAAGGTGAACAATCCTAGATGCATATTGCTGTTGCATGTATCCGAAGGATATACCATTAACCAAGACTTTAAATGACCTCAGATCTGTGTATCCTGTAAATTTTCTAGCTTTCAAAATTGCAGTTGTGTTACACTCTTACAATACATGCTCATATTTTGTTGTATTTCACCAACACTCTTACAATATATGTTCACATTTTGTTGTATTTCACTAACACTTGTATAGTATATGTGTACAATATATGTTCATGTTTTGTTGTATTTTACCAACTCATACAATACATGCTCATATTTTGTTGTATTTTGCCAACACTCACAATATATGGTCATATTTTAATGTATTTCACTAACACTTGTACAATACATCTTCTTATTTCAGTCATATTAACCAGAAGACCACATATACAGATCCAAGGTTGGCATTCGCGGAAGAAGTTCAGGATACACCTCTTGACTTCAGACAAAAATATGACGGCAGCAGCACAGCTCTGCACATCTTACAAGGTAGAGATTTAACTGGCAAGTTTGCTGTGATTACAGGAGCTAACTCTGGCATTGGTAAGTCCATAATATTTAGTTCTAGTATTGGCATCTCTGGCTCTTTTTGTGGTAGTCAGCATTTCTCAGAAGCCAAAGGCGCTTGTGTACTTTTCCTGGCCCGAAAGGGGACAAATAATGGCAGGAGTATGTACCTTCCATGCATGTTGTAAGAAGCGACTAAGAAGGCTAGGGGGAGGAGATCGCTGTTCCGTGCAATATAAGATCAAAATGAACCTGAAGCCTTGCTGAAGTCGGGTCATGTTGAAAGGTGCAGATATTGCTGCAAAGCTTTAAAGAATGACATAACTCATTCTGTTTTCCGAACTACATCCTGCTAATCTGCAGGAGTTTGAAAATAAACTTAGAAGAAGAAGAAGCCAAATATAATGGGTTTTAACTCATTTGGAACAGTTGGGTAGCCAGACTTTTTAGAAACTACAATTAAAAAATGTTTATGGTGTTGAGCACCTTATTCAATTGAAAATAAATTGGTCAAAATGAGTTTGTTGGTTAGAGAGCTGTTAGTATCACTTGACAAAGAAAAATCTAATTTGTTATATTAGAACTATACAGAAATATCTTAACTTTGCTGTTCAAAGAATGACAATGTGGTCCACAGAAACATCTTTGCACACCAAGTCATAGGAAACCTACAATGACCTAAAACAAACAGCTCTATATATGACCAATATCAGTCTAGATACATAGTAATTGTTTTTAGAAGGATTAATCAAATATGGCCATGTAGATTGATCTTGTTTTTTTCTAATTTTCTTTCAGGCTATGAAACTGCAAGATCTCTTTCCCTTCATGGAGCCACAGTTGTGATGGCATGCAGAAATGTGAATTCAGCACAGGAATGTCGGGCTAAAATTCTGCAAGAGCGACCTGAAGCAATAGTTGAGGTCATGCACATAGATCTGTCATCTTTGAAAAGTGTCAAAAATTTTGCAGATCAGTACGAGGAAAAAGGATGGTTAGTTTGTTAATTATTGAGCTCGTAAGTTAGTTAGATGTAAGATCATCATGTTACTCTGGACACATCAATAGGTGCTCTGATATCATATTGTATGTACTTCAGTATGTGGCAACTGTTCTGGTTCTGTGTTGGTTAATAACTCTTCTTTTGATCCCTAAAATGTACTGAAAATGTACACATACAAAGAATGACAGAAATTGATTAGAGGAGAGGGAAGAAAATATATTCTTTTTGGAAAGAACCGAAGATCACGTAATCAACACCTGGCTTTGAGTCTACATACACTTGAATGGCCGCTGAAACGGAGAGCGGAGCACTTGTGGGAATGTTCCGTGTGTTATGATGCTAGTTTCTAATCAAGAATCTTCTTCTGATTCCTATGTGCCGCTCATTTCTTGCAACACCACACTTCACTCCCAGATCTTTGCCATAGACATGAAGAACTATACTCCCATATCTTCCAACTGGTCTAACTCTTTGATTGCATTCAAAATATCGGCATAGTCCATTGAACTACCTCTAGTCATTGCAAGTATATATTCTTTTTTAGCAATATATATATATATTAAACTTGTCAGTATATTTATGTATAATATGTAATTTCTTGACCAAACAGGCCTCTGCACCTACTGATCCTGAATGCAGCAGTGTTTGGTACTGGGTTTATACAGACTGAAGACAATCTGGAAGCTACATTCCAGGTCAACTACCTGTCTGAGTTTTACCTGACTAAACTTCTTGTTAACACCCTCATGAGATCAGCTCCTGCTAGGGTGGTCGTTGTGTCCAGTGAAAGTCACAGGTAGGCATTGACCAGTTATCATTATTATAAGTCAAACCATCACAGGTAATTAGAAATACTAGGTACATGTCCAACTTTTAAAGGTAACTAAATACCAAGTGTAGATGTCAAATAACCACAGATCTGTCACACACAGATACCAGTCACATGTAGGTTTAGCAGTAACATTCTAAGGTAGATATTGCACCACATTTAGAAGTAAATCTTATTCACAGGTTAAAATGTTACATATTCACAAGGAAAAATGTTATGTATTCACAGATGAAAATGTTACATATTCACAAGTAAAAATGTTAGGTTTTCACAGGTGAAAATGGTAGTTATTTACAGGTGAAAATGGAAAATGAAATAGCAATGACAGGTTTAAAAAAAAGATTTAAAGGTTTCAAAAAGTGTAGAGGATTGACTTCATTGTTCTCGGGTTTTCTCATATGTACTCTGTCCCTCACATCAAAGCTTGTAATGAGTACCACTCATTGCACATAATTTTGTAGCTTCAAGTAATAATCCCTAGGTGTCCTCGAAAAAATTATTTGCGTAAACAAGACATCGCAAGTCAGATTTGAACCATGAACTCTTGAGCACTAAGTGAAAGGCTTAAACCACTTCATCAGAAAATTACTTGTGATGACTGTTTGCATGTTTGTCAAAGACTTCCTTTTGTCATAGGACTATCTCACCAAATACACCTCAATCTCCTTAGCTGCCTATATGAGTCTTGTAATATTCTTCTCTAAAAATACATAGTTATTGTAGCCTGCTCATTATTGTTCAAGATTCACTTCCATATAATATAAATTTAATCAGTTCTATAGCATAATTTTATCTGTTCTATAACATGATTTAATGTGTTCTACAAGGTTAAGCAAATAGGCAAATCACAAATGGCTGTAAAAAAATTAATAGAGATGATAAAAACTTGGAAACTGATTATTTTTTAAACTTTGTCCCTTTTCTTTTTCAACATAATTTTCACCAACATTGATGCACTTATCCCATTGTTTTATCAGTCCTGCCAAACCTGCTGCATAGAACTGTGTGCTGTGTTTTCTAAACCAAATTTTCACTTCACATTCAACTTCTGCATTTCTTTGCAAAATACGCCCGCCAAGGTGGGTTTTTAGTGGATCAAAAAGATGGAAATCGCTTAGGACTAAGTTGGGGCTGTAAGGTGGATGTTCCAGAAGTTTCCACCCTAGATTGTCAATTCTCTCCAGATTTTAATCGAGATATATTTGGTCTGGCATTATGAAGGAGCAGTACTCCTCTAGTCAGCAGGCCTGGATGTTTTCTTCAAATTGCATCCCGGAGCATCGACAGTAGATTTCAGAATTCACATTGTCACCTTTCTTCTTGAAATTGGTTAGAAGCACTCCTTGACAATCCTAGAATACTGTAAGCATAACCTTCCCTGCTGATGGCATAACCTTGAATTTTTGGACATATGGTGACAAAGGATGTTTCCACTGCATTGAAGCACGCTTTGATTCGGGTTGGTAGTGATGCACCCATGATTCGTCCCCAGTAATAATCCTATTCAGCATATCTTCTCGTTCATCTGCATAGTGACAGAGATGTTGCAAGGACAGGCCTAATCAGTTCATTTTGTGTGCTTCCATTAGTTGTCCCTGTACCCACCTTGAGAACACTTTCTTACATTTCAGTTGATCATGCATTATGCTGAACCATGTGAGCACCCTATTACAGCTGCAACAGAATCATTACTAATGTGCCTGCCATCTAATCATCCCTCCACCTGCTGCACGGATGCACCTGTTGCAATCTGAACATTATGGCCAGATCAGACTTCATAAATTTTAGAGCATCCTTGAGAATAATTTTTCAACCCAGTTACGCACATGTATGTGGGCACAAACATAAATAGTTCAGGAGATTGTGCTGTAGAAATAAAGAGAATTGCAATGGTGACATTGAAACTTGCTGAAATGAAAAATCTTTGGCAAGGTACCAGCAGCATAACCAAACTATGTATGATCAGAACATGCATATTTTCAGTGGCCATATATGGTTCTGAGGCATGAACAGTAAATAAAACAGTAACTTCGGAATTGCGGAGTGTTAAGAGAATCCATAAGGAAGACCACGTTCTGGAAAGAATATGTCATATGATGATAATGAGTTATGCACTGCTTTACAGGACAAAATTTGTCAACATAAACAGGAAGTAATTCCTTATTAATGTACTTTGCAAGCAGTCCTTTTGCCCCCAAAAAACCCACAACAGCACGCTGTTCTTTGATTGTACACTCTGTAAGTACAGTCGCCATTTTGTTTATGCATTGTGCATGTGACACCTTGTGCCACGTAGCGAACGGGAACATAAAATTTGATGGTGCTGTCATCTAAATGTAACCTTTAGAACCACCTACTACATTTTCCTGCCATCCCACATAACTTTGTGACTTATTGACTTGCCCTTGTATGTTCTGCTTGTTTCCAAGCATATTGGCATTTGCTTTTTCCTTGGAACTCATCAACAGAACCAAGAGAGGATTAGTGCAAATGGGCAAGGTATTTCTCCATAAAACCTGCCCAGAGCAAGCAGTTCCTGTATGAAAGTAGTGACTAAGTGTCTTGCAATTTGCATATACCTGCTTCCTGACTGTCTGTAGATATGCAAAATACTATCATCATTATATAAGATGATTGAATCTGTGACTTACAGGCTAACACATCTGACTTCAGCATGACTTTAGATCACTTTAACCTACCGTACAGTGAATTCCACTCTCAAACCTCCTTGGTCAACTCTTATGATATGCATCACAGGTAACAAGTTGCAGTTTTTTGCATTTGTTCTCAAACTTCCATTGGATCTCTCTTGGATCACTACTAGATTTCCAGCAGGATGTAGTCAAGAGAATGGAGATGCATTGTGACTGTTTTATTTGCACCAATGTCCTGAAATATGACTTTAGCAGTGGTAACTAATACATTCAGCATTTTACCATTTCCACTAAACAGTAGATGTCTGTGATTATATTTCTACCAAATCAGCTATAAATTGTAATCTTTTTTATGCGGACTAAATCACATCAAAGTTGCAGATATTTATCATCTGTGTAGTTTACTTCAAATTAGCCTTTACCACACTAGTGTCGCACATCCGCAACAATAATTGTGTCTTTGTTTACATTTAGTGTCGCAGTCTTGCAACCATTGCAATGTCCCCTCTATTTAGTGAAATGTAATTCGAATGATTGTGTCATGTGGCCAGAATCAACGAATCCTAGTTAACGGAAGCATTCATCTTCTAATTCCGATATGTTTAGCTAAAGTGTTTGCTATGAAGGACGAACAAAACTTTGTCAAAATCAAGAGACATCCATTTCAGAATCCATCTGCTGTTTACAATGGCCATCAATATTTCTAATTGATGTAAAATCATTATTGATAGTAATTTATATTGTAAGAAATTCTTTGGAGTAACATTTGTTTAGTAGATATAATAAAAATTTGATTTAGACATTTAATGGAACTGACATATTGATGGATTTTACTGATGGGTTATTGACATTAGGTCTACGATTCTAGAACCATTTTTTGACAAGGTCTACTTTTACATGTCTTATTTATTTCTCCAGCCATATTTTGTTGTGAAACTACACAAATACTAGATACTTAGGTGTGTTACAGTGTGTAAAATGTTTTCAGTATTGCCAAACATTGGAAATAAAGGTAATTTTTTAATAAAATATTATCAATTTTTTTCGGTTTGTGTTACATCGATATCACATGTCACATACCTTACATGTACAAAAATTATTTTAAAATCTCTAAGAACACAAAAGTTATTGTGCTTTCTAAACAGTAACACCCATGTTTGTGTGTGTATTTTGTGGAAAAAAACTTCCTCACTCCTCTGGTTATGACATACAAAAAAACTAAGGTATTATAATCACAAAGCATACCCCCTATATTTCGTTATTATAGTGGGATGTGAACGAAACAAGATTCAATGCACACGTTAATTGGTATTGTATGATGGTTTGCACATTGTTTTCATTTTATTGCAGTCTAAGAAATTTCATCACTTAGATAGAGAACAATAGTACAACTGCAGGATACTGCCAGATTTTAGGAACCTTAGGGTGGAGGGGCGCCCAGTGTTAGGTTTAGTGTTTAAAATAAATCTAATGCTAGTACATGTCCCACCCATTTTCAGTGGCATTCCAAAACAGTAAAAACTTTTATGTGAGCAAAATTCTTAAAAACTGTGAACATGAAGTAGTAGGGATTACTGTGATTACTATTCCAAAACTCATTATACACATATGCAATTCTTTATTTAAATGTGCAGAATTTTAAGATTTATAAGCGCAAAAAAAAAGTATTGCGTTTTCCAAATCATCATCATCATGTGACATTCTTTCCAGAATATGATTTTCCTTATGTATTCTCTGAACACTTCTCAATTTTGGGCGAGTTGACCTGCCACAGCTAGAGACATGTTTAAGCAATCTGACATATCACTGCACCATCGTCATCATGGATGCCCTCTCCCCTGTTGACGTTAACTCTGCCTTCAGCTATTAATCTTTCCATGGTGTTATGTCTCTTTATATGACCAAAAAAACACAGCTTCCTTGTTAGGATGTTGTTAAGGAGCCAACCCTTTTTGGACATTTATTGTTCTTAACACTTCTTGATTTGTCTATTTAGCTGTCCAAATTTTTTGTTTTCCAAATACCAGCCAAAAATAACACAAATTTTCAACAAGAAAGTAGGCAGGAGAAATATTGTGATATTTTAATGTAGTGTGCTAAAGGTTAAATGGTCAGAGCTGATAATAAATGAGTTGTGGAAAAGAAAATATCATTGGAGGTAGAGATAAAGAGTAGAAAATGGAATGGTTTGGACACACTGTCACAAAGAAGTGTGATAACATAACCAGATAAGTTATGGACTGGAACCCACAGGGAAAAGAAGAGTTGGAAGGCTGAGGAATGTTTTAGAGAGGAAGAATTTGGTGGGAAGAATGACTAAAGATGAAACTTATTACAAGATTGAAGGAGCTAGGAATTTCTCAGAGTATTTTTTTTTATGGGGGGGGGGGGGTTTGATTGAGCAGAGTGTGAAGAAAATATTAAATCAATGAGCTTCAAGAATGGGGGAGGGGGAGAAGACATGGTGGGAAGAAGAAAATTTGGTTGGACAATATGAAGGAATGGACAGAGTGTGAAATTTCCAAACTCATCAAGATGACATAGGATAGAGATACCTGGAGATATTTCTGCATCAAATGTCTTAATGTGACACCCCTACAGCCCTAATGGGTTATATTATTATTATTATTATTGCTAAAAGAGTTGGAAAATGTCCTATGATGATGATGCCTGGAATGTATCTCCAACAGATGAGAAATTGCTAATCCTCTTTTCTGTCATCTGGAATGTGATATGCTGTATTAACTTCAACATAAATCTCATTGTGAATTCCCACCAGGTTCAGTGACTTAAAAGAGAACAACCTCTCCATAGAAAAACTGTCTCCAAAACTCAATAACTATTGGCACATGATGGCTTATAATAACTCCAAACTCTGCAACATTCTCTTTGCTAATGAGCTCAACTGTCGACTGTCTCCTCATGGAGTCATAGCAAACTCTTTGCATCCTGGCAACATGATGAGCTCCGGTTTGTCACGGAACTGGTGGCTGTATAGATTTGTCTTTGCCTTGGTCAGGCCTTTCACAAAATCAATGGTGAGTTTGATTTTGTTGTTAGCTGAGTTTAGATCATGCCTTAAATATAACTTTAAATTAATTCACTTATAATTTCTAAAATGTATTTTTTGTTGTGTCCTTATAAGATAGCCTAGTAGAGCAACTGCCTTCATTTTCAAAAGATACTAAGCATACATAACTATATTTTCTTCTGTTCAGTTGTCTTCTGACCGCACTTATCATCTGTTCTTACTTGATGTTTGTTCTTTATATACTTCTATGCCCCATTCTGATGGTCTTAGGGCTTTGCAGTTTGTTTTTTTATAAGAACCCCCATCCCTCTGTAACCACAATCCCAATCTTATCCACTTTGCTGAACTGTTGTTTACACTCAACTTTTTTAAATTCAATGGGCTCTTTTTATTAATCAGATCAGTGGTGTTGCTATGGGCACTAAGATGGAACAGAGTTATTCCTGTCATTTCACAGAACATCTTGAACATCAGGTTTGGGAGACATATGAAAGTCCTATTTTCATTTCTATTTCATAGATACATTGGTGATGGTATAGGTATTACTGACATGTCTGAAGCAGAATTGTCTCGCTTCATCAACTTTATCAACAATTTTAACCCTGCTATTAAATCTCTACTACTTCTGTTAATTTTCTTATTGACATTATTGTCACTATTCATCCCCCTTACCTCAGCACATCTGTTTACTACAAACCTACTGATGCACATGATGTTCTGCTCTACACTTCTTTTCATCCTCCTACTTGTCGCATCTCTCTGCCATTCTTCCAGCTTCTTCGCCTTTGTCGCTTATGTAGTGATGATGACGTCTTTCTTGATAAATCCTCTGAGAAGATTTATTTCTTTCGTAGATGTTCGTTTCCTGACAGTGTCGTTTCATCTGCATGACTCCGCGTCCAAAAGTTATCACGACTTGATACCTTAATATTCAGGGTACTACATCCTCCTCTGATGAGTTAAACTTGTCCTTACTTTTCATCCCCACAACTCTACTGTCCATCGAATCTTGTTCAAGCATTATTCCCTTCTCCAGCCTGATTCAGAAACTTGTGCCACTTTTCATGACTTTCCTTTGGCTGCTTATAGGCGTGGCAAAAATCTTAATGACATCTCAGTCCACAGTCACCTCAGGTCTTATGTTCCTGCTTACTTTGGCACTATTCATTGCAAATGCTGTCATTGCTACACATGTCCCTATGTAGTTCAGATCTGCTCCGTTTCATTTCCTAAGTCCACTTTCACTGTCGATGATGCCTTTACATGTGAATCCCGTAATGTTATTTACATTATCATATGCAAACGTTGTGACAAGAAGTATATAGATGAAACAGGTTTATGATTGAGTAGGATCCGTAGGCATCTTCATGGCATAAGAGAACCTACCCCCGTCTCCATTCATTTCAGTGGTGATAGTCATCATGGTGCCCTGGATATCCAGGTCACTGCCCTCAGATCCGGCACTACGGATGACAGATCTAGGTACGCTCTTGAAAATTAATTTATTTTTGAGTTTGGTACCCTCAAGCCTTTTGTACTTAACTCAGAACATTCATTTGTTTAGATTTGTGTTGGTGTGGTCATTTTCAGCAAAACCTACTGCCATTACATGTTTTCACATACATCATTGTCACCTTGAACTTTGTATTGCTTACATGTCAATGTATCTAGTGCATCTGTGGTTGTAACATTATTTTAACTGTTTTAATTGTTTTTCACTGTTTGTTTTATATATTCCTGAGAAAGTCCTAACGGATCGAAATGTTGAAAATCCGAAAATGTGTATTGTAATTTGTATGTTTTCTGGTTTACACCTCATAATCCCTTAGTCTTAATGATAGTCCGTCTGTTGTGTTCAAGTGAAACATCAAAAACCTGTGTTCTACGTCAGTACTAATGTTGTTCTGTTTCACTGCAGTATTACATTAAAATATTACCTTATACATTCTATGTGCCTTTTGATGAGAACGTAGACAAGTAGGTCGACATGAGTTCTTGGAGAAAATTATCATGCAAGGAACAGTTGATAGTGCAAGGAGCAGAGAAAATCATGGATAGACAACATAAAGAAATGAACAGGTTTCAATTTTCAACACTCATCTGCATCGCTGGAGGACTCCGTGTTGGAGAATTAAATGCAGTATCTCTATGACTTTGATGGATTATGCTTGTAATGGTTATGACCTGTTGTTCCTAAGAGAATAAAACTACATGAACATTTTCCTGACCGCCGGACAGCAAACATTCTTGGACAACTGCCATTACCAAGTTTGTTACATAGAACATTTTAAGCTTCTATTACCAAATGTTTTCCAGAATATTTTCACCTGCCTTTACTAAATTTGTTACCTCCGCCGAAGATGGATGTGTCGGGCCATTGGTGCAAATAAAATGGCGACACAATGCATTTCCGTTCTCTGGGCTACATCCTGCTGGAAACTACAACGGAGATCCAGCGGGAGTATGAGAATGAATGCTGAAGAAGAAGAAATGTGTTACCTAGAACATTCTAAACTTCTAATACCAAGTGTGTTTTCTAGAACATTCTCACCTGCCTTCACCAAATTTGTTACCTAGAACATTCTAAGCTTCTATTACTTAGTGTGTTTTCTATAATATTCTCATCTCCTGCATTGATTTTCAAACGTATGCAGGATGTAGTCCAGAGAACTGAAAGAGTTGTGTAATGGTTTACAACTTGGCAGTGATATCTGCACCTTTTGATCTGACACATCCAATTTACTTATGGCTTTTAGATCACTTTTATCATCTATGGAATAGATCAGTTAAGCCTCCTTAGTCGCCTCCTATGACATGGATGGCAGGTGACAAGTATAGCTGGTTTTTTTGTGCTATCCTTCTGGGCCTTGAGAACACACTTGCTTCTATTACCAATTGTGTTACTTAGAACAATCTCATCTTCTTAGTAATTACATTATCTAGAACAATCCATCTTCTATTACCAATTGTGTTACCCAGTAAGAGCAGAGCATTGACCTTTCAACCATCTCCTTTAACTAGATGAAGTATATTCCAAACTCTTGGAGGTAACATTCCAATGATTGTTATTCAAGTTGTCTAATAATAATTTCTATAATTCAAACTCTTTTGCCATCAGGTACTCATTTTAATGCTTGTAGTGGCAGTCTGTTTTCATTCATTCAAAGTAGATGTTAAGTCCATCCTATATAAGTCCATCGTTTTCTTCTTATTGTTGTAGAAAAATATTTCTGTTTAGTGACTTCTCTTACTTGCTTGTTTGACTTGAATTCTTCCCAACCAATATTTAAGAGTTTTCTAAGACATTTATTTTGATGTGAATTTAATTTCTTCTCCAGTGCCTGTTACTTTCCATCTCTTACAATCATATGTTAATATAGATATTACAAAGGAGTTACTTACTTACTTATCCTATCCCCAGAGTTACGAACTTTCAATCTTTCTTCCCTGTGCCAAGTGGTGGTAGGTGCATGTCTTCTTCAGCTGTGTTATGTCTGTATAAATGATGGAGAAGTTTGGTGGTAACAGTTTTTTCAGTCTTTTAGTGCAGGGCATTCAATAAGGTGATCTTTTACTGTTTCCTCCTCTTGCCTGTTGCAATGGTTGCAGTATTGTGTATGCTCTGCGGAATTCTTTGTAGGTGTTTGTTAAGTTGTACATGTGTTATTCACAGCCTAAATATTGTGGTTTGATCTTTGTGGTGTAATCTATTTATGCTCTCGTGTGGATCAAATTGGGACATGTCTGCATATAGCACTCTTCCTTTTGAGCCAGCGGTCCATCCATTGTTGTTTACAGTTGTTGTGGATAATGTGTTGAGCTGTTCTACGGTTGGTGAGAATTCCTGGTTGGGGAATACTTGCTCCCTTTATTTCATTTTATCAGCACTTTCATTCCCGCTGAAACATGTGTGACCTGGTATCCACTGTAGTGTAGTATTGATGCCATAGAATGTAAGTATGTTTGTAGCTTGAAGCATGTTGCTTATGATTTTCTCTGCTGTTGGATTCCAGTTTTCAAGGGCTTGTAGAGCAGACATTATCATCATCAAGTGCCATCTTCACAAAGAAAATTGACTGCAACAGACCTCCAACATCCCCTGTCTCTTGTCTTGGAAGTGTACTCTGTTAGACTGTAACCTGTCCATCTTGTGATGTTAATCTCCCACTTGTATTTCTACCTACTTCTTGCTCGCCTCTCTTCGACTTTACCCTCAAGTAAGGTCTTTTAATATGTTCAAAATATTTTATTTGCTTGATCTTCATATGAACACTTCGTATAAAGCAAGAATTATTAAAGGAAATGGTGTTGTTAGAACCTCTTTGTTTGTTCTCTTTCCATGATGTTCTCCCTATTCATCTATATACCCACATCTCAAATGCATCAGATCTGCCTTCTAATTGTTTGTTTATTGTCCATGTTTCTGAGCCATACATTAATATAGAATAAATGTAGCTTTTTATAATTCTCATTTTTAGCTTGTTTGTAATTTGTTTTGATATAATACGAGGGGGAGTCAATAAGTAAGTCACAAATTGATGTTGGATGGCAGGAAAATGCAGTAGGTGGTTTCTAAAGCTGTTTATAGTTGATATCATCATAGAACTTTATGTTTATGTTCGCTAGATGGCGCTAGCTGTACCTTGCGCATGCGCAGCACAAAAAACAAAATGGCTACTGTACTTACAGAGTGTACAATCAATGAACAACGTGCTGTTGTGCGTTTTTTATGGGCAAAAGGACTGCCTGCAAAAGACATTCATAAAGAAATGCTTCCTGTTTATGCTGACAATTGTTTGTCCCGTAAAGCGGTGCACAGCTGGGTAAAAAAAATTTCTCAAGGACGCTCTAAAATTGTTGACGAAATCCGATCTGGTCGTGCTGTTGAAATTGCAACAGACGCATCTGTGCAGCGGGTTGAGGAGATGATTCGAGGTGACAGACGAGTAACGATAGACGCTGTAGCAGCTGCAATAGGGTGCTCACATGGTTCAGCATACAGCATCATGCATGACCGATTGAAATTTAAGAAAGTGTGTTCAAGGTGGGTGCCCAGACAATTGACGGACGAACACAAAATGAACCGATTAGGCTTGTCATTGGAGCATCTCTGTCAATACGCAAATGAAGGAGAAGACATGATGAACAGGATTATTACTGGGGACGAATCATGGGTGCATCACTACCAGCCTGAATCAAAGCGTGCTTCAATGCAATGGAAACATCCTTCTTCGCCTTGTGTCCAAAAATTCAAGGTTACACCATCAGCAGGGAAGGTTATGCTTACAGTGTTCTGGGATTGTCAAGGAGTGCTTTTAACCAATTTCAAAAAGAAAGGTGACAATGTGAATTCTGAATCATACTGTGAAGTTCTATCAGTGCTTCGGGATGCAATTCGAAGAAAACGTCCAGGGCTGCTGACTAGAGGAGTGCTACTCTTTCATGACAATGCTAGACCACATACGGCTCGATTAACTCAGGAGAAAATAAAAAATCTTGGTTGGAAAATTCTGTAACATCCTCCTTACAGCCCCGATTTAGCCCCTAGTGATTTTCACCTTTTTGGTCCACTAAAAACCCACCTTGGCAGGAAGCATTTCGCGACTGACGCAGAAGTTGAATGTGGAGTGAAAATGTGGCTTAAAAAGCAGAGCACGCAGTTCTACGCAGCAGGTTTGGGAGGACTCATAAAACGATGGGATAAATGCCTCAATGTTGGTGGAAATTATGTTGAGAAGTAAAGGGATAATGTATGTGTAAAAATAAACAGTTTTCAGGTTTTTATCGTCTTCAGTTTTTTTCTAAAGAGCCATTTGTGACTTACTTATTGACTCCCCCTCGTATTTTCCTCATGTCATTGACAGTAAGGAACTGTGAGATTTTTAGTATGCTGAATATAGAGGGAAGGATGGCTGGTGAATACAATTTTACATAAAAAACTAAAATATTTCTTCTTTCCTTCCTCTTTTACCCTTTACGGGTGTTGAGAGAGATACAGTATTCTTGTTCTCACTTTTTTGGCAGCTTCAGATAATGTTATTTGGTAGTCATGTAATGTCTCTTTGATGCTGTCGATCCAGTGTACTCTACCCCTGGCTCCTTTTTCTGCTTCTCCTCTCTTCATATATGCTTTATAAACTAATGAATCACACATCATTCTTTCCAGATTACTGAACCATTGTATCTGTTGGCTTTGTATGTATTGTAGAATTGATATGACACCCACTCTTTCTCTTATGACCTTGTTTCTAATTCTGTGTCTTCTGGTCATTCATGTGGCTTTTCTCAGACATCTCATCTCTGTTGTAACCAGTTGTCTCTTGTATTTTATTGTTAAGGACCATGTTTGACACAGGGTTGGTGGCACAGGGATGGAATGAAGATGCTGTGGATAAGATGTTTTTTGTTGTCATTGGTAGCATTTTGTGTTGCAATAAAGGGGATAATTGACCCAGTATTTGATTCGCTTTGCTACAACGAATGTCTATTTCGGTGTCCATCTTTCCATCTGAAGAGAATAAAATATTTCAGACAATAAAAAATACAATGGCATGGAAAGATGTATCTTAGAGGGCAGAATTTCAGGAAGCAGAGGAAGAGGTAGACCTAGAAGGAGATAGACATCAAAGACTGCAGGAAGTTATCATTGGAGGAGGCAGACAGATTCGCACAGGATAGTCGGATCAGGACATCAATTGCAAAGAGAATGTTTCAGGAAGAAAATGTCACTTCCTAGACATAGACTTGTGGCTATTCCTATTCTCCTTTTATCTTCTACCACATCTACCAGCATTTCACAGCATTACCAGCGTATCACATCTACCAGCATTTATGATTATGTGTCCGAGATACATTAATGTACTACTTGTTGTAGTTTCTCTAATTTGTATTTTTATGTTCAGCACCTGTTCTTCTGTGACTTTACTGATTATCATAGTTTTCATTTTTGGGATCTTAATGGATAGTCCATATTCTTTAATTGGTTCATCAACAATTTATTAGTCTTTGTAGTTCCTGTTCATTTTCTGCTAAATAATTGTGTCATCTCAGGTTATTTATTATTTCCCCATTGATCTTGAGTCCTGGTGTTTCTTCTATATGTTTAAAGATATTCTCTGTGTAGATATTAAATAGGCTTGGTGATAAAATACATCCTTGTCTTACCCCTCTTTTTATTTCTATGTATGGTGAGTAGCTGTTTTCACACCTTATTGATGCAGTTTGTTCCCAATATATAATTCTAATTTAGTCTGTCTTTTCAATATATGCCTATTTCTTGAAGACATGAATTAATTTTTCATGTTGGACTCTGTCAAAGGTCTTGCTGTAGCCTCATCATCATCAGGTGCCATGCCAGCTGCCGTAGGTGATCATGGCTCTCCACAGCTCTCTATCTTCAGCATTATGTATCAAGATCATTGTTGTTTCCCTCCTATGCCAGGTTGTCAAACTGTCTAATATTTTCTCACATTGTCACCTCTGTCTCTGTTGCCTTCGAACTTGCCTGTTGTGACTATGTTCTCCATACCTCTCTGTCTCATGAAGTGGCCAAAAAATGAAGACTGTCTTTTTCTTATATTATTGATTAAGGTCTGTTTCACATTTTATGTTTTCAACACCTCCACATTAGCTTTTCTGGTAGTCCATGGTATTCTCAGCATTCTTCTGTAGAACCACATCCCTTTTGCCTCTAATATAATTTATGCTGTAGTCTGTGAAGCAAATATAGATACTTTTTTTACTTCTATATATTTACCCACCAATAGTCGGATACTAAGTATAGCTTCTCTGGTTCCTTTGTTTTATCTAAAACTGAATTGCTCTTCATGGTCTATCTTGTTTTAAACTCTTTCATGCATTATCTTGAGTAGTATTTTGGTAATGTGGCTCATCAAATTTATTCTTCTGTATTCCGTACAATCCACAGCCCTGGGCTGTGGATGATTTTGGGTCGTTAGGCATGTGGCCTGTTTCATATAATGTCATTACAAAGTTCTGTGATAGTTTCCACACCAAATTCATCTAGAAATTTTATTATGTCTGCTGTTATATTGTCTGAACTTGTGGCCTTTAGAGCAGACAAGGAGTCTATGCATATTACTAGGTTTTTTGAACATGTTGCATCATTTTTGTATTTGGTGGTTATGTATGGGAGTGTTTCTAATATTCCTTTCACCTCTGCACCATTGTTTCTACAGAACTCTCCATAAAGAGTAGATCTTCTTCTTCTGCGTTCGTTCTCAAATTCCTGCAGATTAGCAGGATGTAGTCAGGAGAACGGAATGTGTTGTCATGGTTTATAGCATTGCTGCGATATCTGCACCCTTCGGCGTGATACTTCCGACTTCAGCATGGCTTTGGGTCACTGACCCTATATGGGATGGGACAGCCAACTCCATCCCATAACCTCCTTAGTCACCTCTTACGACATGCATGGAAGGTAAACAGTGTTATTCTGTGCTCCCCTTTCGGGCCTGGCAACACACGGGTTCTAAGTGTAGATAACTCTATTGATGTTTTTCTAGGGAGGAATATGAGAGAGCCTTATCCTGCATTGATGGTGGCTTTGAAGACTGACCCATCTGTGTATGTTTGGATCCAGTCCTTGGGGAAGGAGTCAATAGTCTCTAGTACAATGACCTTAATGGTGTTTTGGTTTGTTGCCTTGGTTACTGACTTGTCAATTGTGTAGTGTTTATTTGACGCAGTATGAGGGATGCATTTGGTGGGATATATGATACTCTTTCAGATTCCTCTCTATCTTCAGGAGATGATGTTTCTTGATTAGTACTTCTGATAGCTATACTGGAGATTTTTGTTTTAGTCTTGTTTGTGTGTCCATTTGTTTACTACTTCTTTGTTATGATAGTATTGTGGGAGTTGTTTGTTTCTTTCCACAGCTTCTATAGTTGTCTATTCTCTTCTAATGAATAGTGGCTCTATGTTTGCATCGATTTCACAGGTCACTGTTGGTGTTGATCTGATGCCACCACACATGAAGTGGAGAACTTGGCTTTGTACTCTGTGCAAGAGCTTTTGATGATGTAGCCTGCAAGGGAAGATTATAGTCTAATATGGATCGGATGTATCCTATGTATGCATATGTATGTGTTGTCTTGTGGACTCCCAAGGATGTAACTTTAAGTCACTTTAGCATGTTCAACGTCCCAGATGCTTTTTTGAGATATTATTAATAAAGATGCTGAAGGTTAGTCTTCTGTCCAGCTGAACACCTTGGTATGTTGGATTTTCTTCATGATTTATTACAGCTCCTTCAAGAGTGATTTTACATTTTTTCTTTTTTTGTTTGTTGTGAAATGTAAATATGGTGTATGTGGTATTACTAGTGTTTACCTTCAGTTTCCAAAAGTTGCAGTATGTTGATATTGTGAGAACGGTTTTTCTAAGTCTCTCCATAGCCAAGTGTAAGTCTGATCCACTTGTCCAGTTGACATTTTCATCTGCAAACATGACTATATGGGTGTTAAGCATGTCAGGGAGATAATTTATGAAGATTAAGAATAGAGTGCAGCTGCGGGTTGAGCCTAGGTGTAGCCCTCCCTCAAGCATGTCTTTAGATGATAGTTTGTTCTTTACTGCAGTTTGTATGGTTCTGTCGTTGAAATTGAAAACACACTCCCGAAAAAAATAACCCTGACATGAAAGTATAAGGGAGTTAAATGTTTGTAGACAACCATATGTTAATACAGATATTACAAAGGAATTAAACATCCGTAGATAGTCGTATGTTAATATGATTATTATTACACATACACATATTGCAAAGGAATTAAACATCTGTAGATTAGTTGTATGTTAATACAGATATTACAATTGAATTAAATATTCATGGATAACCATATATTAATATAGATATTACAAGAGTTAAACATTGAAGACAACAATATGTAATACAGGCATTAATCGTAAAGGTATGTCCCTTGGCAGCAACCTACCATTGGGGATGAAGATAACTTTTTATGTACTAAGCCAAAGCAACTATTAGGTTCCTTCTCCAACTCATCCGTTAAGTACCCATTTGCAACTGGGTTGACTGGAGGAGCGATCGCGTTAGGCAAGAAATCACGATCCAGATTTTTTGTGTGTTCAGAAGTGGTTTAGAACCTGGGATGCTGTGACCCAGTGACAGTAAGCAAGCTCACTATAAAGTATGCTGCAATGCTCCTCAATTTGATATTGCAAAGGAGTTCAACATTTAAGACAATTATATGTTAATACACATATTGCAAGAGAGTTAAACATTCAAGACAACTGTATGTTAATACAGATATTACAATGGAGTTAGTTATACTTCAACAAATTAGAGTACTATTCTAAATTTTTTTTACAAATATTTCTTACAGTCTTACTACTGTCTTCAAAAGTGTTAACTTTTAGCCACTTAAAGCCAAAACTAGACATATCTAAAAAAAAATACCCATATCTAATATGCAATAAATTTTTTTTCCAGCAACAAGGAGCAGCAACTACTGTTTACTGTGCAGTTGCAGATGAATTAACGAATGTAGGTGGTTTATACTTTAATAACTGTTGTCGATGTACACCGTCCAAACTGGCAGACAATAAATCTCTGGCCGTAGCATTATGGAGTTTAAGTGAGCAGATTTTAAATAAAAGAGTCAGCCAAAGGAAGGCCAAATCAACTGAAGCAAGTTGATTGTGGTAAATTTATTTCCAGAGATCGACATTTCTGTTGTGTAAATAATATTTATGGCTTCAACTGTTAATGACCAACAATTATGAATATGTTCTGAAACTCTTAATGCTTTAATGACCAGTAATCCAACATGCACTTATCTCTTATTTCCAAGGGTTTTTGCAAATAATTGGAGACATTGACAACACCATCTTTAAAACATTTTATATAAAATTAAATTTACGAATAGTTTTGAATTTTTCAAGAATAAGACTTTTAAAATCATATCAAAAGACTGTATTCCATGGATGCTACCATTTTGGAATGTTGTCCTGGAAGAGCTATTTTTAGTAATACTATTGTAGTATTATTTGTTTGTTTCTCAAGTATCATAATGGTTTTGATGATCTTCAAAGTTGGTCACTAAAAGTACATTAAAAAATTTGACAACTTTCAAATTTGATCAGTGAAATGTTAATCTACTCTTGTATTGTTCATTGTCACCTGTTCTCCTGATCTCACTGCTCTTTACTGGTGCGTTTTAGTACTGTGCATGTCTGGTTATATTGCTTTTTTTCTCTAAAGCTTGTGGAAGGGATGTTAGTACATGCTAGTGTGCTACAGTCAAACATATTCAAATTTAAATTCCATAATGCCTCAGTAGACAGATGTGGTGGGCCATTAGTGCAAATAAAATGGCAACATACAGCATTTCCATTCTCTGGAGTACATCCTGCTAGAAATCTAACAGGACCATTGTCATGCTAAAAGAGAGATCCAGCAGAAGTTTGAGAATAAAAGCTGAAAGAGAAGAAGAAATTTCATTATAGTTGACTTATCAGTCAGTCTAACTGCAGATATGACCTGACTTTGAGAGTTAGGGATAACGCTAAGCTCCATCAGAGCTGCTGTGATCGTGGTTGGATGTTGACTCTTTTAACAAGCTGAAAGAAACTGAATGCAAGAATTATAATTAGTTCTCATATTTATTTATCGGTGAGTATTTGTGGCAACACCACAAACTAATGTGTTTGTGTTATGTCCAGAGTTATCATACCCAGAATTATCAGTGGTAGGTAATGATTTAAGCCCCCTACTCAGAAGGGTGCTTGTTGTGTGTATGTATCAAAGAAAGCCTGGAACCATATGGTTGTATTAATACAAGCTACTTTTGACAACACAGACTATATAATTGTACCACTTCAGTGTGACCATAGTCCATGTAACTGCATGATTTCAGTGTGACCACACAACATATAACTACCGTATATGACTTCAGTGTGACCACACAACATATAACTAACTACATGACTTCAGTGTGACCACGCAACATATAACTGCATGACTTATGTGTGACCACACAGACTATATGATTACACAACTTCAATGTGACCATAGATGATGTAACTACATGACTTCAGTGTGACCACACAATATATAGCTACATGACTTCAGTGTAACCACACAGGCTAAATAACTGCATCACTTTAGTATCACCACACAACATGATTATAAGACTTCAATATGACCACACACAATATATGACTACATGACTTCATTGTGACCACACAACAAATTACTGCATCAGTTCAGTGTGTCCACAATACATATGAGTGTGATCACACATTGTGTAACAGCATAACTTCACTAAGGCAATTTTCTCTAACTGCTTCTACTTGATTCTTGATTAGAAACTGGCTTCACAGCACACGGGAGATTCCCATAAGTGCTCCGCCCTCCACTCCAGCAGCCATCCCAGTGCATCTAGACTCAGAGTCCCAGTCGGGTGTTGATTGTGTGATCTTCGGGACTTTCCAAAAAATGTACTTTTCCTTCCCTCAGCTCTAGATACTCCCATTTCTAACATTCTCTGTATGTGTATGTTCTCATCCTCATTGACTTCATCTAGAAATGAATTTATTACTGCCTTCATTAAGACTGCTTTATCTCTTCTCAGCAATGTGCCGTCTATTGTCGCATTGCCTCTAGATAAGTCAGTTCTCTCATTTCCTCTAATTCTGTAATGCTCTGGACAACTGAGTTGTTCAATAAGTCCCATCATTCTTTTCTTAGCATGAACTCTATCCTGCGCAGCATGCTTTGAGAGTCTGTGAGTATTACCGAGTGTGTTGATGTATCAGTTATCAACCAATTAAGTGCTGCTCTATCTCCATCCTCATGCTCGATGTGACAGTTGAATATGATGAAGATTTCTCAACCAACTTCACACAATTTCTGTAGGCAACAAAACCCCAACCTCTTTTATCTATGTTTCTGTTAACAGAGCCATCTATGTATATAATTATGTCTTGAGGTTTTGAGTGTAGTCAGGTGAGTTTGTGCACTGTATCCTGAGCCCTGACGTTGTCCATTTTCGACACGCTTTACCTAGTTGTATTATTACTTTAGTCAGTGATTTCTTCTCAGTGTCTACCTCCACCCATTCACTGCTCTTTCCTATTTCTTCCAATTCACATACTCTTCGCAGTGTGTCTTCAGCCTCTGCCATGCATGATCTGCCACGCTTAATACGTTTTCCCTTTGACTCATCTAGATGTTGGTGTAATGGGTGGTGGTTGTATTCTGTCACTTTAAGGTACGACCTAACTTGTGCTACCTGATATCGCACTCTAATGCTGGGGTGACCAAGCAGAAATCTCATAGCAGAGATGGGTGTATCTCTAGTACACCCCAGTACAGCTCACATTGCCTCATTTTTGATTTTTTCCAATCTATTGACAGTGTTAGTAGGCCGAGGCCATAATCTATGACAGATAGCACCATCACTTGCAGAAGTAGAAAAAATACCCATTGCAGTATGTCGAAGGTCGCCATAACCTTGATAACACTGATCCCTCTTTTAGTCTTCTGAATCACATTTGTGATGTGTTTGTTGAATGAGAGATTTCTATCAAAGATTATCCCAAGATATTTAAGATCCTGTTCTCTTTCAATGAATGAGCCCATGCAACTAACAGCTGGCAGTGTGTCATTGACTAGATTATTATTTAAGGAGTACCAGACGACCTTTGCTTTTGAGGGATTGATCACAGCGTTGTATGTTCTGCACCATATTGACAATTGATCTAGTCCATTCTGTACACTTTCAGCATTATATGTTCTCTTCCTACCCATGTTGTATAGTAGGATATCATCAGCGTATGTTAGAACTCTACAATTGCTGGAGGTTTCAATTGAGAAATTCTCAATGTATACACATTAAACAGTACTGGGGACAGAGGAGATCCTTGTGGCAGACCAGGTGATATTGTTCTGATCTCAGACATCCAGGATCCACACCTCAGAGCGACTTTTCTACAGATTAGCACATTTGCTATCCAGTGTATGATCCAGGAGTGGATATCTTGTTCCCTTAGCATGTCAACAAGATGGGTGTAACTAACTCTATTGTACGCATCTTCCATGTCTATCGCTGCAACTGCAGATTCTTCTTTATTCTGATAAACTTCATATGCAAGAACTGCTGCATTTGTGACTGTGTCTCTTCTGGGTCTGTATGCACCTAGGTTATTTGTGAGAACGCCTTTTATCTCTAGTTTCCTGGTTATGTGTCTAGCAAAAATTAATTCCAGAATCTTACCGTACACATTCTGCAGTGTGATGATGCAATAACCTTTTATGTCCGTAGAATCTTTGCCTGGTTTTGGCACGGGTTAAGATAGCTATGTAGCCACTCCTCTGGTACTACTCCTGTTTTCATACTCACATTATAATCGTCTGTTATTTTAGCTAGCATATTCTCCCCAATGTCCTAGAGGAAGCTGTACCTGCTTCTACTTTCCCTATGTACCCTCATCTCCTCCACTGGAGATTCCAGCCTTTTGCTATGTGCATTTTGTTGTTTCTTGAAGATGCATTAAATCCTTCCTACTACCCTTTCTTTAACCCATATCTGTATTGATTGTTGTTCTGGTCTCTTCCACAAATCAGCTGCTGATTCCTTCTTCAATCTCTCCATTATTTTTTCTTTGTTACTCTGTGTCAACATATCCTTTTTAGTACAGAACTTTCATGACAAAGGTAGCTTTGCTTCTTCAATTATAGCTCACTTAGCACTGCAGTAATGAAGCCTGTTACCAGGATCACTGGTTGTATAAACCTGATCAACTATGGTTCACTTACCATGCATTCTGTCATCTTATCTTTTTCTAGTTTATGTTATGAATTGTTTTGATTAAAAAACTGCACATTTCTGTGTATACTATCTATGTCTGTGTATAGCATGTTTTTAGAAAATAACTTTTGATATATTTAAATGTAACTACATATAATAAATGCAAGATTTAATCAGAAAAATGGCAGCAATCCTGTACTATGATTCCTAGACTTGGCATATAACCAAGAATATCATATTCAAGCTAAATTCTTTCTAATATTTAGCTGCTACTCGTGAGGTAGCTGTCACTGCTATGTGAGGTGAGGTAGCTGTCACTGCTATGTGAGGTGAGGTAGCTGTCACTGCTATGTGAGGTGAGGTAGCTGTCACTGCTATGTGAGGTGAGGTAGCTATCACTGCTATGTGAGGTGAGGTAACTCACTGATATGTGAGGTGAGGTGGCTGTCACTGCTATGTGAGGTGAGCTAGCTGCTATGCAAGGTGATGTGATGCTATGTGTGATACTATAGGTACTATGTGACGCAACTGGAAGCGATACAAAAAATCTACAATTTTTATAAGACAGAAGACAGCACAGCTAGATTTAGATAGAGAGAATTTGATGATGGATTGAACATACACACAACAAATATGGTGAAATCCATCTGTATCGCACGTTTATAACAATTTAACAATACCTTTCTAAATCCCCCATTAATTTATTATTTATTGTATATAATTGTATATAGTGAGTGTTGGTTATTACATGCATATTTCAGACCAATTTGTTATATAGGGATTCTACTGTAGCAGTTTGATATAACGAAAAATGCATTTGACTGATACCCACAGAAATAGAGCAGAGTGGTTAGGCCAAAAGTACCAGATGATAAACAGTGGAAAAATGTCACGGCTGCATGTAATTGGATGGATATTGATGATGAAATAATCGCTTTAACTGTGAGCCGGTAGCCCTTGACAGCCCATAACCTTTCTGACAAAAGTACAAGTGCTTAAATGATTTGAGTAACTGAAGTGACACCAGGAATTGTTTAAGATTTGTTGTCTAAAAGGCGTGGTTGTTTTAGGGTTTATGGATGCATGTTTATTTTCTCTTGGGAGGCATTCCAGTGCGGTGGTATCCTAGGACCATGATGCCCAGCCAGGATTGCAGCACACACTTCTGGGATGACTATCTCATGTTTCTGTCAATTTTGTTGATGCATTTGCAGTGAAAGTACATCTTGCATTCCTCGCCGCCTAAAAGTCTGCCACAAAGTTGCAATATCCACTGGCTTGAATCTCTTTGTAATTTATGAGGATCATTTGATAGAAGTCAGAAGTAAGAAATTGAGACTAGACATGCAGTGACAATAATTTTTCACAGGTGAAAGGTTGTCAACCTTTCCCCAACTTTCCTTAACCTTTAGCAAGCCAGATTAAAAAATATGAAACGTCTCCCTGCCACCGGATTCTTTTTTGAAAATTTGTGTTATTGATGGTGACTGTTTTGAAAATGTGATAATTTTTTGGTTGCTAAAGATATTTAAATAATATTTGCACATATAAATAAAGAATTGAATTCTGCATATATTGGTGTAATTTATGTACATGTGTGTGTGTGATACCAGACGTATGAGAAAGTGGTAAAGACGTTTTTCACAAAAAAAACCATATATTTTATAACAAATAAACAGGACAAAAATTTGGAGAAAAAAACTTACCTTACTTATCGAATTCCTTGGCAACACTGTACACTAAATCACATGCAAATCTGTTGTATTTATGTTCTTTCAATGCGAAATTATCAAAATATTGCCGGGGGAACTGTATAAAACATGTAGATTTGCAGTAAAATCGTTCTTTGAGCTTAGGCCTAGAGTCATTTTTGGTGCCACTTCAACATATTCGATATCAAACATCTACAAGTCCCCAAACCAACATGGCATTCTGTACATTCACTACTGTGAAACTAAATAACCTAATAATTCATGATTCAAGCCACGATTCAATGTTATTCTATTCAAAATACGATGAAAGAAAGGTCTATAAAACCGATCCACCATCATGGCATCGTACCGGTGTGCAGATGTGGTCAGATTTATTGCTATACAACATGTAACTTCCATCTTGACATCTTTACAACGATCATGTAGGATGTGGGAATGTACCGGCTTCGATTGCGCATGTCCCGAACTATATTCAGGCTGTGGTAGGCCTATTTCGCACGATGTCTCATTGAGCGAATGCACCCGACAACAGTAAACAGCTGTCATCTTTTTTTGTCGATCACGCTTTACCAGAGTGCGGTGAAGGTTAATCATCTCCAATGGAAACAAAACACTGGTCTTATTCTTTGCATCCTGAACTAAAAGTCCAGGGCCACAAAGGCATGGATGGAGAATGTTATCAGCCATATGTTCCATAGGGCACACAACAAATTTGTGTATAATATTTAATAAGACCCATCTAATGACCATGAAGTGCCATTTAAAAATAATTATCTTTAAACTCATAACATAATGAGTTATGAACAGACAAAAGTTGGATGACAAGAAAGAATAAAATTGTTGGGAAACAGTCTTCTAAACTGAGGCCAGATGCTGCAGCAGTTAGCTCAATTTGTGTGTCAGCCAGCTGTGTTCAATTCCTGACATAATTAATTCTCTAGTCACTCAAGAAAGATTTTAGTCATTTGCAGTTGCTACCGAAACTACTGTAAGATCTATGAACTGACATTTTCAACTTACTAGACCAATCTTTGCCCTGTGTGTATAGATGTTGATTTTGTGTAAGATCTATGAACTGACATTTTCAACATGTTAGATTCTACATGTATAGATGTTGATGTTGTATAATATCTTTGAACTGACACTTTTAACTTATTGGATCAATCTTTACCCTTCATGTATAGATGTTGATTCTGTGTAAGATATATATACACGCACACTTACTGGGATACACACTTACTTGAACACAAAAACACACACACTTTAAACTTACTAGGCCCTGCATGTATAGAGGTTGATTTTGTATAAGATCTTTGAACTGACACTTTCATTTCACTAGACAAATCTTTGCCCTGCTTGTATAGATGTTGATTGTGAGTAACAATGTCCATACATGTTGCAGTGACACAAATAGGAACAAAATTAGTAATTCTGTTACATGCGATCCATATTATAAGATCCAGTCAGGAGCAGTTTGACGTGGAGCAAACTACCCAAACCCATTTACTGTCAGTTACCCAAAAATTGCTGAAGTAAGGTTTATCTGAGCAAAATGTGCAGACATTGCAGCCAAACTGTAAATCACAACACAGTGCATTCCACTCTCTAGACTACATCCTCACAATCTGCAGGAGTATGAGAAAAAAATGCAGATATAAAAGATGCACATTTCAGATGGCCATATATATTTAATTTAGAAGTAATTTAAAAAGTATTTATGTACATGTGTTTGTGTACACCTGAAACATATTTTGATGTGTAACTATAATTTGTGTGATTTATTGATATTTTAATTGTAACTTGAAGAGATGTAATAAATATGTATATTTGGCATGTTGTTTCTATTCAACATTTATGCAGAGAACATAATGAGGAATGTAAGAAATGACCAACAGAGAAACAACTTTGACCCACTCCACATCGGCCACAAGATACCAGAACTAAGATATGTCGATGATACAACATTATTGGCACACAGTCAAACAGGTCTCCAACACCTCATATCTCATTAAAGAACATAGTGAAAAACAAAACCTATTCCTGAATGGAAACAAGACCAAGATTATGACAAGTGATAAAACCACTAGCAAGTTCTCGATCAGTATCAACAACAGTGAATTAGAAAGCGTCAACAGTTTCTAATACCTTGGTTCTCATCAACAGTAACAGTGGTTGCTATGAGGAAGTCAGAAGGAGGTTGACTATCACGTCAAAGAAGTTGATACAAATGAAAAATGTATGGTTGAGCTGCTGCGAAACAACAAAACTAACATTTCTAAGAGCTATCATATTCCCAGTGGCAATATATGGGTGTGAATCCTGGACAATCACCAACAAGGGAAAAATAAAATAGCAGCATTTGAAATAAAATGTTACGGAAAAATCCTCAGAATACCATTGACTAAAAAGATCACCAATATAGCCATCCTAAGAAAAATGAATGTAAAAGAAAAACTGGCTAAACAGCATGGTTCTTGCCAATATTTTGGCCATATAAAATGCCAAGACAGCCTTGAGAAGACCAAATGGTAAAGCAAAATAAATTAAAGAGGTTGCTAGAAGAACTTACCGTAATTATGAATAAAAATTGATAAAAAGTATATAAAAATATACAATAAAACTAATAATGTATAAACAAAACCACACAAAATTGATAACTGAATGGACTGAGCCATGTTTCTCTTATGCAGAAACGTAACCTGGTAACGGTTGTGGAAACATGTAAAAATCCAGTAAAAGAGAAAATGCATGCTTTCATTATAAACAAACTAGAAAGTGGGAAATTAGAGGCAATAGAGATGTGGTTCTATAGAAGAATACTGACAATATCATGGAATGCCAGAAAAACTAATGTGGAGGTGTTGAAAGAGTCAAATGCGAAACGGACCTAAATCAATAATATAAGACAAAGATAAAAGATATAAGAAAAATATATCTTCATTTTTTGGCCACTTCATGAGACAGGCAAGTTTGGAGAACATAGTCACGGCAGGCAAGACTGAAGGCAACAGAGACAGAGGGCGACAGCATGGGAAAATATTAGTTTGACAACTTGGCATGGCAGAGAAACAACAACGATCTTGAAACATAATGCTGTGGAGAGCCATGATCGCCTATGCCAACCGGCATGTCACTTGAAGATTTTTGATGGATAATTATGAGGTTGTAAGGGGGTGGATGAGTTTAGGGGAAGGAAAGATACAGGAAGGATCAGCATTTGAAAGCGCATGGAATAAATATGCAACCAAATATAGACATATACATATATATAGAAATGTATGCACAACAACAATAGATAAGAAATACATATATAACAAAATCGACACATAGATATATGAAGGATACCCACACAAAATGCACAGGAATGGTATCCACACACCAGAAATGCTCACACAAGAATAGGCATACATAATGACATAGAATGGAGTTACGTGCATTAACATAAACAAGTACTCACATAAATATATATATACATAAATATACACATGCATCCACATAAACACTTTCTCACATAAATAAAAGCAATAACATAAACATTTTAAATCTTGATTGAAATATATAAATAAATCAAGTGCCATGCCAAATGGCGTAGGCTATCATGTTTCTCCACGATTCTCTGGCTCTTGTGTTGTCAATAAGCTCGGTTGGTAAGCTTCTACCGTGCCACAATACAAGTCCATCTAGTAACTTTTCTCTTTGTCGTCCCCTGTTTCTTCTCCCCTTGATCTTTCCAGTGGTTATTAAGTGTTCAAGCTGTGTTCTTCTCAGCACATGCCCTAGAAACCATGACTGCCTGCCCCTAATGTTTGATATGATTGATCTTTTTATGGCAGCATCAATGAGAACCTCTGCATTAGTTTTCTTGGCTGTCCATGGTATTTTCATCATTCTTCTCAGAAACCACATTTCTGTAGCCTCTTATTCGTTTTGAATTTTTTTGTTTACAGTCCATGCTTCACTTTCATAGAAAAGAATTGGTTCTATATAACATCACAGCACTTGAATCCGGGTCTGCATTGATAGACTTCCATTGCATAAAATGGTTCTCATTTTTTGGAATGCTGATTTGGCTTGTGCTGTTCGGCTCTTTATCTCGCTTGAGCATATACCTTCTGATGTTAACAGGGTGCCAAGATATTTCACTTTTTCAACCTGTGCTAATTTTGTACCATTAATGATTATGTTGCATCTTGGTGTTGTATGTCTTTTCGATACAACCATTATTTCTGTTTCGTTCTTGTTTAAACTGAAACCTTTGTTTTCACTTTTTTTCACTACTTTATCTAATAGGGCTTGTAGTTCCTGTTCACTTCCTGCGATCAATACTGTGTCATCAGCATATCTCAAGTTTTTTATATTACATCCTCCCACTGTTATTCCTGGCATATCTTTTATATTTTGCATAATGTATTCTGTATACAGGGATAAAAGGTCAGGTGACATTACACAACCTTGCCTGACACCCATTTCTATCTTTTGAAATATACCTATAGTGTTGTTAACTCTCATCACAGCCGTTTGTTTCCAATACATATTTCTTACTATTCTTAGATCTAACCCATCAACGTTAAGATTTTCTAGCAGTTTTATAATCTCTGAATGTTTCACTTTGTCAAATGCTTTGCTGTAATCTATATAATGTAATAGAAATATATACATATATTAATATAAATGTTTGTTCACATGAAGATATTAACATGCAATGCTATAACACATGCATATGTACACATACAAATATGTGGCCCACAGTATTTGTATGGATACATAGAACCATGTAAAACAAAATGCATATACAAATAATTATACATGTGTGGGCACTATACAATGTTTATGTGGATGCATGTGTATATTTTGTGTATGAACGATATACCATGGTTTTGATCTAGCCTGTAGATAATATGGGGGGGTGGACGGGTAGTGGTTAGGGTATTCACACTTGTAACAGGGTAATGACGTCTTTTTCCTAACCACTAGAAACACACATAGTAACACACACAGATCAATGTTTTGACCAAAAGGTCTTTAGCAAGAACACATTCACAACATAATAGGACATCACAATTGACATTAACGTTCACTTGGCAGAGCTAAATATAGATATAACCCAGAACAGTAAAAACTAGAAGGTCAGAGGTAACACATGAATAGAAAATAGATAAATACATCAAAATATCGATGAAACAAAACAACCAGAAAAATGGCGGAATATCATCAGTGTAACTGACTAATATTGATCCCAAAGGGATTATGCCAAATTGGGTATATGTCACAGTTTTCCAACATGTGTCGAGTCCGGTCATCAGAGAAGCACATAATTTCTTGAGAGCCCATGAGATGATGAATTTCTTCTGTTGTTGCCTATACTCTAATAGGGTCCTCAGGTCTGTCCTTTTTTAGTGCACAGCATCCCCAGAATATCCTCAATGCTGCAAATGTGTTATTGAGACCTTTTGATCGAAACGTCAATTTGTGTGTAATATATATATATATATATATAATTAAGTATATATCCGACTCTGTTGCGACGTGGTACAGATATTGTCTGTGATGGCCAAGGTACCGGGTTCAAATCCTGCCACTGGCAATTGTGCATCTGGACCATTCAGAATCCAATGATGGCAAACTACTGAACATATTTATTATTTATATTGCCTTTAAAATCATTGCAGCCAAAATATGCTGAGTTGATGGCTACGATCCACACTAAGGAATCGTGTATTGGTGGTATACAGTGTATTCGTTGATCATTGTTCTTGATTTATGAGCTAGTGTACTGTGTAAGCAATGCCCACAAGGGGGTTGCGACGTGCAGCTGGCTCATCCTTGCTATATCATCTTAGTTTTATGTGAGGGTTCACATTTCTCAACACACTGCCTAAATAGGTACTTAGTATTGTGGTTGTGTCCTTGATCCATCTTCCGTTATATCTCATCTGGACTTCGACCACACTGACCACGACATTGTTGGTCACTTGATACTAACCAATCACCTATGATGACTCAACACCCACTCTTGTGCCATATAATACATTTTACATGCCTTGGTTGTAGTTCTGGGTCTACCTCCTTCCACCATGATCTCCTTTTCTTGTCCCCTAATCCTCCACCTACACTGGTGCCCTTTTCTTCAGCACATTTTCCCACGTCTTTCTATATCAGCCTCTTTTTTTATACCTTCCTATAATGCGCTTTTCCATTATGGCGCCTCACTCTTTCAGCTGTACCCCCCCCCCCCCCACCTTTGCTTTCCTTCCTTTTGTGACATATCTCCATTTTAGTTTGGGGCCCACTTCAATCTGCCACTTTTACCTTTCCTTCTTTCTCACCTCGCTCTTTCCTTTCTTTACCCCCTTACTTCTCTCAACCCTCCTTCTCTAATATCTTTCTATCTGTTATTATAGACCACCTTGTTCATGTCATGGCTGACACCTGTCCCTTTTGGTTACTACGCCCCTACCTCATGCTAGGTTCATGTTTTCCTAACTTCCTGTTTTGTACCTCATCTCATTTTCTTTGATATGGCTTTCAACGGTCCATTTTATTGCCTATTGCCCAGGTTGGTCTTGCTCACTTTTGCCTACCTCATGCTTCCTTGAACGTGTGGCCACTGTTTGCTATTTAACCTGGGGTCTCTAGTTCTTATTCCTTTTTCACTGCAAACCATAATTGAGCTAAGTTCAGTTTTAATTTGTTTTAGTTTGATGACATCTTATCTGCTTCAACTTTTTCTGTGCTCTCGTCCTTCCTTACTTACCACTTTCATATTCACCTCACACCTTTTCCCCTGTCATGTTGTCATCTTTGCTTCTTCCGTTTCCCACTCATTACTGTACTTCTTCCCTATTTTTTCCTTCTTGTCACTACCACCTTGTCTGTATGTAAGATATGTTGACTGGGGTCTTTTGTTTGTCCTAATTAAGGTTTTTTAGTTGAAATTTAGTCTGCCACTGTGTCTTGTTAGGTTGTTTTATCGACTCGTTTTGGTAACACTAATACCTATTTTTGTTCATTTTGATATTTGGCCTGTGTTACCCCAACCACCCATTTCCTATTTAGGGTTGTTACCCGACACTGGAACTTGTATTCTTTAATGTGTGAGTGGACAACATCAAGAGGTTGACTAACTACAGCATTTGTGAGCTCATCTTGAGATAATAATTCTGCCATTTGTATTTATACAGAAGAGGTCACAGGTTCGATCCCGGATTATAATGTCTTTACAAGTGGATTTTTTCAGAGATCCGTGGAGAAGTATCACGTGAAACAACAAAATTATTTGGTAATCTCGGTAGGGAGCGAGCTTATTTGTTGAGAGGGCTGCATACATATGGAAAAACCAAGTACATGGAAGTCAATCCCATGCTCCTTTTGAGCACTTTTTTTCATCTTTTGAGTGTACCCTGTGCTATAAGTGATAGTATTGGTATGCTGCTGTTGGGAGTACATGGAACCTGAGTATAATGTAGTTAGTCCTCTACTCCTTTTCATTTTTCGAACCATCAAGAAAACAGATTGTTAAAGGTTGATGACTGTCTATTGCAGCTGGACTAGAGTTTAATATGAAAATGTTGTTTTATGTAATCTAATATGAATATAACTAACATCTAACATAAATATGTGATTTATATCTTTGCAATAATTGCATGGATGTGAAGTTTATTGATTCCATCCATTGATTCATTTTCTAGCTGTGTTACATAGTTACATCGTTGACTATGATTTATGTAAAACAAGACAGTCATATTTATTACAATAAAAGTCATTTATAATGAGTCTTCTGCATTCAGTTTTAAACTTCTACAGGCTAACAGGATGTAGTACAAAGAAAGGAGTTCTTCTTAAGGAGTATATCATGGTTTATAATATTGTTTATCAACTGGGACGCTAGTGCCCCCTGTAGTCTTTGGAATCTGCGGGGTACTATGTAGACTCATAATTATGGATTTTTTGCTTATATGTGAAGAGGGGGAAGGGTTGTTATTTAGTCTGTCTATGAAAATTTTGCTGTATGTGGGCACATTTAAAAAGTTATTTCGAAAATGGCTTTATGACATAAAATCTGGACATGTTGCATGAGGATGCACCCTATACAAGCAACTTTACAACCCCTGGGATTTTTTCCAGGGATGGCTGTTGATTTTCAAAAGTGTTATTTCAGCTGGGAAACTTATTTCAGTTGTTTTTCAAGAGTCTGGGAATTTTTGTGTAGTTGATTTATTTTATACAATAACATTGGTTAATAAGCATTTTATTAATTGTAGATAAATGTTTCACAAGCCTAGCGGAGCATATAAATCTTAAGTATAAATCTTGAGTCATCATCTCCAGGTGCCATGCCGGGTGGCGTAGGCGGTCATGGCTCTCCACAGCTCTCTGTCAACAGTATTATGTATCAAAGTCGTTGTTGTTTCTTTGCCGTGCCAGGTTGTCAAACTGTCTAATATTTTCTCACGTTGTCACCCTCTGTCTCTGGTGCCTTCAATCTTGCCTGTTGTGATTATGTTCTCTAAACCTGCCTGTCTCATGAAGTGGCCAAAAAAAGAAGATTGCCTTTTTCTTATATTCTTGATTAAGGTCCGTTTCGCATTTAACTCTTTTAACACCTCTAAATTAGTTTTTCTGGCAGTCCATAGTAATCTCAGCATTCTTCTGTAGAACCACATCTCTGTTGCCTCCAATCTCCCACTTTCCAGTTTGTTTATTGTCCAAGACTCGCACCCATATGTTAGTATAGGGGTTATATAGCACTGCAGAACTCTCTTTCTCACCTCTAATGACAAGATCTTGAGTACAGCCATCTAAATTAGCTCTCTAGGACTTTATAAGGCAGTTATTGTGTCAGACTTTGAAGTATTCAAAATGGACGATGTAGATATGAATTATGGCATGTTTAGCTAATTTCAACTTAGTGAGCAACATATTTATTGACATACATTCATATGCTGTGACAAGAAATAGACTGACTTGCATATGAAGACAGATGATTTAATAAAGGAGATGTGCTGAAGCTGCTTCATGAATGCATGCAGGAGACAGACATTGTGATTTATTACATTTCTAACAGCCATTAGGGGAAAATGATATTCAACGTGGTGCTAGTAGAAATCTCCACCAGCTGTGGGAAATTTGGAGTGTTCATATTTTTTACATCTTCTGGAAAGATGTTGTGAATCTGCAAGAATACAATGATGCTGGCTCATGACCAATATCCAATTCATTCCCAATGAGTGGGTGAAATATTTATTATTTTTATCATGTAACATTGAGTTCTCTCGTCTAAGGACTGCTGGATCAGCAGTTTGATGTTTGACTTTGTAATTTCATCACTTCCAGGTGCTCAAATATTTTCAGCATTTTATCCTAGAATCAACTAAACAATTTGCAGAATGAATGGAAATTACTGCCTAATTCAAGAATCTCTTTGAAATATCTCTTCAATCAATCAAAAATGAACATTGCCCAGCTGAATTTTGGATTGTTAGTTAGTCGTTAGTTAGACATGCCCATAGTTGCTCCGATCTCTCACTAAGTGTATACACTGTCGCAATCACAGGTGGATAGAGTTCAAAACGAGACCATGAGAGCTGTCCTAAGATGCACAAGAGATACACCTGTCGAGGTCATGAGGTTTCTCCTAGACCTACCGATCATCAAAGCAAGACATAAAATATCTCAGGTTAAAGAATACTTCAAGGTGGCCAATAATGATCATCACCTCTTACATCAATATCTAGACAACACAAAAGGAAGGTGTCTCAAAAGAGGAAGATCTTGGATAATTGTCCCTGAGGAGATAGCTCGACAGCTTCATAAGCGTCCATCAAATCCACCATTCTAAGTTGGTTAGTACTAAGATGAATACTGGAAGTAATATAGTCTTACTGGATAACGGCTATCTGATTTACTCGACAACAAAATATGAAAGAATACACACAACAGTATACAATCATACAAATAACACTAATAGTAAATAAATCAACGTTTCTACAAAAAGGCCTTTATCAAGATGACAAGCACATTACATCAAACGACGACGAATAGGAGCGAAATGTGGATGCGAGATGTTAGAAGGATTGGAACAGGAAATACATAAAACGTAAATACATGTGGAAACTAAATGAGCAAAAAACTGACGGAATAAATAAATATAGACATAAATAAAGACAAAGACCACACCGACTGAGAACTAGACAAAATAGTGGTCAGAATTAAGTCCAAATGCCTTGAGTTTACCAAACTCAACAAATAAAACGATTTTCAAGAGTGCAGGATCTAATGTCAATGACCTGAATATCAAGAGCATCACGATGGCCACCGTTGTTGAAGTGTGCGGCGACATGGGTGGGTTTGATGGCATGAAGTTGGCTACAGAAGCGGTCGGTCAATCTTAAGCCAGTTTCACCGATAT
The DNA here is from genome assembly GCA_034231615.1 of Meghimatium bilineatum. Taxonomy (NCBI): domain Eukaryota; kingdom Metazoa; phylum Mollusca; class Gastropoda; order Stylommatophora; family Philomycidae; genus Meghimatium; species Meghimatium bilineatum. The sequence goes on from CM067308.1 coordinate 25,133,771, forward strand.
ACTGCTTACTGCAGCGTTTATATATAATAATGCAAATGGCATTCTGGGATTCACATGTAAAGGCCTCATCAATAGTGAAAGTGGCCTTAGGAAATGAGACGGATGGCATCTGAACCACATAAAGACATGTTAGCAACGATCAGTGCCAAAATGGTCAGGAACAGGAGACCTAATGTGACTATGGACCAAGATGTCATTGATATTTTTGTCGCGCCTATATGCATTCTTGATTAGGAACAAGCGTCACAGCAATGGCGGCATTCCCATATATGCTCTGCTTGCCGTTCCGTCAGCCATCTAAAAGCGTGTAAGCTCAGTGTCCTAGTCAGTTGTTGATTACGCGTTATTCTGTTCTCTCCGTAGAGGGAGCACTTTCCCTCATCACCTCTAGTCACTCCCATTTCTACCATTCTCTGAATATGCACATTGTCTCGTTCGACCTCCTCCTCATCTTCTCGTAGAGTATAGGCAACCATATATTGAGTAACTATAGGCAACCAATGATAACTCATAGAAAGCAGCACGGGTGTGAGGATCAGACTGGAGGAGAGAATAATATTTCAACAATATGCTTCGGACAGTAGAGGTATGTGAATGAAAGGTAAGGACAAGTTTAACTCTATCAGAGGAGAAGGAAGAACCCTGGGAATTAGTCTAGGTATCACGGCGAGATTACTGACGTACACGAAGACAAACCAATGAAAGAATACTGCCAGGGAATGAGCGTCTACGGAAGAGATCAATCATCTCAGATGATTTATCAAGAACATTGTCACTACATAAGCGACGAAGAAGCTGGAAGAATTGCAAAGAGTTACGACATATTGGACGATGAGAAAATGTGTGGAACAGAAAAACATGTGTATCAGTAGGTTTGTAGTAGACGGATGTGCTGAGGTAAGGGGGATGAATAGTGACAATAATGTCAATAAAAAAATAAACAGAAGTAGATGTTAGATATGAATTGAATAGCAGGGTTGAAATTGTTGATGAAGTAATACCTATACCATCATCAATATATCTATGAAGTAGAAGTGGAAAAGGACCTTCATTTGTCTCCCAAACCTGATGTTCAAGATGTCCCATGAAAAGACACGCATAACTGGGTCTTATCTTAGTGACTTAACAACATCACTGATCTGTGTTTCCACTTGTTTTCACTTAATATGTCTCTATGTAGTTCAGGTCCGCTCTGTTTCATTTCCTTAGGAAACTCACTATCGATGAGACCTTTGCATGTAAATCCCGTAATATATCTACACAGATATGTGGTATATGTCATCAGAGAATCGACTGTTCTCGACAAAAATCTGGAAAACATCTGCAGAAGATACATCATCAAAAGCAGCTAGCATCACACACCTCACCACTGAGAAACTGTTCCAGTGATAACAATAATGATGAGGTGAACATACCTCAGCGCTGAGAAACAGTTTCAGTGATAATAATATTGATGAGGTGAACATGCCTCAGCGCTGAGAAACAGTTTCAGTGATAATAATAATAATGGTGAGGTGAACATACCTCAGCACTGAGAAACTGTTCCAGTGATAATAATAGTTGTGAGGTGAACGTGCCTCACTAAGGAGAATCAGTTCCAGTGCTAATAACAAGGGTGAAGTGATATAGTTAAATATTGCTGACTTATTTGTAAGTTGATCATTTGGCTCACCTTCGATGTGGAGACGGTACTTGATGGTGTTGATTGTATGGCCCGCAAATGATGTTATAAAAATTCAAATGGACCCTGGCAGGAGAAAAGTTTCCAATCCTTGATGTAGAATACCGGCACTAAACCTCTCACCTAGGAATCTATTTTTTTTAAAAATCAGCAGCGAGACGATTCTGATTTTAAAACTAAAACAACTATCCTTAACAACTAGTCGGTGCCATCGCGTTTGTAGTAATACATTGGAATCCCTCTACAGCGCATCTTTTTATTAAAGTATTTTATAATTAACAAATATTTTTCGGTTCAATCCCTGTAAGCAAACCTTCCTTTATTGCGGAAAGCGAAACGAAACTAATGTCCTAGATTAATCCCTTGATTATAATTACCCATCAGTGGTTGGAGGTCGAGATATATAATTTAGGAGGTTTTTATGGGTGTGGCCGTCGAAGACGGGTGTGTCGGGCCATTGACGCGAAAAAACGTCAATATAACGCATTTCGTTTCTCTGGACCATATTCTGCTGGGCATCTAATAGGACCATAGTCCTGCTATAAGAGAGAACCAACGGGAGTTTGATAATGAACGCTGAAGAAGAAGAAGAATACACGGCATAGTGCTGAGAGAATATAGTGCCGACCTAAAAAGTGCAGTATTTTATTTACTTCAGGATGAAGAAGACGATGAAGAATGACAGAAATGGAGATGATCCGGGATGAGGGGAAATGTATGTTCTCTATGAAAAGATTCGGAGATCACTTAATCAACATATTACTGGGACTTTGAGTCTTCATATTCGTGGATGGCTACTTGAACGGATAGCCGGGAAACTTATATGGAAGAGCCCCGTACGCCATGAGTCTGGTTTCTAATTAATAGAATCAAAACAATTCATATCTAATATTACATGTATATTATATATTAAATTCCGAAGCTGTCACTGATGGCCTCAAATGATTCTCTGGGACCTCAATTACCAAAACTGTTATTGTGCCAGATTTTAATCCACTTGTGAAAGAACCAAAATGGCAGACATATATATATATATATATATATATATATATATATATATATATATATATATATATATATATATATATATATATATATATATATATATATATATATATATATATATATATAAGATGCTGTGTTCGAACAGAAAAAGGCAATTCAGAATGGTTTCCTGTGATTACTGTGTTAAACAAGGCTGCCCCATGTCACCATTACTATTCAATATCGCAATGGACTGGGCTATGAGAAAAAGCACATCCTACGCAAATTTAGGAATCAAATAGATAAATAAAACAACACTAGAAGACCTGGATTTTTCCGATGATATTTCACTATTGATTGAAAACCATCAAGATGTACAAAGAAAAACTGATATATTAAAACTCATCGCAGGACAAATAGGTCTCCAAATCGACTCATCAAAAACAAAAATTATGGACTTCACCAATTCACCTAACGTAATTACTTTAAATGGACAGAAACTTGAAAAGGTACACAAATTCTCCTATCTAGGAAGCAAATTAACACTAGGCGGTGATGTCATGGCAGAAATTACAACTCGCATTGCACTAGCATAAAGTGCCTTTAACAGACTGTCTAATATCTGGAGATCAAAATCCATCAGCATACGCACGAAAATGCGCGTATTTAATTCCTGCGTTATTTCGGTGCTATCATATGCATGTGAGAGCTGGAAAAGCTCTTTATCTTCAGAAAAGAAATTACTGATTTTCGAGAGCAAATGTCTTCGTAGGATAACTAACACCCATTGGAGTGAATTCAAATCGAATTATTAAATCAGAGAAGAGACACATCAAAATTTCATCACATATGTTATCAGAAAATGCCGTTGGTCCTACATCGGGCAAATCGTTGTCCCTTTTGTGCCTGATCCCATCGGGTACGGAACCCTTTCTCTCTGCAAGTGTACTTCCGGTATAGGAAAGCTTGACAGTAGAGTTGGGCCAGGAGTGCCATCTTTGTCCCTTTTTGCCTGAGCATATCTAGTACGGCAAACCTTTCTCTTCGCGAGCATGTTTCTGGTATATGACTCGATAATAGAGTTAGGCCAGGTCTTTTTGCTTTGCTAGACGCCCATTATTGGGTATGGGTGTCTGCCTATAAGGAGAACAGGTAACCTAGAAGCTTGTCTCGAGCTAACAGTGCTTGTAGTTCCCATTTCCTTAATCGTTTTCACTTTCTATCTGCAGTTGGCACTACCCTCTAGCGCTGTTCTGCCCTTTCACTTTTTTCATTGTACTCAGTATGAAATCTTTCTGTCTTTCGCCATGCATCCACCTTTTCATGTTTTTTTTCACTGACCACCCCTCCAATGTTCGGACTGGACTAACTAGCTTCACTGTATGTCGACAGTGTCGCTGTATGTGGTGTTGCTGGTGGTGTCGGAGATATTTTGTCTTTTATGCAGTCAAATCTCTTTCCATCTGCTACCTCGACATTCTTGGACACGATCCCCAAATGATTTGGCCAGAATCAGCTCGAGCTGCTGTTTCTGTTTCCAGGTTGCACCACGAGGAGGTACATTTGGGATCTTGGTTACCTGCTAACTCTGGGTCCGCCGAGAGCAGTACTTTCCCTTTGCACCCCGAGGCTGAGATATGAAAAATGTGGTATTAATTGTAGCAGTAGTGGATTAATTGTAGCAGTAGTGGATTAATTGTAGCAGTAGTGGATTAATTGTAGCAGTAGTGGATTAATTGCAGCAGTAGTGGATTAATTGTAGCAGTAGTGGATTAATTGTAGCAGTAGTGGATTAATTGTAGCAGTAATAGATTAATTGTATCAGTAGCCTGCAGGGATGAACGAGAAGAATGTGTAACCGGCGGGCTACATGAACCATCAGTATTCATATCCTTCGTCATCGTCATCTGCTAGGGGAGACTGAGCACAAATGCACTCCTGGAGTGCAATTACGTCAATTCAAAGGCAATAACCACATACTAGACTATGACTAGAAAAAAAAATGTCACACCTGTGATCGGGGCTGATGCCACAGTGACTGACCACTGCTGCTAATGAGATATTCATAATAGCCTATGCAAGATATTGAATTAAATAATCAAGCTATTAACCAAATTTCACTTAATGAATGGTGGTTCTAAAATAAAATTTAAAAAAAAAAAAACACTTAGGGGTAAAGTTTACAGTGACACCGCTAAAACAAACCAACTCGGTAAGACGCTTATCAGCAAATTTTTTGTTCCATCCTTTCTCCAAGCAAACCCACCTACAAGAAACATGTAATTCCTGTTAGGTTAGTATGACCAATAACATATACAAACTTAGCATATGGTTTGTGTTAATTAGGACTTATGAAACACATTTGTAAACTGCAGCAGACATACTAATTATTTTGTTGTCCTTTGTATGTATTCACGCGCCAAGCAACACAGTCTGAGAAATAATCAGATTTTCCCAACTTCTAATTTCGTTTTGAACCCAGATAGTTAATATAACTTATCAAATAGTGAAATCAATCAAAAAGAGGGAAAAAAACTACCCCAAATGGTACAAAAACTTTCTCCACTTACGGTCCAACGGAAACCTTTACCAAGAAACAAATACGAACAAAGAGTAAATCAACACACGCAATTATTAAAATGATGGTCTTACACACTGTATTAGAAACAACAACAAAACACACACACACACGCAAAAAATGCACATTTAGTGACTGGCTATATGGGTGCCGCCAGGACTTATGCACTACTCATAGTTAAAATATAGAACGCAGTAAGAGGAATGCGATGAAAAAAAATAATGAGTATGAAATCAAAGCAAGTGGATTACGAGTGGGAGGCCGGGGGCGAGTGAGTTATACAGTTATACCATCAAAGATGGTGGCACCAAATAGAAAATATTATTGAAAACAAAAAATCCATAACACAAGATTATTATTTTCAGTTTCGGCGCGACCAATCGCCAAATTAGACCCAACAGTAGACTCACAACAAAATAAAAGTACATTTTTGTGAAAGTCCCGGAGATCACACAATTAACACCTGACCGGGACTCTGAGTCTACATACACTGGGATGGCTGCTGGAGCGGAGGGCGGAGCACTTATGGGAATGTCCCGCGTGCAGTGAAGCCAGTTTCTAATCAAGAATCAAGAAGAATCAAGAATCACAGCAAATACAGAATCAGCCTTCTTACGTTATGTTTTTGATTATTTCTGCTATTTTCTTTGGTCACTATTTATAGACTTGGTCTTGCCCGGGTGTCACCTGCCAACACCGACCAATAAATACATGGAAATAATCAAAAACATGTTATTTCATCCCTGGAGATGTCCATAAATTAACTCACGAATGTGTTGCTAATTTATCGCCCTTAACTCCCTCCACACACATACAATTACTTTACACAGAAAATTACACAAAAATAACATACCGGTAATTTGTTTTAACTGTTTAGAAAAAAAACCTTTTCAAATTCAATTTAATTTGATGTATAAAAAGCAGTACTTTTGACGTCATTTTTTGTCCATCTCTGTTCCCTTGTGAGCTTCAGCCCCCCTCCCCGCCCCCAACTAATTGTTTACGCAATTGATTGACATCTCTATATGCGACCATTCTTAATTTTGTCATGACCGTATCCAATACACGACCTATTGGGCAATAGGAAACTGAACCTTTAAAATGACTTATTCCCTTGGTTTTCATTGACTATCAGACAAAGCGTAATCATAGTTAAAAATGAAAACGGGATGATGATTCATTAAGACGGCCGAATTTTTCCATTTGCCAGTAGGTCTTTATATTGGAGATGGTCATAGTTCAGCCGTGGTCTGTTGACAGACAAGATGTGTTGTTTTTTTCCTATTTGGTTGCGACTAATTGCCAGATAAGACATACCATCTGAATAAAAACATGCCTCTTTTACATAATGGTTTCGACTAGTTTCGTGATTTTTATTGGTCGGTATTGTCAGGCGTCACTCGGGTGACAGCAGTGGAACAAGGCGTATACGTATATAAGACCACGGAGCGCAAGGTCCAGTTGACGCGGCAGGGGAAGGTAACCAACGAAAGGAACGCGGTCAGGGGAAGTAAATTCAACGCGGCCAGGGGATAGGGATAATTCAAAATGGCAGACGTTATTTTACTCAATGATGGCAGTTTCCCAAAATGACTGACGGATGTTGAATTTTTTTATTCTGTGTTTTTAAAAGCTTCAAATTGTCTCCCTGTGTTGTGAAATATTGGGTAACTATCAATAATAAAAACACCGAAGGCCGAAAGGTCAGCACATGTTCATAGGAGTGTCTGAACAGATACAAACTAGTTTGGACCTCCCCATCGCGTCGGGTTAGCCTACGTATTCCAGCGTGGGACGCTGACTCATCATCAATGCAGCTTCTATCTGATATGAGCAACTACAAATATGTGTCTAAAAATGATATCAGACACATCTCATCATATATTATCTCGCCAAGTAAAGTCGCACAAGAACCAACCAGTACACATAAAAGCCATTCAAACCACATGTTAATACGCAAAATATTGTGTCCGCGAAGATACAACGCCACTGTTCATCCCATTGTTCCACTTTCACATCAAGCATGAGGATGGGGGTAGAGGGAGTTACAGCAGCACTTAATTGATTGATAACTGATACATCAACACACTCGTTATACTCACATACTCTCAAAGCATGCTGCGCAAGATAGAAAAGTTCATGCTGAGTAAAGAATGGTGGGACTTACTGAACAACTCAATTGTCCAAAGCATTACATGGATATACTGCCCTGGTCATGCTGAGGTCAGAGGAAACGAGAGAGCCGGCTTATTAGCATGCAATGCTGCGATAGAAGGCACATTGCTGAGAAGAGATAAAGCAGACTTAATGAAGGCAGTAATAAATTCATTTCAAGATGAAGATAATGTCAATGAGGCCGAGAACGTACACATACAGAGAATGTTAGAAATGGGAGTATGAAGAGGTGAGGGAAGAAAACGTAATTTGTTTGGAAAGTCCCGAAGATCACACAATCAGCATCTGACCGGTACTTACTGGTGATGGTGAGATCAATAATTGTGTTAAGCCGTAAATGTACTGAGAAAGTCTGCTATTGTGCATGTTTACCTATGTGGTTGGTAATTTAGAAGTAGTAATTCAGATGGATAATCAATTACCTCTGTTACTAGAACTTTACGTCACGAACAGTGTCACGAACTTTGCGTCACGAACAGTGTCACCAACTTTACGTCACGAACAGTGTCACGAACTTTACGTCACGAACAGTGTCACCAACTTTACGTCACGAACAGTGCTTGTACAAATAAAATACATTAATCAAACTTCTTCTGCTTCCTCTTCTTCTTCTTCAGCGTTCATTCTCAAACTCCCGCTGGATCTCTCCTGTAGCAGTACTACTAGATCTCCAGCAGGATGCAGTCCAGAGAATGGAAATGCGTTGTGTCGTCGTTTTATTTGCGTCAGTTTCTTAATTTATTTATGTCTTGTCTAACCAAGCAAAAAAGGAAAGAGTGGATATTTTTGTGTGGATGATCCTGTATACTGTGAGTGTGGTACGTTCACATTCCTAGCTTGTACAATCATGAATAGTTGTGATGAAGATGCATTCTTAGTTTTTACTAACCTTCTAATCTCGCGAATAGTTGTGGAAGGATTATGAGTTCTTAGTTTTTACTAAACTTTTCTTCTTCTTCAGCATTCATTTTCAAACTTCCGCTGGATCTCTCTTGTGGCAGGACCATGGTTTTACTAGATTTTCAGCAGGATGTAGTCCAGAGAATGGAAATGCGTTGTGTCGTCGTTTTGTGCGCCAATGGCCCGACACATTAGTCTTAGGCGGAAACTAACGTTTTAATCTCGTGAATATTTGTGGGAAGTACGCATTATTCGACGTAGCTAGCCATGTAATACCATGAAAAGTTGTGTGATGCTGTCTTTATTATATTAGTTGTTATTTTGCTTTATTTGGTCACTGTATAGTTTTTTTTCTGTGTGAAAATTTGAGCTGAGTTAATCCTCTTTGATGTTTGTTTAGTACATATTTAGTATATATGTGGTGCATAACTGATATGTTTGGTGAGTATTTGACATATCGTAGGCGTTATATATATATATGTTTATTAGAGATTTGGCCTATGTTAGGGCTATTTGAGGGGTCGTCGTTAGTGGACGGTGAACTATTTTAATGGCTTCACAATGGCTGACTTTTTCGTTGTTGTGAAATTGTCCTTTTTTATCGATTGTTATATCTGGAATATTTTTTAATAGTTAAGAAATGTGTGTAAGGTGGTAATTGTCTGTGCATGAGCTCGTGAAGCGTGTCCAGGTGGCGGGTGGATTAACTATAAGTAATTAATATGGATACATATTTAAAGATCAGATATATCTTTTAACTAGGAAGTGTTTGTATTGTTCTAGTATCTATTAATTGATTTATGTGAATTTGTGATTTTGCTTCGGATAAAATATAATATTGCATGCCAGAAATCTCTACGATCTAACAGACAGTTTCTGAGATATTCGCTAGAAAGTGTGATTTTTAATTTATAAATGGAGCTGGTTGAATAAATATAAATTATATAGCCAGGGATTATTTTATTTTATTTTATTTTTTTTGTTTGTTTTGTTTTGTATTTGTGTTTAAAAAAAATCCAGTTCGGTCTGGCTATTTCTGAATCGTAGGTGGTAACACTGCCGGGAACATGGCAGTAGTTCTGTCTCTATCAGCAGAAGGTAAAGATATGTTAACATATCTTGCTGTTTGTATACCTTTCATATCTTCTTTTCTTCTGCGTTCGTTCTTTTTCAAACTCTTGGAAATCAGGAATGTGGTGTGTTATGGTTTACAGCTAAGCTGCAATATCTTCACCTTTCGGCCTAACACATCAGCTCACAGCATGACTTCTGGATGATCTTAGCATTCAAGGTTTTGACAGTCAACTTCACTCTAAAACGTCCTAAGTCGTCTTGTTCTATTTTGTGTGCTGTCAATCTTGCTATGTGGCATACTTGCAAATGAAAAGGCTGAATTTATGGCAATGTCTTTTCACAGCCTTCTATTTCGTGTGCTTGTCAATCATTCCCGATACCCATGTTTTCCCATGCCACGATGCTAGGTTATCAAGCAGCGTCTCTCTTGGTCTTCCCCTACGCCTATTTCTCTTCAAAGTGTGTGTCGTTACAATGTGTTCCATCTTTCCTCTTTTCATGTTATGTCCACTACCAGTCATCGATTGAATTTAAACGAGTCCCTCGTTAATTATACAGCCCTGGGGACTCATCAGATTTATCCTTCATCAGTGAATCTATTTTACTTTCCCCGTTGTTTTCATAGGTCACTTTGTCTATACTTTGTGTCGACAGCCAACGAAAATCACAAGGAAAGTCAAATAGTGTCACTTTTGACGAATACACTGTGTATCCACGCAGTGCCGGCCCTAACAATTGCGTGGCCCAATGCGAAACGGATTGCCCGGGGCCCAGTCTAGGTAGGGATTAGGATAATAAAATAAATTCTAATATTAATTTATGGGCCTATGAAGTGCGGGACCCACTGCGGCCGCATAGGTTGCAATGGACTAAGACCGGCCCTGTATCCACGTGACCGTAAATTAAAGAGGGACTTGATTTATCACTCACTCAGAGCACTATAAACTAAAAGTAATAAATACACAAGATAATATCTTTACTCTGGTACAGAGATGGGAAAATTACGGCCTGCCAAGAGCTTTAGTCCAGAGGTTTGCTAAATACGGCCCGCCAAGTGTCTAAGTCCAGGGCGGCTCATCTAAAAGCAGCATGTGTGATGACTTCAAAGCTAGAGTACATTGAAGACTGCAATAAAACTTTACTCCCATTGACCAATGTCTTTATCAAGATATGGGGAAAACAAACACATAATAGGATCTCACAAGGAGGGCTGATCATACGGAAGTACAAGACATAAGTGTGTGGCGCTTGAATAGTAGTAAACAATTGATTAAATAGAAGACTGCAGTAAAACTGTCCACCAAATGTACAATTTGTTTTACATACCCACAAAAATAATTGCTATATCTCTCCCGTTGCCCAGCACAGTTTTAGTCTAAAGAAGTTTATCATGCTGTCATCTCGGTAACAAAATACTATGTGATCTGTAACCTTCTCCTAACGTGGTCAATTTTGTGTGGTTTTTTTTTACACTTCAGACAAACTTATCTTCTGCTGTGTTTTGCAAACATTTTTTTCCTGCAACAATTTGTTAGTGAAACTTAATTGAAAACGGGTCAATACTGGAAAATCCGTGCCTTGCCTCATTCTAGAGCAGACTGCTTGTAGTGTCGAAGTAATCTTGTTGCAACCTTTAACCTTTCGTGTTAATAACAACTGGCCAGGAAAGCGTCTACGTGTAAAATCTTTCATGGCTGCTCCTTGAGAAAATAAAATAATATATTCTTTTCTCATTTATTTAAAGAAAGCAGCAGTACAGACATCAGAACACATACCAAAGAATTGTCATAGTTTCGTTGTTCACGGATCGACAATCTGGCTCACAGGAACGTCTCTGCAAAACAATTTGTAAGGACTCAAGATGTAAAACAAACCACTCTACATGACAATACATTGTAGCGTATCCTATTCAGGACGTAGCTATCAACCCAGCATTTTTTAACTGTAGTGATTTTCTAAGCAATATAAATTCGTTCAGTAGTTTGTCATTGCTTTCTGAACGGTGCGGACGCTCAAATGTCTGTGACCGATACGAACTCGGTACCTGGCCGTCACAGACACACCCTGTATCACTTTGCAGAATATGACAATAAGCATCACAAAAACTGTGACATAGAATATGTCAATATGCATCACAAAAACTGTGACAATGTGTCAAGGATCTACAGTACTAACAAGATCGCATTAAACAGCAGTCATATAAAACAAGTTGAAAATCTGTGTTACCTAAGATCTACATTACATCAAGACTTTCCCGAGACAATGAAATAAATGGACGTATAGGGAAAGTGGATAATATTTTTGACGGACTGTCAAAACGCGCCTGGAAAAACCGAAAGCTAAAGCTGAAAACAAAACTACAGATTTATCGAACAAGCTTGCTGAGCAAACTATAACTATGGATCGAAAACATGGACTACTAAACACCTTTCATCTAAGATGTCTTCTCAAAATCTTAAACATTTAATAGCACGATTAAAATCACCAATATGAAAGTGTTTCGCCGCACTCAGCTTATATCTGCCATGGAAACACTTAGTAAATATAAATTGCAATGGCCGTCCCGGCAATGTCCGCAAAATGCCAAAACTGTCGCATTCCAAAACAAGTTCTATGTGAAGAGCTATCTGAAGGCCAGTGGACCCGCTGTAAACCAATGCTGAGGTACAAAAATATTTGTACGTTCTCAAGCACAAGATTTCTCCATAAAACGCCAAAAACTGAGAACACACAGCCGAAACTCTTGTTGTCTGCTGGAGGCACAATCTGAGTGTGGGGGCGGCGTTGTTTCAGAACAATATGATAAAAAAGTTCTTGTTTGGAATGCGTTTCTCCTTGCTTCTTTTAGAGATCATCACCATTGCCGTATCCACAACGAAAGTTGGCTGCAACAGGCTTCCAACATCCCGTGTCTCTTATTTTGGTGGTGCACTCTGCTAGACTGTAACCTGTCCATCTTGTGATGTAACTATCCCATTTGTATCTCTGCCTACCTCTTGCTCGCATCCCTTCAACTTTACCCTCAAGTAAGGTCTTCAACTAAGTGTTGAAGACACTCTATTAATATCTACAAAATATTTTATGTGCTTGATCTTTATTTTCTTTAATAATTTTTTCTTCATATTAAGTATTGTTAGAATTTCTTTGTTTGTTTTCTTCTCCATCCATGATGTTCTCCCTGTTCTTCAATATATCATTTTAGAGATGACTAATTTAAATATTATATCAACAATTAATCAATAATTAATTTACACATTAATTTTTGAGGGTTAGGAGAATTTGTTTCACATAACTAACGTAAAATAAATTTTTATTTACATTTTTAAATGATAATCCTAAACTGATAAACATAGGTAAGGAAACTAATCGAATAGGTAGACACGTATTCTAAACAAAAACTGATAAAAGATGTGGAAATAAAAGAGGAAGACGAATACAAAATCCCTTTCAAAAAATTCCTAGAAAGGCAGAAGATCAATTGGTTTGGTCACATTATGAATATGCATAACGAAAAGTTGCCCGTACAGGCATAAAATCAAATGAGATCAGGGTACAAAGCCAGTGGAAAAACCATGAAAAATATGTATAGAAAACATCAGGTACATCTTGACCAAACACGGTCATAGAACATCCGAGGCCTTGAAACGCAAATTCGAGCTCCAATTACCCCTACGCTTAACGTCAAGAGTGGATAACAAATTACCTGGGGAAAGACAATAGACCATCATCATTGCCGTATTCACAACGAAAGTTGGTTGCAACAGGCCTCCAACATCCCGTATCTCTTATTTCGACGCAATGTTCGACGAATACAAAATGCTTCTCTTGCAGTGACATGATCTTTTGTAGTCTTCCATTTATGAAAGAACATGCTCATTGGCCTGTTTTTTTCAATTTATTTTCTTTCTTCATTAATAATAGTTTGCAAGACGCCATTCTTTCAGACATTCATACATGATCAATATTGCACTTAATGTTTCGTAATCGATCACAAACAACCGACACAAACTGAGAACAAACAACGCCTCATCGTACTTTGAACAGAAACCTATCCATGTTATATACATGGTTATTTTATCTAGAGAGTACTAGGGCTCTTTAAAAAATTATAAAATATCGTACAATAGCAAACACATGACTGTACAGAACTAAAGGGAGTCACCGAAACACACCCCACTACAAACAACGCCCAAATACACAACAGCTAACAACCACGTGATCGTGCTTGCATAAGTGAGTTTCAACTCGATACAACATCCTACCCCAAGACAACTACACGATTGGGCATACAAGAGTTTCAACATAACACAAACCACACAAAACAACCCACCATGCCCTCATTAACAACCAGATGATTGTGCAGGACCAGAGCTTCAACGCGAAACAGAGTACTAGACCCACACAACCAGTGAACACAAACCACACAAAATCGCAACACAATCTTACGAAAGTGTTGAACCAAACTGAGTTTCAACCCATCATCATCATCATCAAGTGCCGTCTCCGCAACGAAGGTTGGCTGCAACGTATCTCCAACATCTCCTGTCTCTTGTCTTGGTGGTGCACTCTGCTAGACTGTAACCTGTCCATCGTGTAATGTTACTCTCCCACTTGTATCTCTGCCTACCTCTTGCTCGCTTCCCTTTGACTTTACCCTCAAGTAAGTTCTTCAATAGGGTGTCATGTCTTTTAATGTGTCCAAAGTATTTTATTGGCCTGATCTTTATTTCTCTTAGTAGTTCTTTCTTCATATTAAGTGTCTTTAGCACCCCTTTATTTGTTTTCTTCTCTTTCCATGATGTTCTCCCTATTCTTCTATATACCCACATCTCAAAGGCATCAATTTTGTCTTCTAATTGTTTATTTAGTGTCCATGTTTCTGAGCCATACATTAATATGGAATAGATGTAGCATTTTATAATTCTCATTTTTAAATTGTTTGTAATTCAACCCATAATGACCCACAAAACACAAACATCCGTAATCATAAGAAACAGGTCCACAGAAAGATACCCAACAGGACACCTGACTGATCACAAAAACCAGCACATCATACAGATAACATCCAACCAACACTGTGGGTCTCACCAATAGCTCACTAGACAAACTAATCATGCAACAGAAAACCTAAGTAGATGACATGCCTTTATATTGAGGTTATAGAAGCTTCATGGCACGTCATCTATACAATCCCGTAGTCGTAACCTTCGATAATAGTTACCATGTTGTTCAGACAGGCCGACGTTGTGCTCAAATAGTTACGGACACGGCGTGGGTGGTCGGAACAACAAAGAAACCTGTTGTAAGGGCCAGAGTTGTGCCCTGACGTTGACGTCTGTTTCCAGCGGTATTAGACTTTAAACACCATTGAGTCTGATGGCCTGCTGGAACAGAGGGCGGGGAATTTATAGGAATGCCCCACGTGCTGTGAGGTCAGTTTCTAATCAGGAATCAAGAAACCAACAGTTTAGAGCAGGGGTGGGCAAACTTTTTGTGCCGAGCGCCGCATTGAAAATTGTAAAGCTATTGGAGGGCCGCATATAATATTATGTATGTTTTTGTTTAAAATTCTCGGTAAGTAATCAATTAAATATTTTTATTGTAAAGAAAGGTAGTTTTATATAATGTAGATAACTTCTGAAATAAATTACATTTCTAACAGACTTACACTATAACAGTATATTTTCTAATATGGATAAAAGTTATTGCAAATATTTTAACAATGTTCGTGTATTTAAAAATGTGTTTGAGGGCTGCAAAATATCCAATGGCGGGCCGTAGTTTGCCCACCCCTGGTCTAGAGCATTTAATTTCATCTCTACAAAATTGAGAGCGAAATTGTGAGGGGTTCTGGTGACATATCGCACGACAACATAAACATTACACAAACAGATTACAAGACATGCAGGAACAAATCACAATCAATAGATTCAGCAATAAAAACTCAGGAACATAAATCAATAACAAATAGTAGAACAGATAATACTCTTCACTAAAACAATAGTAGGACACAACTGATAGGAAGTGAAGTGCAGTGGAACAGGAAAAACCAGCGACAGATCTGCCTACGGATATTGACAACAGATAGAACAATTATACAGTCGGGGGGGGGGGGGGACACAGTGGGTACAAATATTATACGTTAAAGGGGGGATACTGGTACTATCATAAGAATGAATATAGACGGATGTAAGAACAATAGTACCAGTATATCGTACGTACATTATATGTATAACTGGGGTACATATGTGTATAAATACACATGAGTGAATGTGCAAAGTGAAGGCATACATGAGAGTGAAATATATCCAGTGCAGATGTATAAATGGGTACGGAATTAGATGCAAATATAGCACTAGACAAAGAGAAGAGAGGTAGAGCCCTTCTGCCAATACGAATGTGTGAGAATAAGAACATTAGAATGTATCACCTGAATGTGTGAGAATAAGAACATTAGAATGTATCACCTGAATGTGTGAGAATAAGAACATTAGAATGTATCACCTGAATGTGTGAGAATAAGAACATTAGAATGTATCACCAGAATGTGTGAGAATAAGAACATTAGAATGTATCACCTGCATGTGTGAGAATAAGAACATTAGAATGTATAACCTGAATGTGTGAGAATAAGAACATTAGAATGTATCACCTGAATGTGTGAGAATAAGAACATTAGAATGTATCACCTGAATGTGTGAGAATAAGAACATTAGAATGTATAACCTGAATGTGTGAGAATAAGAACATTAGAATGTATCACCTGAATGTGTGAGAATAAGAACATTAGAATGTATCACCTGAATGTGTGAGAATAAGAACATTAGAATGTATCACCAGAATGTGTGAGAATAAGAACATTAGAATGTATCACCTGCATGTGTGAGAATAAGAACATTAGAATGTATAACCTGAATGTGTGAGAATAAGAACATTAGAATGTATCACCTGAATGTGTGAGAATAAGAACATTAGAATGTATCACCTGAATGTGTGAGAATAAGAACATTAGAATGTATAACCTGAATGTGTGAGAATAAGAACATTAGAATGTATCACCTGAATGTGTGAGAATAAGAACATTAGAATGTATCACCTGAATGTGTGAGAATAAGAACATTAGAATGTATCACCAGAATGTGTGAGAATAAGAACATTAGAATGTATCACCTGAATGTGTGAGAATAAGAACATTAGAATGTATCACCTGAATGTGTGAGAATAAGAACATTAGAATTTATCACCTGAATGTGTGAGAATAAGAACATTAGAATGTATCACCTGAATGTGTGAGAATAAGAACATTAGAATGTATCACCTGAATGTGTGAGAATAAGAACATTAGAATGTATCACCTGAATGTGTGAGAATAAGAACATTAGAATGTATCACCTGAATGTGTGAGAATAAGAACATTAGAATGTATCACCTGAATGGACGGACTGTTTATAGGCAGGGTACTATATATATATATATATATATATATATATTATATAATATATATATATACTATATATACTATATATATATATATATTTGAATATTTTTATTGTTATAGTATATTATATGGATACAGCAAAGTATATACACGCTGTAGTGAGTGAAGGTATGAGAATAAGAAAGTATTAATCTAGAAGATTTTCAAAGGTGCCAAGATTTAACTACATACCTGTATGTGTGGACACAAATATATTTATTTATAAATGTGACAACAACAAGTATATTATACCATAGACCTGAGTGAAAGAAGAAGAATGTAAGTGGACTCAAGTGAGAAAAATATGGTCGGTGGGGGGGGGGTGAGGGTGGTAGGTGAGAAGGCACAATGAGTGCGTAAGAGTATAGGTGGGTGCATATATATATATATATATTGGGCGTTGAGCGCTTATAAACTAGTATAATAATACTAAAATTATAAGATTTATGTAGGTATACGAAAGGGAAGATAGGGGTGCGGGTGGAGAGAAAGATAAGGAATGTAAGTGACGACACGCAAGTAGGTATGAGGACAGACCAACATGACCATTATCCTAAAAATAAGTTTATGTAGCTATTTCAATTTTGTCAGCATCTATACCAACACGTCAGTGTGAGAGTGCATAACAACATGTAGGGCATAACCATGAAGAAAGAAAGGACGTGTAAGAGCAAAGAAATATGTAAACATATACATCTGTGTGTCCATTTTGTTATATATTTATTTCTTAACTCTTGGTGTGTGTATACATTTCTATATATATGTATATGTATGTGTGGATGTGTATATATATTTATGTCTATATTTGGTTCCACATTCATTCCATGCACTTTCAATGCTGATCCTTCTTCTATCTTCTTTGCCCTAAAACCTACCCCCACACAACCTCGTCATTTTTCATCAAGCAACATTATGTGCCATGCTGGCTGGCGTTGGCGATCATGACTCTCCACAGCTCTCTGTCCACAGTATTGTGTATTAGGATCGTTGTTGTTTCCATGCCTTGCCAGGTTGTGAAACTGGTATTTTCTCACGAAGTCGCCCTCTGTCTTAATTGTCTTCAGTCTTGCCTGCTGTGACTATGTTCCCCGTGCCTGCCTGTCTCGTGATGTGACCGAAAGTGAAGATTGTCTTTTTCTTCCATTATTGATTTAGATCAGTTTCTCTTTTTATTCTTTTAACACCTCTACATCGTTTTTCTGGCATTCCATGGTATTCTCATTATTCTTATATAGAACAATATCTCTATTGCCTCTAATTTCCCACTTTCCAGATTGTTTATAATGAAAGCACGCATTTTCTCTTTTACTGGATGCGTTTCCACAACTATTACCAGTTCAACATGGCTTGGTCAAATTCAGTCCTCTATTTTGTGTAGTAATGTTTAGTTTATAAGCTATTAGTCTCTTTAAAGGTCCCATTTGGACCGACACGTTGAGAATTGTCCTGTTTAGTTTTATTGTATGTTTTTTATTATCTTTTTTTAATATATTTTTATTCATAGGTACGGTAAGTTTTTCAAGTAGCCAGTTTAATTTATTTTGCGTTATCATTAAAGCGTGGATACCCGATGAAATTCGCTATGTATTATCTCTTCAACTATACAAAATAGTTGAAGAGTTAATACATAGTACGAGTATATACGTATCTTATTCTGTGACATGTCATTCACAGATCGTTGTTCTCGCTGCCACTTTGACTGTAAGCCAAACGGTTCTGTGCAAGCTGTCCAGCCTCTTTCCGTACCATATTCAGGAGGACTTTGAAATCCTTCTCCCTTGCATCAATTCCGTAGATTCTGATGACAAGATTACCAAAACCTCGACCTCCATTATTTTTTATGTACAGCTCTGATATAACCGAACTGGATTACGGTTCGCGGTTTAAAAGAGAGTATCTCACCATTAGAGGTACATTTTACTTAATCAAATATCCTGCGTCAACTGTAGCCTTGATCTGCATATTGCTCTCTCCCCTGGAACTTTTCATCCATGGTTAATCTTTCTAAAACATTGTATCTTTTTATATGTCCACAATATGTTAGAGTTTTTTTTTATTGCTTTGTTTCTTCAGAGGGTCTGCGTTTGTTCGTCTTTCAGTTCATGATATTCTTATGATCTATCTATAACATGATATTCTTATGATCTATCTATAACATGATATTCTTATGATCTATCTATAACATGATATTCTTATGGTCTATCTATAACATGATATTCTTATGATCTATCTATAACATGATATTCTTATGGTCTATCTATAACATGATATTCTTATGATCTATCTATAACATTTGCTGGCTAATTGCAGAGCTGTACAAAAATCAAGAAGCCGTCGTATAAGTGGAAGGGGTAACATTAATCAATCAATCAATCAATCAATCAAGTGCCATACCGAGTGGCGTGGACGATAATGCTCTTCCACAACTCTATGACTCTTGTGGTATGAATGCGTTCAAATGGTGACTTCTTTTTACTTTGCAATTACACGTTTCAGCCCTCGCTATGTGAGATGCATAGATTCCACACAACATGTAAGACTTTAACATGAAGATATGCACAGAAAAAAAAGGCAATGTCAATCGCAAAAGCAGAAAGAAACACCACTATTCTAATCGATGATAAACAGCTTAAACAGGTGAAAGAATTCACTTATCTTGAAAGTATCATATCATCGGACGAAAAAAACACAAAAGACATCCAATATAGATGCAATATAGCATGCCGGATCTTGGGGTGTATCCTATTTTCAAAAACAAAATATGTGAGCATGAACACCAAAACTTCACTATATAAAACTATCATCATACCATCACTTGCTACTAATGTCAAACGTGGACATTAACAACATAATCCAAATGAAAACTTATTACAACAGAAATGATTTGTCTACGTAGAATCTTCGGGCTAACAATAAGAGGCAGAATCAGGAATGAAAACATCAGAAGACTAACAAACACAATGTCAATCATGGATTACATCAGAAGATAACAGATAACGTGGTTTTCACACGCTTCTAGACTACCATCAGACAGTGTCCCTCAAGAAGTATTACTATACAGACACGATGGATACAGAGGAAGGCAGATCTTACAAACGATGGATTATAGAAATAAAAGAGTCAATGAAAACAAACATATATGAGACACACAGAAAAACCATCTCTAGAGAACTCTGTTACCCCTGACGCTGCTAGAGATAAAGCGGTATAAAACGAAAAGAAGAAGAAAAAAATTATAAACAATAATACAATTCTGTCGATTGTTTTAAGATATTCTACAAACCGGCAGATGTTTGAGAAAGACCTCGAAGTTAGTGAAGAAGAAGGAGATGGGTAGGACCGTGTTGCTTACCCGCGACCAATCGCAAAATAAGACTCCAGCAGCAGACTCAAAACAAACAAGAATCAGCCTTCTTACGTGATGTTTTCGATTATTGCTGTGTTGTCGTTGATCACTATTCGTATACATTGTGTCACCTGACAACGGAATGCTCGGAAAAATACAGAAAAACACGACGTAAAAAGCCTGATTCTGCTTTGTTTTGATTCTGTTGTTAGGTCTTATCTAGCAATTGGTCGCGGTTCACCATTCTTAGATATGCGTGCTCACTTCTCGCAGACCAAACGCTCCTTTCCCAACTGTTGACTCAATCACTCCCACACGTACTGCCTTCCGTAGCACACGTGTACAAGTGTGTTACATCTGTAGACAGCATGTGGTAAGGGTGTGTTCATTCTCCATAACTTCCGGGATACATTGTTGTGAAAATGGTTAAACTTCCTGATCCTTAATTATTGTTCTTATTAATGTGCATGGTCCATAGCAGACGTTAGCAATCATACCCATGTAATCCTTACTCTATAGTGATAATCTAGTGAGGATTGTACTGCCAGGGTTGAAGGTATAGGGAGGAGGGATGTACATAAAAATTGATATTTTTTAAGGAGTTTTGAGAGTCGCGGTCGCGTTGGGAAAACCGCTAGGAGAGCGGGTGGTTACACAATTTTTTTCCTTAGTACTAAGTATGTTGTACTTTCCATGGGTAACGCGAAAGCGGGGGGGGGGGAGGGGGGGGGAAGAGAGCCCAACAGCACCCTCATCCGCAGACTTGATTCTTGCCCTTATTTCTTTTTTTTTCTTGTTGTCTTAACCGCGACCAATCACTAAATAAAGAAATAACAGCAGAATATAAACATACCAGAATTAGCTTCTTATGTGATGTTTTGATTTTGCTGTACTTTTCGTGATGCACGATTTCCTTTCCAATACTTATTTAGTATTAACAGTTGAGGGTGAAAGAAGAAGAGTAGGTAATATGAAAGTATGGATTGCTAATATTACAGACTGCAAATGATTAAGATTCCCTCATTTAAACAAGGAACTGAGAACACAAGAGACTTGACGAAATTTTAGACACAGCTATAGCCATCTTCCTTTTTTGGATGAATTAGAAGTGACAGCTAGGACCATCTTCTCTTTTGGCGAATTAGAATTGACAGCTAGGACCATATCCCTTTGAATGACATACAGTTGACATCTATTGTCATCTTACATTTGGATAACTTCGAATTGACTACTAGGATCATCTTCCTTTTGAATGAATAGAACTGACAGCTATGACATGTTCCCATTGAATGAATAGAACTGACAGCTATGACCATGTTCCCATTGAATGAATAGAACTGACAGCTAAAACCATGTTCCCATTGAATGAATAGAACTGACAGCTATGACCATGTTCCCATTGAATGAATAGAACTGACAGCTATGACCATGTTCCCATTGAATGAATAGAACTGACAGCTATGACCATGTTCCCATTGAATGAATAGAACTGACAGCTAATGACCATGTTTCCCATTGAATGAATAGAACTGACAGCTATGACCATGTTCCCATTGAATGAATAGAACTGACAGCTATGACCATGTTCCCATTGAATGAATAGAACTGACAGCTATGACCATGTTCCCATTGAATGAATAGAACTGACAGCTATGACCATGTTCCCATTGAATGAATAGAACTGACAGCTATGACCATGTTCCAATTGAATGAATAGAACTGACAGCTATGACCATGTTCCCATTGAATGAATAGAACTGACAGCTATGACCATGTTCCCATTGAATGAATAGAACTGACAGCTATGACCATGTTCCCATTGAATGAATAGAACTGACAACTATGACCATGTTCCCAGTGAATGAATTATAGTTGATTGCTGGAACATTATGAAAGATGGAGCGTGTCTGACTCCCCCAGCGGTTTACAATAATTGGTTCTCTTGATGTTGCCCCAGAAAGGAAAACGTAAATATACGGACGATGTGCTATGGGTTTACTGACTCACAGAATAAACGTCTCACTATGTCGACATGTCAACCACTTAAAATTTACTTTTGCATAACGTTTTATCTGATAGACCAATAGGAAGATCTTTAGATCTGCTCTATGTGGATAATAATGACATGAAATGTCATCAAGGATATGATAATATTGACAAGAAAAGACATTACAGATATCTATAATATTGACAAGACATTACAAATAACGATAATATTGAGATGAAATTACAATTATCAATAATATTGACAGGACATTATATATATATGTATATGTATGTATGTATGTATATATATATATATATATATATATATATATATATAGTATATATATTATATATATATATATATGTCCACAATATTGACATGAAATATTATTACATATAACGATTATAATCAATGTCATTCTGTAAGAACATCTGACCACACACTTCGACACTTTCTACACTCCTGTGCACGTGCGTATAGGATGCTCTTGAGCTGTTTGGGTGTCCTTAATCAATGCTCCCTTTCACCCATTTTCTCCTTCCATTATAACCGTATGTTTCACACGTGCTTCACAAGAACGATTAACCAACATTAAATGCCAGAAATCGCATCCTTGTTCACTTGTGACATCATGCACTGTTCTATAGATAAACAAGGATACCACACTTGATTTGTCACATTGCGGGAAAACTTCTAAACAAAATTTAGTAGGAGCTATTCTTACAGTAAGGTGAGACTGCCGACAATATAAGACATGTCTGAAAGACTGTAGGTATGATCACCAAATTGTGAGGGGTTTACCAAAATAGAAATAAACAATTTTTAAATGCTATTCGTGAAAACTTCGATGAAAACTTCGATGATGTGTTATATTTTTAATTGCCAAATTGGGGGGGGGGGGGGGTGGGGGGGGTCTTCTGGCCCTTATTTAGCCAAATTCCTTAGTACTAAAAGTCATGTCCCGATTTGCTTTTTGTGGGAGAGGGGAGGGCGGAAGGGGGAAGTAGAACACCCTTATATATGGCCTAGCTATTTGCTAATGGGAAAAAAGGATTCTAAAATTCTAAAATAATTAATTTGACTATCATCTCAATATTTATTGGGTCACTATGTGTGGACAGCCATTGCAAATCTCGATATTTAGTCAAATACGTCATTTTAAGAGGCTGTTCAATTCGTGTATATGTCTTATAGTGCCTATTGTCGGCGGTCATGTAGAGAGACCTACGCCTATTGTTTTAGTTACAGTCGAGCTATGACATACTCTCAGACACAATGTGTAATAGCATTTGTCCTAACTGCCTATGTCTTTGATGAATCTTATACTTGTTTCACTCTTTGTGATGTTTGGTGCTCGGAATATGGCTTTCATTCTTCCCTTTCTTACATGGCTCTATTTCATTTCATGACTCGTTTATAAATTGCCGTTTGTCTCGTCTTGTCTTTGTATATCTCTTGTGAGTTGTTTGTATATCATTTTACTGTTCTGGTTCAGCATGGTCTTGTGTTTCCTTCTTTCTTCCACCAACTTCAAGGTAATGGCTGATAGTATCTTGGGTATGTGTTTCTGTGTCACGCAGCCATTAGGACATTTTTTGCACAACACAGATGTAGTTTTCCGTTGTTTTTAAGAGAAACATCCAATTATGTATGACCATATAAGAACACATACGTTCTCTTCGCCACCTTGGACCGTTCAGGGAAGAGATATCCATTTTGACAAGTTTTTATCAGTAACGCTAAAAAACTAGAAAAATCGAATAGTAACGTGAACAGTGGAGCAGTGTTTCCTTCAGTGGGGACTAGTGTGTTCTTTTTATTATAGGCTATAGGGGTAAACAAGAATATTATAACTTTTTGGTGACATGAATGGCAACCGTCATTATTTTTTTATGGCCCTTATATGGCTAAAACTGACGACGTGGTTGTATTTTGGCTCACCAAAATATATGTAATTTTGTATCTAAAATTGCATTTTTTAACATTCACAAGACTCCTGTATTTAACCTGCAAGCAAACATTTGA
Organism: Meghimatium bilineatum; assembly: GCA_034231615.1. NCBI lineage: Eukaryota > Metazoa > Mollusca > Gastropoda > Stylommatophora > Philomycidae > Meghimatium > Meghimatium bilineatum. The sequence continues at coordinate 25,157,998 of CM067308.1, forward strand.
CTAATCTCCCCCGGCTCATAACGTCCCGGCTAGCTCATCTCTCATTACTTCAGCTGTATTTAACTATTTTAAAATAATATAATAACTGTATTCTGAAATAACATGCAACGTTTTATTTATGGCATACCCAAAGCACTTGCTGTGATTCTGACGCCGCGCCTACATTCTATTCCTCAATGATAACTTACCCATTCATTGTCGCGTTGAGTGTTACTCTAATCATACCCGGACACAATCCCAGTTCGTGTGACCGAACACGTATCTGTTCGAAATCTTGTGACCTTCTTCTTCTTGTAGATATTACTGATTTTATTAGATTTTATTATTTTATAAGACCGAAAGGGGAATATTAAAAAGGGGAATATAAACAAATTGTAGCATATCTTATTCAACATGAAGCCATCAATCCAGAATATTGTGTGGCTTTAGTTAGTTAGTTAGTTAATCATCACTGCAAACTGGACACGTCCATAGTTGCTCCGATCTCTCCCTGAGTGTATCCGCTATTGCACTACTGTTGATAGTACCGGTCCTATGCTGGTTGACCATCATTCTTCTGCACCTTCCAAAATGTTCACTTCTATTAACACCGCATTTCAAACCTTGATCTTTAATCCTGGTCATTGAAAAGAAATCATCATGTCTTTCCGGCATCTCACTTCCATATTTCGGTTGGACACGTTTGTGTGTTGTGATCATTTCTATTCGTCGTCTTTTGATGTGTTGTGCGTATCTTAATAAAGGCCTTTTGGTCGAAACATTGAAAATGTGTATTGTAATTTGTATGTTTTCTTGTTTACACATCATAATCCCCTAGTTTTAGTGATAGTCCGTCGTGTCTAAGTGGAAAGTTCTAGGAACCTGTGTTTTACGTAAGTACTATTCTTGATACGTTTCACGCAGTATTACCTTTATATTCATTGGATAGACCGTCGTGTTTGATAAAGAGCAATGTTTCATACCAGAACGCTGTGATTGCAGAAAATAAGTTCTAAATGCATCAACTACTAAAGGTGTAACAAAAACTTTGGCTTACGAAAAACATTCCATTCAAGGAAATGTTTCTGAAGGCTGAATTACTTGGAATTGTTAAAAAGAAGACAAAGATATTTCATATAGACAAGGCAATTAAGAAACATGATAGAAAATAGCCACCTTACAATTCTCATGTAAATCCAATATAATTAGGCTGGACTAAACTTAAGAAACAGGAAGCAACGGAAAATTTAACGTTTTAAGGAAAAATTGTTGAAATACTTACACATGCCTCCTTCTCTAATATAACCAGGGTTTTAGGTAAGAAATGTGAGAAACATGTATTACTGAACGACGAGAAATATGTTTGAATAACAGGTAACACTATTGATTAATAACTCATTGCCAGTGGGACGTTGTTGCGTTCGCTCCTTTAGTGTCTTCGGTAATTTTCAACGTATTGTCTTTGTTTATAAAAACTAATATTTTGTTGTCTATAATTTAGTGTGTATTATTAGTTTTGCAATTAGGAGGGAAATTTGTATCTTAGATGTATGTGAGCTTATGCAAAAATGTGGCATTAAGCGTATTTTTAGAACACAACTAAGTAATAGAAACCAGAATAAAGTCACCATAAGCGAAAGCCATAAACCAAGAGTAAATAATACTGAAAAATATTTGTCAGTATTAATGTTGGGTAATGAAAACGAGAAATCATACATAAAAACAAAATGTCTTTTGAGACGAGTTAATAAAAAGTAAAAGATAGTTTATATCCATATATAGAACTTGTTGGTATCACTTTCTGTCAACTTAAACTTGTATATAGTGTATGTTCGGTTTGTGTGGATTTTGATGTAAGTTATTGTAGGATGATTGATGAAGACATAAATAGTGTATTCAATATATTTTCACGTCTTTTATTTGGGGCGCATCAAAAGACAAGTTTTATCTTGTGTCTCGTATTATGTCTTATGTGTCAACTTGTGCCTTGTCTTGTGTCTTGTCGTGTGTCTCGTCTTGTGTCGTGTCTTGTGTCTTGTAGGAGGCTTAATGAGCTCACGTTCAGGTATGAATAGGTAGTGTGTTCAATAAGATCAAGGTGAGGACATGTACCCGTAGGCAGGTGTCTTGACAACAACTTGTAAACAGTAGCTGGGTCACTTTGTACAAAAATGTCCACATGCAATTGGATCTCTGTACATACAGATGTGGATACGTTTTTGGATGACTTTACATACAGGTATGGGCTTGTAGTTGGGTTGGGCATGCCCATCTGTATTATAGTTTACGTGCTGAATTATTCATTCTGCTGATCCGGCTCTCCATTGGTCACTTTATGTAAACGTTGTATTGTCTGCCATTGAAAGAAATGACAAAAGTAAAATTGCATCACTTATCAGAATGATCCGAGATCACGTCACAGGGCTATTCCGGATAGGGACTTGGCTAAGCTTTTGACACTTAATAAGGTCACATGACCTCAAAATTTGAAACTTAATACAATAACTCTATAGCAAGGTGTGTCAATTTAATTAGGTCAACACTTTCCTAGGTGTTATATATCCTGGTTATATATATCCTTATATATACCTGTAGAAATGACATCATCTATTCAATGAATACGTAAATTCACCTAATACTACCTGACGTAAAGAAAAATAACTAGCATGTTTTTAGTTTCCATAAAATAGCCTAATATGTCATAGACTCACGTACATGCTGATTCTATATCATCCCTCCAGGTTCACGCTTACTTGAGAACGCCTGCTGGTTTACCTGCATAATTAGATTTTGTTTCCCTAAATCTCAGTTGATCTGCAAGTGTTTCTGTGTCTATCTGTTGTAGACGTTATTTTCTCATTATCCTTACAGTGGCATCGTAACTTACCTGAAATTTACACTTCAGTACCTGTGTATTATTGCCTTTATCTGTCTCATTTAATATCTGCTTTTATGGAATTCCAGTAGAATATACGCTGATATAGGGGGAGGAGGCAGAGGAAACATGATGCCATATGAGCGAATAAGAATTCAAAAGATTAGAGGACACAGAGCTGTTGATACGTCTTCGGTAAGGATGGAGGGGGAAAATGGGGGGAGAACCTTGGGAAAAAAAACAACTCTTTCTTGAGAAATTTCTTGATTTGGGTGATATTTATGGTTATTTATGATAAAGAAATGGTTAAGAAAATATCGACATTTCTTAAAGAAATGTTATGGACGGGTCCTAAAAATATCATGGACAGAAAGACTAACCAATGCAACGGTCAGCAAAGTTCTGAACATAGAAGAAAACTGACTCCTCAAACACGAGCTAACATATTTTGGACATATAAAGAGATGCACTGGTTTAGAGAGATTAATTTTGAAGGGAAAAGTTCCAGAAAAGAGGAAAAAGAGGCAGACAAAAACTACGATGGACATAGGATATCTAAGAACATGATCATGGAAGAGGCTGGGCAGCTTGCACAGAAGCGGGAAGTTTACAGAGTGGCAGTAATGACAACATTTTGTAAAGGACACTTGACATAGATAAATGATAACCTTCTGATGTATGGTGAGTGAATTTTGAACACACCCAGACCAGTGAAATATTATATTGAATCAAATGTAGTTTTATAGAAGAATGATAAGAGGGCACATTAAAAGACATGACACTTTATTGAAGACTTATTTCAGGGTAAAGTCAAAGGGAAGCGAGAAAGAGGTAGGCAGAGATACAAGTGGAAGAGTAACATCACACGATGGACATATTACAGTCTAGCGGAGTGCACCACCAAGACAAGAGATAGGGGATGTTGGAGATCCGTTGCAGCCAACCTTCGTTGCGGAGACGGCACTTGATGATGATGATGATAAGAGGACAGATAAAAAGAAGTACAAGACATTAATTCAAAAAGGGATCAGCTTACCCGCATCATAAATTTACATTGCACATTTTTGTACATATAAGAAGAGGAAGGATGGAACACATTGTAACAACAGGCAAGTCGATGAGCAAGAGGGATAGGGACAGGCCAAGAGAAAAGTGACTTGACAACTTTGCATTGTGGCATAAGAGAACATCGGTATCGGAAATGATTGAGAACACACTAAATAGAAAGCTATGGAAAGACATGATAACCAATGTAACACGGAATGGACCATAAGAAAAAGATGATGATAACCTTTGGGAGGGAGGCACCATTGCAAGACAAGGGGGTGGGGCGGAAATTACTGTTTTTGTCCTGCTTCGTGGAAAAAATAAGGGTTAATACAAAATGTCATGTTCTGATTTCCTTAATGAGGTTTGAACTTTCCCCTTCTCCGAACCTCTTATTCGAAAACATTTTTAGTGCAAATGGAAATATAAATATAACGGAATCAAAGGAGGTTACGTCCTATAATAATAATAATAATAAAACCTATAACCCATAAGGGTCGTCAATATGTGAGATAATAAGCCAGACAATAAAGTTCATTGCCAGATGTCTCATGTGGTTGTTTTATTTGAGCTATGACTCGAGACATCCGATTCTGGCGATACTCGAATCATAACTGCAGCATACAGCCTGTAGATATGGCGGGGGGGGGGGAGTGGGCGGTGGTGATGAAATCCCCACTTAGAAAATTATTGAATGACTTTGAATACTAGGAATGTAGTAAAAACGTGGGTACACGCTCTCCTTTAACGAGTATTACCCAAAATAGTCATTCCATTTCTCACCATAAAGAGGGAATTACACAAGAAAACGAGCGAATGAGTTTTTATTAGATAAAATCCCTCTTTCTTCTGGGTTTAGTATTTGCGGTCATGTTACATTGTCAGGCATGTCCCTTGTCTTCTCCAGATCAGAGCGGCCGCTCCATAGCTTTCACCTCAAATCTGCACCCTTTGGTCAGGTCCGCTGTCTCTGTTCTTTGTATAGTGATCTGTCCTGAAGTATTTGTTTCCGGAGCCTGGGTTCCGGATGAACATGGACATTAATCTGTGTATGAGATCATCATCTGGTGGTAGTGAGGAAACAACAGTCTGCAGTGACCAATTCTAAGGAGAATTAGTGTGGTCTGTTGGTGTCTTTAGAGGTGATGTATTGTATCGGGTTTGTCTTCCACTTCCATTTGTTTCTTCCACTTTGACGTGTATGTGTTATGGATCATAGTTTTTTGCTTCTTTGTTGTTAAATTACCTGCCTTACAGAAACGTATCTACGATCATGAGCTGGTTAGATACTTGAACAATGAAAGCTCTATTACACCATTTAAAGATTTCCTGATTTAAATAATTTTTTTTGAATTTTTCATGTGTATTATGTTCAAGTGTGCATAATATGTATATACAATTTTATAAGTTGTATATTAATGTTTCTATGGATGTGGTACCCATTTCTCTATAATGTGTGCCATGGAGAGAAATTTAAAAAATGTTTCTAAAAATAAAATGCTTAGGCAAACTAAACTGCAGCCTTTGAATTTAGATGCTACAGAACAAATTTGCATATACCATGGACAGAAAAAAGAAGAAACAAAGAAGCATTACAATAATTAAACGATCGCCCGTGTGTTTCCGGGGCCTGAAAGGAGAGCAAAGAATAGCAACACTGTTAATCTTCCATGCATGTCGTAAAAGGTGACTAAGGAGGTTATGGGATGGATATGGCATCCCATATAGGGTCAGTGACCCAAAGCCATGTTCAAGTCGGATGTGTCATGCCGAAAAGCACAGATATCGCAGCAATGCTGTTAACTATGACACAAGGTATTCCGTTCTCCTGACTACATCCTGCTGATCTGCAGGACTTTGAGAACGAACGCAGAAGATTAAACGACGAAAAGGGTTGGCTCTTAAAAAACATCATAACAAGAAAGCTGAAACGTATTGACATCTAAGGAGACTAACAGCATGAAAAAACTAATAGCAGAAAGCAAAGTAAACGGCAGGAGAGGAAGACGCAGCCAGAGACGACGATGGACAAATGATATGTCTGACTGATTAAACATGTCCTTGGAGAAGGCAGGTCAACTCGGCCAAGATCGCGAGGAGTTCAGAAAGTCGTTAAAGAAGGCTACTTTCTGTAAAGAATATGCCACACTTTGATGATGAAACTATATCGCTATCAATACTGAAAGTTTCATTTTAAAAACTAACTAAAGTGAAACAAAATAAGAAAAATATATCTTGTAGAAAATGCAAAGGTATTATTTACGTATATGTTAAGTAAAAGTTGGTTTTACAAATGTAAATACATGCAAAGTATCATACAAAAAATCATTATTTTGAAAGATTCAAGAATCCATTGACAGATAATATACTGTTCAAAAAATAAAAATAGAAGAAGCGCAACATTATTGTAGTGGTAATGGACACCAAATTTCAAACGTGTGCCAACATTTTATCTTACGGAATTAATGTTTCAACCTTGGCATGACGAACCTTTTAGACTTTAACAATGACATGATGTTCATTAAATTTGGTTTGGATTTGTATTCTTTTACTACCGATACCTCCGTTTCAGTAATGTGTATGGTTTCCTCTAGTCTCTGTTAGAGAACATCACCATGACATGGAGCCGATTAGCCGTTTGATCTGTTGTTGTGGAATAGCCGCCCACTTATCTCGCAGTGCACGGGACACCTGTCGAAAATTGGCTTGAGCCACGTCTCTCTCTAGCGGAGTCTTCTGTCGAGTTCATCCAATATGTTTGATATGGGGTTTTTGTCTGATGACATGGCTGACCACGTAATGGTCTGGACGTTATTTTCACGAGGAACTGGGTGGTGAGTTGTGCCACATGAGGTCGAACGCTATTCTGCTGAAAAATCTAATCTTTCGCAGCCAAATTTGAAAGCATGCAAGGACGAACAATTTCAGCGACGTATCTTTCAGTGTCCTTTCATTTTCACCAGGTCACTTCTTCCCATGAAGTTCATAGCCCCCCCCACACACACACATCAGTACACCCTTCCCACCTTGTGGAGGAGCCTCATAAACGCTCACGGACTCTGTGGCAAACTCTTCTTCGACTATCGTGTCGCTAGAGCACACAAAAATGATTTATCACGGAACCAAACCCGTCTCCAGTCATTCCCAACCGTCCTTTGACGATGCTAGTTCACTCACTGCAGTTGGTTCTGGCGAAGCCAGTCCGTAAGAACAGGTTCTCTATAGTTTCTTCTAGCCCAAAGACAAAGCCGTGCAGCTGGTTCCTGACCGTTTGACCCTTTCCTGATTGACGAACTACTGGTACTGACTGGACTGTCAGGACACAGAGGCAAATCGATTCATGAGCTAACGCAGCCGTATGAAGCGGTATTCGGCAGGATTTGTAACTCTGTGGTTTTCACTGTGTTGCCAGCCTGCCATCGAGTCAGTTTGTTGAAATCGTCTTCAAAGACGACTCATATTGTTTCTTAAGCATGTTAAATTGTCTGGCCACTACACTTTATGATTGTACGCATTAAATTTTCAACTGAATTTATTCTGAGATTGTCATTCTTGTATATAATTATTGTATTCAATAATATAGTAAGACAGTTTTGTGTAAGTTTAACATGATTCTCATGAACCTTTCACAAGTTATTGTCAGAAATTATTTTTTAACCTTGAATTCTTTCAAGAACGCACGAATAATGAGGTGAGTACAATTCAGGAAACCACAAGATGTTAATGACCATGTGGTTCCAGTCAATTTGTTGAATTATGTTCAACCAGCGAGTATAATTTATAAAAATAATTCCAAAAAGTTTTAACAGTATATATGGCTTACAGGGAAACAACTTTTGTTAACACAAAAATGACCAAGATATTTGAGTTGAGACGGGTTGTAGTTTTTAAAAAAAGCGCATTATAGGGTAATCAAACAAATTATGATTTCGTAAGTGAATGCGTAGATTTGGGATGTTATGGCCAGTCAGTAATATGATATTGATATGAAGATGTGGGAATTATACCACAAATATGCACAATTTTAACTTCGTCCCGCTAAGTGGTCATACTGTCTCACATTGAAAATTAACGATTTACGGGAGACGGATGTTTCGGACCATTTGCGTAAATAAACGACAGCGCGTCGCATTTCCAATAATTCTGCTTCATCCTGCTGGAATCTGAAAAAGACATACAGTGGGAGTTTGAGAATGAAGGCTGAAAAAGAAAGATAACTGTTAGTTAGTTACATCAAACCATGAGAAAAGTAATATGAACAAAATCACATCTCTTGATAATAATATTTCTTTCTTCATTCATTTACCGGTATTTCATTTTGACTCTCCATTTTAGTAAACACCTTTTCATTTTTCTGTAACGATAGTATTATTGTTGTGCTATAAGAACTGTAGTATAGCATCCAGGGCGATGATGGATGTTCCTCACAAGGCCAAACTCAACTACGAAGAGCCTTCCACAGTATGTTCAAGGAATGCCATGCCCATTTGTGTCATCATGTGCTGTTGTTTGTCTTCTTAAGGGTGCAGCCCTTGAACTATCTGATATCACTTTCTCCTTGGTCTGTATACTATTCCTGATCTTTTCCATCCATGAAACAAGAACCATGGCAACCTCTTCTCATGATTCCGTATCAATTCCTGTATCCTGAATATCACGTTTACATGCGTCTTTGTAACGCACTTTGTACCGAACTTGTGTTTATGTTTACAAGAAGACCTATTGGCCCTTGTAGTACGAATACGGATGTTACATTTTTGTGTTACTGAGGATACTTCAATGCTTGTGCATGATGTTTGTTATTGTGATGGTCCTTGTCTCAATTGGTCCATTCTCAGTGAATTGAGTATACGGTTTGAATGTCTTGACAAAATGGCATCTTGTTTTTGGAGATATGGTTAGTCAAGTACGGAAAACCCCGTTTACTCGAGTTGAAGGGCGATTCGGTGCCGTTAGAGTGGACCAGGTTCAATTCCCATTAGTCTGAAGAGTTCTACCGAACTACAAGTAGAACGCTATCAATATCTTGGACACATAATCACAAATGACGGCAGATGTGAAATAGAAGTTAAAAGGATAATAGGAATGACTAAAAGTACCTTCAATGAAATGAGGAAAATATTAACATCTAAACAAATTGCAAACAAGTTAATAATGAGATTTATAAAATGCTACATCTAATCAATATGAACGCATGGCTCAAAAATATGGACACTAAACAAACAATTAGAAGACAGAATTGATGCCTTTGAGATGTGGATATATAGAAGAATAGGGAGAAAATCATGGAAAGAGAAAAAACAAGCAAAGAGGTTCTAACAACACGTAATATGAATAAAAATTATTAAAGGAAATAAAGAGCAGGAAATAAAATATTTTTGAGGCAGTAAAAGACATGCACCTTGTTTGAAGACCTTACTTGAGAGTAAAGTCGAAGGGAAGCGAGCAAGAGTTAGACAGAGATACAAGTGGGATAGTAACATCACAAGATGGACAGGTTGCAGTCTAGCAGAGTGCACCACCAAAACAAAAGACATGGATGTTGGAGATGAACTGCGGCCAACCTTCATTGCTGAGACTGCATTCGATGATGGTGATTTTACCATAGTAGAGATGGAACCTGAGATCTTCTCCCAGACTGTAATTCCCTCTTAAGTAGATCCTTCGGTATTCTGTCATCTTCCATTATTCTAGTGTGTCCCAGCCATCGGAGCTTGCGCAGACTGAACATAGAAAACACTGGTATTGCTTGTTCTTTCAATTCATCTGTTAATATTGTGGTGTTTATATTTATATTTTCCAATACATCTCTCAACTGTAATTCCTCCTATTTTCATTTACTCAGCATCACAACTCTCACCTTTTGCAATCTTTCTTTCAGTTACTTGTCTCATCTCTCGACAATAATCTTTTTTTTTTGGTCAGTAATTTTTTATCTTTCGTCCCCTTTTCCTCTTTTTCCGATTTTTTTTAATCACTCAACTACAATCGTTTTCCTCTCTCCTCTTTTTCTTCTCTCGATTATAATTTTGTTTCTGACAGTTAATGTTATATCTCTGTTATAATATTTTTTTCTGTCGGTTAATTTTGTCTCTAGATTACATTCTTATTTTTAGTGTGTCTTTTTATTACATGACTATATGTGTACCATTCTTGAATTATCCTTACAAAACGTTTCATGCTATCACTGAGAGAAACTCTATTTGGATACACTCATAGAAAATAATCCTTAATACACGTATAATCTCTGGTATACACTCAGAAGCAAATAGTGGTGTTTACCTGCATAATCTACATGACCTTTGTACAGGTAAGTTCTTACATAATACCATAATGGCCGACACTTACTGGTCAAAAGTTGCACAATATTTCCACCAAATCGCCATATTTTTGCCAGCTTATTTTTTCCAGAGTAATTGTCATCATTAAGTTGCTAGAGTAATGTTTACAATTCCCTTTGTGACTATTTTCTGTGTCACGGCAAACTGCACATTTTCTCCCGTGAATTTTTAATGCTATATTTAACTCTCAAACAATTCTGCCTGCTATTGCAATGTTGTCTGTTTAAACTTGATTATCGACAGTAACATCATACGAGCAGAATGAAAATATGCCTTCACGCGTGATGATTAAGATTGTTGACGTGTTTTTCGTTGGTCACTATGTGTATACTTTGTGTCGCCCGCCAACGCCGACCAACCAAAATCACAAAAATTATTGAAAAAATGACGCACGAAGTCTTGTTTTGAGTCTGCTCTAAGGCATTAATGGCCGATAGTCACGATCTAGAAATCCTAGTTTTGGTGACTTTTTCAAGAAAATTTAGTTGTATTATTTCTCAACTACGCCTGTCTTGTGGATCTGCCTTATATTTGTTAATTTCGTCTTTCCTGGAGCTTAATTCTGCAATATGTACATGTACTACTCGCTGTCATCGAGAGCCGTATCCGTTTCGATAGTTGTCCTTTAATGAATGCCCTTGGTGGTGCACTCTGCTCTACCAGCATAATGTACATTTCAATATGTCTCCTTGCTACTGGTATCTCTGCATATCTGTTGTTCTTTTTCTCTCGATTCTGCCTTCAAGTAAGGTCTTCAACATGGTGCTGTGCCATTTAACAAGTCCAAAATACTTTATTTGTTTGATTGTTATTTCACTTAATAGTTGTTGTTTGTTCATACTAGGTGTTGTCAGAACATAATTATTTATTCGTTCTCTTTCCACGAAGTTCTCTCTTATTTGTCTATATATTCATATCTCAAAGGCTCCGATTCTGTCTTCTATTTGTTTATTATCCATATTTTATAGCCATACATTAATGTAGAGTTGATGTAGCATTTTGCGAATTGTCAGTTTTAGCTTATTTGTGATTGGTTTGTGATTGGTTTGTGATTGGTTTGTGATTGATTTGTGATTGGTTTATGATTGGTTTGTGATTGGTTTGTGATTGGTTTGTGATTGGTTTGTGATTGGTTTGTGATTGATTTGTGATTGGTTTGTGATTGGTTTGTGATTGGACCAAGCATAGGCACCATCATCAAGTAGGACTGAGCACAGACATGATAACCAGGTAGGACTGAGCATAGATATGATAACCAGGTAGGACCGAGCACAGGCACCATTATCAAGTAGTACTGGTCACAGACATGATAATCAGGTAGGACTGGGCATAGACATGATAACCAGGTAGGACTGGGCATAGACATGATAACCAGGTAGGACTGGGCATAGACATGATAACCAGGTAGGACTGGGCACATATATGATAATCAGGTAGGACTGGATATAGTCATGATAACCAGGTAGGACTGGGCACAGACATGATAACCAGGTAGGACTGCGTATAGACATGATAACCTGGTAGGTCCGAGCATAAGCACCATCATCAAGTAGTACTGGGCACATACATGATAACCAGGTAGGACTGGACACAGACATGATAACCAGGTAGGACTGGGTACATACATGATAACCAGGTAGGATTGAGCAGAGACATGAACACCAGGTAGGACTGGGCATAGACATGATAACCAAGTAGGACTGGGCACTGACATGATAACCAGGTAGGACTGGACATAGACATGAAAACCAGGTAGTACTGGGCATAGACGTGATCCCCAAGAGAACTGAGCATAACCGTGATCATAAAATAGTCCTATGCAGTGATCACCATGTAGAACCGAACATATACATAATCACCAAGTAGGACTAATCATATACTCTAAAAAGACGCAAATAATGTCTGTGGTGGGAAAAGGACTGTATGCGGGATACATCCGGCACACCAAGCCATTTGTTCAGACTCCCAGAGTTGACCAAACAATATTATATGCGTTTTCTGCAAAGCTCAGAAAACATTACGTCGAGCTCTAAGGAGAAGGGGGGGGGGGAGGATTTAAAATAAATGGAAATTTGTTGTCCCCCAAAACACAAAATAAACCTCAATCCGGCCCGATGAGATAGGAAGGTTGCACGCCTCAAATCTAAAAGTTAAATGTCGGTAAAGTCTGTCCCATGACAGCAACCTGTCGTCGGGGATGTAGATAACTTTTCATGTGCTAAGTCGCAGCAGCTATTCGGTGCGGTGGCGTGTTCCCTTCCTTGCTGTCTTTATCTCCCCTAACGCATTCGTCATGTACTCATTTACAGCTGAGTCGACTGGAGGATTGGTCGTGTCAAGCGAGAAATCACAACCCATATTTTTTTTGATCGGACGTGATTTCGAATCTGGCACGCTGTAACCCGGTGATAGCAAGCAAGCTCACTATGAACTAGGTTACCGCGTTTTCAATTTCAGAATTTAATCACATCAGTCAATGTGCAAGGTTTTCAACCGCAAACATTTCGCGTCCATACATAAGGGTTCTCCTATCCACTCCCATTTAGATGTGTTGGGAAATACATGTATTAAATACCTGTATTATCGTATTTTTAAGTATACCTATAATTGTGCTCAATATCATCCCCTATTATGCCGACTCTTTTCCTAATTTCTTAATTTCTTATATTATCTAGTTTAGTAAGCATTGACGCTTTCATTAGACATTTCATTTCAGACGTGACGATTGCCTTTGCTACGATACTGTTAGAGACCATGTCTGACATTGATAGCAGAGTTTTTGCTATCAAAATTGTAGATATTATCTGTCTTTTGTTGGAGAATTATTGATATAGAAATGTTGCTATGTGAACTGAATAAATTCGAATCTGGACTGCCCGAATAGAATAGTAGTGCGCTAATTATTTAGTCATCGCAGCTGATTCTCAATAAATGGGGGCTAGATACAGTTCGAAATGTGAAAAATTAAAGGCCCACATTATACTTCTAGCAAGTCCTTCTATGTAGTATTCTAGTGCACAGACCTCGAATCATTCTAGATAAGGGATGCAGTGCGACTTTTGCCGTGCTTTTCATTGATTGACGACACATAGTGACTAATGAACAGTGGTGTCAGCTCAACACGTAAGACTATTCTACTGCAGAGTGATTTGCCTTCAGTGTAACTGCGATCATTGCAAAATACAGATCTCATGTCGAGTCAAGAAAGAGTGGGCTGTATGTTGGTTGAATCACAAATAATTGTAGAAAAACCCATTATGTCGGAGAACGCATGCGCTGAAATGGTGGTACTTCAGTCGTAGTAGCAACATATGGTACATCTATCTATCTATCTATCTATCTATCTATCTATCTATCTATCTATCTATCTATCTATCTATCTATCTATCTATCTATCTATCTATCTATCTATCTATCTATCTATCTATCTATCTATCTATCTATCTATCTATCTATCTATCTATCTATCTATCTATCTATCTATCTATCTATCTATCTATCTATCTATCTATCTATCTATCTATCTATCTATCTATCTATCTATCTATCTATCTATCTATCTATCTATCTATCTATCTATCTATCTATCTATCTATCTATCTATCTATCTATCTATCTATCTATCTATCTATCTATCTATCTATCAATCTATCTATCTATCTATCTATCTATCTATCTATCTATCTATCTATCTATCTATCTATCTATCTATCTATCTATCTATCTATCTATCTATCTATCTATCTATCTATCTATCTATCTATCTATCTATCTATCTATCTATCTATCTATCTATCTATATGTCTATATGTCTGTCTGTCTATATGTCTGTCTGTCTGCCTGCCTGCCTGCCTGTCTGTCTGTCTATCTATCTGTTTGTCTGTCTGTCTGTCTGTCTATCTGTATATCCATCCATTCATCCGTCCGTCCATCCATCTATATATATATATCTATCTATCTGTCCATCTAGCTGTCTCTCTGTCTGCCTGTCTATCTATCTATTTATCTCTCTCTCTCTCTCTCTCTCTCTCTCTCTCTATATATATATATATATATATATATATATATATATATATATATATATAAGGCCCCCTATGTCTATCTTTCTATCAATGTGTATGCTAGTCTGCCTGCATGTGTCCGCATGTCCATGCATTTCTCTATTTTTGGTGTATGCAGCGTCGTAGATGTGTTCTCATTAAGGAGAATTACATAACACATAAAATATTGTATTCTCCCTTTTTCGAATGTAACTCTTTTTTTTAAATGTGAAATGTGATGGCATTTTTTGCGAAACATCGTTAAAAGAGGAGTTTTGCCCACCTTTTGGTTACATTCCTCGTACCAAAAGGCATGTTCTGACTTACTAGAGGAGGTGGATGATTAAGGATCCCCCAAACCCTCCCTCTTATCTAAATGCTTAGAGTATATAGCGTCCCTCTAACACTCACACGGTTTCTCGTGTAACCAGAACAATGATACTTCTAGATCTCTCTCCTAACAAGACAATAATCCTGCTAGATCTCTCTCATAACAGGGCAATAATCCTGCTAGATCTCTCTCATAACAGGGCAATAATCCTGCTAGATGTTTCTTCTTACAGAACAATAGTCCTCTATAGATCTCCACAAATAGGACAATAATCCTACTTGATTTATTTTATAACAGGACACTAATTCTGCAATAACTTATCATAATAAGACAATAATTCTGTTAGATTACCAACAGGGCGTTGACAAGAAAACGGTGATGCTTTTGTCACGGTTTTACACACCCGTATTTGACAGCCTGTATTTCCCTTTCTGCTCTTTATTCGTCTTTTTCGTCTCCTCTCTTTCTTCCTGCATACTCTCTGCTCTTCGTCCTTCCACCTCTTTCTATTTTCTCTCTCTTCTTCTACGTACTCACACAATCCACTGTCTGCAGCGTTCATTCTCAAACTCCCGCTGGATCTCTCTTGCAGCACATCAATGGTCCTACTAGATTTCGAGCAAGATATAGTTCTGAGAATGGAAATGCTTTATGTTACTTACAACAATTGCCCGACACATCCGTCTTCGGCAGTATTCTGCTTTCAGTCTGATCCGTAAAAATTAGCATACATTTTTCCAAACTAGATCTTTAAAAGGAAACTGTGACCTGTGCCTCCCATGTCTTTCGTCATTCTCAGTTTGACCTACTTGCCTCTGTTTGCGTCAAAGAAATCGTTACGAAAATGTGGACCATACAACCCTCCATCACACATACCTTTATACAGGTAATTTACCAGTTGTCCGTATTGACTTTTGACGTTTGCAGTTGTCGTAGCAAATCGCTTGAATCCTGTCTTCAACACATTTCTGTTTGAGATCGATAAACTGCGTGGCATTGTTGGGTGTTGTTTTATCAAGATGGGCAATTGGCGCGTTAAAATGGATGGTGTTCGCTTGAAATCTATCGAGATGGGATCAGCTACATGGTGGAGAGATTCGTGAGAGTTTATCTGGGATCTGAACTGAAATCATATAGATGGCTGTAGCTTTGGCTATACAACTTTACTTGTAGGCAGGGTTACCACTGCTATGTTTATTTTAAAAAATAGATCTGGGTTTTTGCTGTCGTCTGGGATGCTGCGGCTATGTTAGCCAAATTTGCATTAGTCTGTGGTTTGTTTGTTCATGAAATCCTAGAAGTTTAGCTAAAAAATGAATAATTCCTCCACATTTTCAATAAAAGGTCATCACAAGTTTCATGAAGGTAAAGGCACTGGACACGAAAATGGGTGAATTATTTTATATATTTTAGGTATATTAACAATATATAAAACATGCAGTAATGAAAGGTATATTCACTACTGCTCTGGCCTTATTTCTAGTGATTTATATAGTCTGGAGTTATATGTGGTATTTCCATAGGGAAATCTGGGATTATTTCCAAAGCGTCAGTGGGAACAATGCTTGTAGGCATGCGCGTGCGTGTGCGAATGTGTGGATGTCATTTCGAAATATGGGTCAACGTAAAAACCACCTCCGCAATGGCAGACGTGAGTTCCTGCCTTGTGCGCGCACCCCTTCATTAGAGTGTTTGTCGCATAAAGACAGGAATTAGTTTCGTTTTGTTGACTACTGTTTGAAGATTTCATAATCTGTTTCAGGAAATAAGTACGGTTGTGTAGAGTTGCCACAGCTGGGGTTTGGTTTTGTCATTAGATCTGGGGTGCCGCGATTATTTTGGCCATTTTTGCCTTAATCTGGGTTTTTTCCCCCTTAAACTAGAGATTTAGTCAAAAGACAGGCTAATTCTCTCAATTATAAGAAAAAAGATCAACAAGTCAAATTAAAACGATAGAAGCGCGCACGAAAATGGGCGAATTAAATTTTTAGGTATATTACCTACTATCTTGGCCTTATTTATATTTAATTCTATAGTTAAGGGTCATATCGGGCATTTTACAGAGCGATGGGATATTTCTAAAACATCACTGGTAACACAGGTTGTGTGTGTGACTTGTGTTGCCTGTTTGTTTTGTACCGATGCATCTTTTATTGTGTAGGATTAGAAACAATCAGGGTCGCATACACTTCTACAGTAAAAAAAAGGAAGACGGTTTACATAAACCAAAAAGGCTTTCGTTCACTTTTGTGTACGTAATTCCTTAATCCGAATAGTTTTTGTGAGCATCTGTTTTTTTTTCAGGAACATTGTAAGTCAGCGGGAAAGGGGTACCTACCTTTGGGCTAAAGTTCTAGTAAAAAATAATGGTCTGACGTCCCAGTGGAGATGAGGGGGTTGAACACCACTAAATGTACCGGCTTGTGTGTATTATATCTGTATGTCTTGTGCGCATGTGTGTTGTATCAGTGTATCTTGTACGGTTGTGTGTTGTCCCAGTGTACCTTGTACGGGGGTGTGTGTTGTACTAGTATGTATAGTGCCTATATGTTGTTCCATCCTTCGTGTGTGTAAAATCTGGAATATATACTTGAACATAGTCATAGTGTAAGGGTTTTCTCAGACAGTTAGGAGTGAAACAGCTGGTGTCTTGACGACAACATCACTCAATTTTCTCAGACAGTTAGGAGTGAAACAGCTGGTGTCTTGACGACAACATCACTCAATTTTCTCAGACAGTTAGGAGTGAAACAGCTGGTGTCTTGACGACAACATCACTCAATTTTCTCAGACAGTTAGGATTGAAACAGCTTGTGTCTTGACGACATCACTCAATTTTCTCAGACAGTTAGGATTGAAACAGCTTGTGTCTTGACGACATCACTCAATTTTCTCAGACAGTTAGGATTGAAACAGCTTGTGTCTTGACGACAACATCACTCAATTTTCTCAGACAGTTAGGATTGAAACAGCTTGTGTCTTGACGACATCACTCAATTTTCTCAGACAGTTAGGATTGAAACAGCTTGTGTCTTGACGACA
The DNA here is from genome assembly GCA_034231615.1 of Meghimatium bilineatum. Classification (NCBI taxonomy): domain Eukaryota; kingdom Metazoa; phylum Mollusca; class Gastropoda; order Stylommatophora; family Philomycidae; genus Meghimatium; species Meghimatium bilineatum. The sequence goes on from CM067308.1 coordinate 25,175,653, forward strand.
ACATCACTCAATTTTCTCAGACAGTTGTACTAACGCCAGCGGTTGAAAGAAGCATACCTCACCATAAAATGTACGTGCGGACTCACGAAGAGCAATGACTATATCCGCTCGATCTATACGCTGACTAACTGTTATTGTGGCGTAGCTAGCTATTTGGTAGGCCGGGTCGTTTCCCTCCACACCCGTGTGCCCGTGGACAAAGATTGAGGTTAGTTTCCGTAGTGATGCCCGCATTCTAGCTCACTCGAATGACTCCACTCATCACCTACGTACATAGTACTTTCTGAATAATGTTCATTGAGTCACTTTTCCCATGCACACATGAGAATAGGCTTGCGATTTCAGCCAGCTAAGTGCCTGCGTCATGGGAAATACTTCCATTGCGAGACTGCTTGCTGTTGTGGTAAAGGCTCCTCAGGCCGCACTGTTCTTTTGTGTGATCTGGCAGTAAAGGCCCATGCGCATCGGTGGTGACAGATGTAGGTCTGTGTAAATCACATCTGTGTCGTCGGTATGTTCGCAGATGAGTGCCTTGACATCAGCATCCACACTCACGGGACTGTGTTTCCTGCACTCTCTATTGAGTGTAATGAGGGTCTTAACTGCCTCTTGTAAGACCATATGAATAGGTATCCATTCCTCGCCAGGAGTTATCCCTTCTGGTGCGTAAATATGGTTTACGGTATCCTCGGCACGACACTTTCACTATTTGTCCCTCTTGAGTCTGCTTCCTTTCACACAAGGGAGCTTACTGTGTAGCGGGTGGTCAATGCCTGAACTCACCCTGAGATATGCACGAGCATGCCACACATCAATTCTGTGAGATATGCTCGAAAAATCATGGAGAAATCTCATAGCCACACAGGGTGTGTCCCTTGTGCAACCAAGGAAGATCGGCATCTCTTCATTTTGAATTCTCTCTAGTCTCGTAATCTGTGTGTGACTGGTGGTGATAGTAGCGCCTGTTTATTCAATGACAGGCAGGACAAGAGGCTCATATAAGATTACGAACTGTGATTGTTTAGTAGCCGCTGCCATCACTCTCAGAGCTGAAATTCCTTTGCTGGCCTTTACGATAACACGATCAACGGGGTTCTCGAAAGCACCGACTACGATAAAAACGCAAGTCCAGGTATTGTAAAGATGAGGTTCTGATTATATTGTACCCTCTAATCTCCACAGTCGGTGTTGCAGACTTTACAATGTGATTGTTAAGAGAGAACCATGTCACCGCAGCCTTCATTGATCAGTGCCCCTGAATCAGCACACCAGGAGGCGATACGGTCTAACTCATTCGGCAGTAATCTTATGTTCTACGTTGTATAACATAATTGAACTAGCATTACATAATATTGCACCACATAATATTACTTTGTGCACATCACATAACATAACATTACTATGTAAAATTATTTCTTTAAAATTATTTCGTTAGAATTGCTAACATTACTCCATAACTTTACTCTCTGCGTACGATTTGACTTCGTAGTTTATGTTTTCAGTAACACGATGATCATGTTCTCGCAAAGGCTAGCAAAGGTATTTCAGCTCTGAGAGTGTTGGCAGCCGCTGATCAAAACTGTAATCCTATATAAGACTCTTTTCATCCCTCTCATAGAATACGCAGTTGTCATAGGCCTATCACCGCCAGTCAAACACACATTGAGAAACTGGACAGAATTCAAAACGAAACTATGTGAGTCATCCTTGGTTGCACCAGAAACTGACCTTTGTGTGGCTATGAGGTTCATCTTACATTTTCAGCTCATAGAACTGATATGTAGCATGCCCGTGCATACTTCAGAGTGTTCTGACACAGATCGCCCACTAAAAAGTGTGCTCCATTGACTCACAAGAGGCAACTCATGGATGGGTTGCGTGGAAGTACAGCAAAACAGATTTGCGCACAGAAAATGTAACTCCTGCCGAGATATGGATACATATTCTTATGGTCTTTCAGAAGGCAGTCGGGACAGTCATTACATTCAATAAAAATTGCAAGGAACGTTGCTCTGTGACATGAATGTGATCAAGGCACTCATCTGCGAACATGCTGATGACACAGATGTTGCGATTTACACGGGCGACCCGCCCGTCATCCGCCATCAGCAGTGCGTATGGGTCTTTTACTGCCAGGCCACAAAGAAGAACAGTACAATTTACCGCAACAACATGCAGTCTAACGATGACAGTGTTTGCTGTAACGCAGGCACTAAACTCATTAGATCGCAAGCCTATTCCTCTGCGTGCATGCTAAGTGACTCCATTAATATGATTCAGAAAGTCAAACTAGGTGATGTACGTAGGGGATTGGTGGGGTCATTATATATATATATATAGAAAAAATAATAGAGATCTCTAGAATGTGAGCTCTACAAAAAATAATGCTTATCTTTGTCCACGGACACGCGGTTGTGGGGAGAAACGAATGAGCCAGCCTTAATTAGTCAACCTCTCTACCTTAACAGATGATAGATGGTCAGCTTATAGATCGAGCAGGCATACTCAGTACTCTTCGTGAATCCGCACGGTTAGAGGATTTTGAGATACATGAGCTGGTCAATATCCAGAATACACGATTTGGGAGTGACCCGTTAGAAGCGCGGCCTGTAAAGAACACCTAATACAAAGATTTTAAACTAGGACTGAACCAACATACAACCGGAACCATCAGCCATTATACCCTGAGAGATTTACTGAAGTGGAGATCTGATAAATGGACTTTTCCGGTCTCGAAGAGGATAATCACATTACCTGATCCGAGACCAGAGGCAGTAAAGACCTCTGTAGAGAAAGTAAAGAAGCCTTAATTCGTTACGCTTTTTAGAAAATTATTGTAGTGATTTTTGTTGGTAACTATTTACTAACCATTTATTGCAATGGAAGTCTATCAATGCAGACCCGAATTCGAGTGCTGAGATGTTATATCGAACCAATTCTTTTTTATGGATGTGAAGCATGGACTCTAAATAAGAAAATTCAAAGCGAATTAGAGGCTACAGAAAGGGGTTTCTGAGAAGAATGATGAAAATACCATGGACAGCCAAGAAAACTAATGCAGAGGTTCTCATTGATGCTGGCGTAAAAAGATCAATCAAATCAAACTAATGTTGGGGCAGGCAGTCAAGGTTTATAGGGCATGTGCTGAGGAGAACACAGCTTGAACACTTAATAACCACTGGAAAGATCAAAGGGGAAGAGATAGGGGACGACAAAGAGAAAAGTTACTAGATGGGCGTGTATCGTGGCACGGTAGAAGCTCAACAACCAAGATTATTGACAACACAAGAGACAGAGAGTCGTGGAGAAACATGATCGCATACGCCAGTCGGCATGGCATTTGATTGATTGATTTACATACTTGGAGCCGCATGTCAAAAAAGCTCTGACTTACCAACAAAATGCACGGAAATGATCAAAAACAGCCTACCATGTCATGTTCACTTTCTGTACACATGTCTTTACTGAAACCCGGTCATACTTAACCTAACCTACTCTGTAAAAATTAACATCTTTTACGGTATGTCTTTTTTTTTAAAAATGCATTCTAAATATCTGATCGATTTTCACTTCTGCTGTGGTTTCAAATCCCACAAATTACGACAAAATTGCCAGACATGATTATATACTATTACTGGAGATCACCCGGTGAACTTTGCCAGCCACGATCTATTTCGCAGATTTTAAATGTTAAACAATATCAATGTCGATTACTGTCAGTGATCGATTATCTTAATAATTCTGAGCATGTTGTTACATATCGATCATTTGTCGTATTCTGTCTTGAAGTAGGTCACAGATTATCTACTTGTGTCTGAATGTATGTCTCTTACATGAAGTAGATTCTTTCTGAAGTAGATTATAGTTGATTTACAATTCTCGATATCGCTGTCTGGATGGAGAGGACGCAGATTAACAAATTTACGCGAGTTGGAATTAGGAGACAGTAATACTGTTGTTGTTCGCCCATCACAAGTAATGATGACCATTTGTTACATCCATCATAAGTAATGATGACCATTTGTTACATCCATCACAAGTAATGATGACCATTTGTTACATCCATCACAAGTAATGATGACCATTTGTTACATCTACTTTTGAAATTCAGTTAGAGTTATGCACTTGACTATGTGTTCGTAGATAGCCAATGACACCTATTCTTGCCGCAGATGTCCTTTTACAATTTGGACATTTGATGATGACTGTAGATGGTTTATGATCTACCCCTGACTTTCTAGCTACTCGCTGCTGTTGAATTGCTGCATTTCTTCTCTTGTGACAAGATTATACGCCTTCATTTGACTGTAGAGTGCCATGTAGCTCTATTTTGTGCACGTTTTTCCCTATGTATATTGGCCTAGTTCAAAGGCTTTCAGTGATGTCTTTAACGAGACATTTTAGCGCTTCTTTTGGCCACCTTTAGATTCTATATCCTTCTGTAAATCACCTTCTGTGAAGTATCTTTGGCATGCGATGATCTGACATAATCACATGACGTGCCCAACGATTCTCTAGCTTCATCTTTGTGGACGACTTGCACTGGGGATTTTGATTTAAAGGAGGAAGAGTTGTGGAAATCATCGAGCTCTTGTCGTACCTCATTTAAAACAAGTGATAAGACGATAAAATAATACAGTGACAAGACTAATAATACCAATCTTCCAATGATACCCACAAATATATCTATTTTAGAGGGGTTATTAAGACAATTTAATAGTTTAAATTTGTGCCAATACGGTTGTGGTTGTGGTTCCAGTGCGGTGGGAACGTGCCGTTTTACTTATCCCTGACAGTATTACTAAAAATGTAGGCCTCTACTCTCTGCCTATGTAGGTTTTTATATGTGTATTTAAAAAAAATAATTTTTTTGCATGTAAGTTCATTTTAAACTTAATCAACTTTGAAAAAACAATTTATTCCTATGCAAACCAAAAGACATCATAAATTAACTCTTCATACCAACATTGTGATATCTATGTAAGACATGGACATTAACAAAAGAACAAGATAAAAATAATGCTTAATGTATAAGAAAAAAATAATGTTTAAGAAAAAAAAAGCAGCAAACAGAACAAGACAAAATTATGTGAGGAATGAAGAAATTAGGCATGTCAATAAGTAAGTGACAAAGTTCTGTGGGATGGCAAGAAAATGTAGTAGATGGTTCTAAAAGTTACATTAGGTGACAGCATCATCGAACTGCATGTTTCCGCTAGTTAGGTAGCGCAAAACAGTCCCATAAAGCGATAGAAAAGAACTTGGTATAAAAATTTTCTCAAGAGCGTTCTCAAATGTTTATGAAGTCCGATCTGGCCGTTTGGTTCAGATTGCAATATACACATCCGTGTAGCGAGTAGATTAGATGATGATTACAGGTGACGGGGAGTAACGATAGATCCTGTTATAGTTGTAATAGGGTGCTCACGTGGTTTATCATAATGCATGATTGATTGAAATTTCTGAAAGTTTTCTCATGGCGAATACAGAGACAACTGACGGACTAACATAAAATGAACCAATTAGGCATGTCCTTGCAGCATCTCAGTCGATACTTAAATCTTCTTCTTCTTCATCTTCAGCGTTCATTCTCAAACTCCTGCTGGATCTCTCTAGTAGCAGGACCATGATCCATTCTAGATTTCCAGCAGGATGTAGTCCAGAGAATGGAAATGTGTTGTGTTGCTGTTTTATTTGCGCCAATGGCCCGACACATCCGTATTCGGCGGGGCTAAGTAGATGAAGGAGAAGACATGCTGAACAGGATTATTACTGGGGACAAATCATGGGTGCATCACTACCAACCTGAATCACAACGTGCTTCAATGCAATGGAAACATCCTTCTTCGCCTTATGTCCAAAAAGTCAAGGTTACAACATCAGAAGGGAAGGGTATGCTAATAGTGTTCTGGGATTGTCAAGAAATGCTTCTAACTAGTTTATAAGAAATGTGACAATGTGAATTCTCAATCGTACTGTGAAATACTGAACTATACAATTTACCCTTAAACAGCAAGCAAGTAAAATAATGCTAAAATCATAATGCAAAGAATAGAAACAAATTAGAGATTATACTCTAATAATAATCTGGTTAGTGACACACTTCCAGTTGTTAGTTGCATGTGCTCATTCATTGAAAGAAAACAGGACCTTAAATATCATGGGATAACCTTTGATAGAAGTCTCTCATTCAATAAACACAACACAAATATTATTTAGAAACAAGGCTGGATTTAGACTTAACAGGACCCTTAGCTATTTGAGATATGGGGTCCAAAGCTATTTGAGATATTGGACCCTTTAATGATTAAGAATATATATATATATATATATATATATATAGTGAATTAAAAAATATGTAGGGGGCCCCAAGAAAGTGGGAGCAAGAAGCTATAGCTTATTTAGCTTATATGTAAATCCATCACTGTTCAGAAGGCTAAAAAGTGATCAGTGTTATCAAGGTTATGGTAACCATCGATTTGTACTGTTTCTGTTTCTAATATTGATGGTGCTATCTTTCATAGATTATGGCCTCGGCTTACTAACACTGTCACAGTAAAAAAGTCGATAGATTGGAAAAAGTCCAAAATGAAAGCGGTGTAACAGTAACAAACTTGTTACCGAAAACATATAGTTGACTGTCTGTCCTGGACAGACTAGTGTGACAGAAAGACGATCTGCAGCGTAACAATAATTTGCGACGGAAGAGAATGCCTTTTAGGACTTCCTGGAATACTGGTGCTGTGACCAGGTCTAAATCTGTGTAATACTGCTCGACATCAATCAGTTAACCAAAGCACTCCTTCACAAGAATATGAGGTTTATTTACGCAAGTTGATATACATCAATTAATAACAGAGGCAAATAAACACTAGTCACAAGTCCCAATCTAGTCTTATTCGAGTCCGTCCTCAACTCTGCAGACCAATCCTAAATTGTCTGCAACTGGGTAATAATATAATAATCGGCGATTACAAATTACGCTAGCACATCCAGAAATTGTTTCACTAGGGTTATAAGCTAAGTCTTAGAGATTATACACCGACTGACTATCTGGCTCTGACTCTTCGTTTCTCCTGGGAAACCGAAGACTGACTGTGTCAGCTGCGAGACTAAACTAGGACTTGTCTCTCCTGGGAGACAAGCACTGACTGAGACTGACTTCTGACCCGGGGACTACTGACTACTCCGGGGACTACTGACTTTCCAAGCTAAGTCTTTCTAACTTATCTCTCTCCTCATAGAAGACTTCCGCCAATCAGAACTTATGGTTTTCTGTCTCCGCCTATCCTCTTCCGTTTCCCCCAGAGGAAAACCTCTAACCAATGAGGACTTTATCCCTCTGGTCATACAACAACACACGTTGTCCATTCTCTACGTGGGCAATACGACCCTACTTCTGTCGTATACAAACTCCGCCTTCCTACTTATTCCTTGCGCCTTTATGCTAAACATATTTCGTTCCCACGGGAAAACAGAGCGTCAACAAATCTTTTCATCACTTCGTTCCTTTTGACCATCGGGTACTGCGTAATCGACGTGTCAATAACACATGCGGGCCTTGATGTATTCATCGGTGACGACCAATTATTCTTTTGTCTGCTTCGTCAATGTAGACTTTGTGTCGTCTTCCTTTTTATTTGAGCGAGTGAGTTGCAGAACTTGTTACTGTTACAGCGGTACTGGAGTGTACTAGGAATACACCCGTCTCTGCTATGAGATTTCTGCTTGATCTCCCCAGTATTAGAGTGCGACATCAGGTAGCACAGGTACCTTAAAGTGGCAGAATACACCAACCATTACACCAACGTCTAGATGAGTCGAAGGGAAAACGAATCAAGCGTGGCAGATCATGGATGACAGAGGCTGAAGACACACTACGAAGAGTATGTAAATTTGAAGAGATAGGAAAGGGTTGAAAATGGGTGACGGTAGACACTGAGAAGAAATAACTGACTAAAGTAATAATACAACTAGATTAAGCGTGTCGAAAATGGATGGTTCCAGCGTCCAGGTTACAGTGCATTAACTCCGCCAGCTACACTCGAAACCACAAGACATAATTATATACACAGATTTCGTAGTTAACATAAACACCCCACAAAGCGGTTTAGGGTTTTGTTGCCTACAGAAACGGCGTGAAATGGTTGAGATAGCTTCAGCATACTCCAATGTCACATCGAGCATGAGGATTGAGTTAGAAGGAATTACAGCAGCACTTAATTGGTTGATAACGTATACATAGACACACTCGGTAATGCTCACATACTCTCAAAGCATACTACGTAAGATAGAACCGTACATGCTGAGAAAAGAATAGTGGGACTTATTGAACAACTAAATTGTCCAGAACATTACATGGATATGCTGCCCTGGTCATGCTCGGTTCAGATGTAACGAGAGAACCGACTTATTGGCAGGCAATGCGGCAATAGACGGCACAATGCTGAGAAGAGATAAAGCAGACTTGATCACGGCAGCAATAAATTCATTTCAAGATGAAGATAATGTCAATGAGACTGAGAACGTACACATACAGAGAATGTCAGAAATTGGAGTATCTAGAGGGGAGAGAAGTAAAAAAAATTGTTTGGAAAGGCCCCTAAGATCACGCAGTCAACACATGACAGAGACTCTCGGTCTACATACACTAGGATGGCTGCTGGAACGGCGGGCGGAGCACATATAGGTATGCGCCACGTACTGTGAAGTTAGTTTCTAATCAAGAATCATTACATTAAATACAAATTAGAAATGGAGGTAAACGAAACACATGCCGGTTTAAGATCGGGCATAAGTAATAAGTGATCACATCTTTAAATCAGATTAATCTAATAAAAGAATTTTACCAAGATCAAAGACTGCAGTGAAGTTAGAGCTAGATCCAGGAATAGGATAATAACGTTTTGCTAATAACTAGAGACACACATAATAACACGAACACATCAATGTTTCGACCAAATGGCCTTATCAAGACAACAATTGAAATAAAATTAAAACATATAACAGAAAACGAACCGTAATAACATCTACGGTCACATTGGTATGTGTAATATAGATTGACCAGAAGAGGTGAAATGACACCGGACAAGGAAAATACAAAAATGACCACAAACATGTGACATGAAACAAACATAAACTATGGATCTACTAGAGTCATACATGAAACAGGCGCTCAATAATGCCGACGGGGTTTAAAAGTGCCATATAGGATAATGTAGTGGTTCTCAAGCGTCAGGGAGGTCCGGTCGTCAGAGAAGCACGACTTAAAGGCCGTAACCTGAATGTCCTGGGCGCCCCGATGGCCCGTGTCATTGAAGTGGACGTCTACAAGCAAACTCGAATGGTTTTTTTATGCTATACTTCGCAGAATCGGTCTGCGAGCCTCCTTCTAGTTTCACCTATATATTTTTCATGGCGCAACGCTTGCATATGATGGCATAGATGACGTTGCGGGACACACATGTGAAGCTCTCCTCAATGGTGAAGGTGACCTTGGGGAATGTGACAGACCGGATCTGAGTGACATAGGCACAAGTGTAGCATTTGCTGCGTTTGCATCTGATGGTGCCAAAATTATTAGGAAAGTCAGGCTGGAGATGATTCTGAACCAGTAGATTGTTGAGGTTCTTGTCACGTATGTAAGCAACAAGAGGGGGAGGGGGTGGTTACAGAACAATTCCCGCGTCTCGGGGTCAGACTGGAAAAGGGAAAGGTGACGTGGTAGTACATGGTGAACGGCAGCGCTATGGAGGTGGAAAGTGAGAACAAACTTGACCCTGTCAGAAGAGGAAGAATTTTTACGTTGTGCTTGAACTGGGCACGGCGTGGGTGGACGGAACAACGCAGAAACCTGTTGCAAGGGCCAGTGTTGTGCCCTGATGTCGACGTCTATTTCAGCGGCATTTGACTCGAAACATCATCGGGTCGATGTCTGCTGGAACAGAAGGCGGAGCACTTATGGGAATGCCCCACCTGCAGTGAGGCTAGTTTCTAATCAAGAACCAAGATCAAGAACCAAGACTTTCGAGTGATCGAGAATAGGAGTCCAGACATGCTTGCGAGAAGCATACTGGGAGATTATGTCATTGGACTGTACCGGCGGTTCACTGTCCATGAAATGGAACTGTAGGTGCAAGCGACGATGGAATTGATGAACGACACTCATAAGGGTGTAGTGGTCATATGTGGGGCGGAGGGGTATAAACTGAAGCCCCTTGCTGAGGATAGAAATCTTACCATCAGAAATATTCAAGTCAGGAGAGATACAAACAACATGAGTGTTAGAGTGTTTCTGAGGTACAGAGTCAGCAGGGGGAAAAGGGTGGAGAAGGTTACGTTTATAGTGGTGCTGAGTACACATAAAGTCAAAAGGTTGTATGTTGAGAGTGTGGATGATGTGACGGATAAGGGAGAAAATAAGAATGTTGTCAGAAGTAAGGTACTGAAGACAAGGTACAGAACTAAGGTACTGAAGACAAGGTACAGAAGTAAGGTACTGAAGACAAGGTACAGAAGTAAGGTACTGGAGACGATTGAAAAATTCAGATTTAGATGAGTCAAGCTCAGAAATAAGGCGGAAGTAGTTGGTAGCGACGATATGTATACGTCGAGAGGCACATTTAGTGTCTACCCGCTGCAGCATACGTTCCAAATCTTACCCGCCGAAGGACGAAAGTTGGAGGCGAAACGTATAGGAATGAGATGCAAACAATGACATGTAGTAATAAAGCGTCTGTGAGAAAAATATTTTGTTTTACGAAAAGTCGTCAAGGCATAGTTGGTAGCCGTAAGGCGAATATCAGTAGGTAGAAGACTGAATGAAACATTAGGGCAGTACCGTATACAGTTACGTTGTTGTAGGGGTGGCAGGATCATTGAAGAAACAGATGAAGATAACAGGAGTAACAGAACGTGAAAGTGCATAGAAATACTAGATGCAGGAAAAAGGAGGAGAGGTCAAAAGATCCAAATACCTTCTGCTTCGTTCATTTTGTTATTCGCATCGCCGATCTGTGTTCCGCACTCTCGTGTTTTGATCCTTCGACCTCTCCTCTTTTTTATTTCTAAGTTTGACTTATCTAAATATGAACTTTTCAATCGTCTTCGGTACCTTACCTCTGAAAACTTTCTTCTTGTGCAGTTGTGAGGACGACTTTCTCAAGAAAGCCTACGAGATGATAGCTTTCCTCCGCTGTACCCTGAGAGTGTCCTCAGGTCTGCCCTTCTTCGAGTGTGCAGTCGCTCCCGTCAGGACACCCTCTCGACCACTCGGAAGTCTTCTTCTTCTGAGCGGGTCACGCTTGTTCTCGCTTTCCACTCCCATAGCGCTGCCGTTCGTCATGTCCTGCTTCGTCACCTTCCCCTTCTTCAGTCTGACCCCGAGACGCGGAAAGTGTTCTATGACCCCCCTCTTGTTGCTTACAGGCGTGACAAGAACCTCAGGGATCTACTTGTCCGGAGTCAACTCCAGCCTGACGTTCCCATACATTTTGGCACAATCAGATGCAAACGCAGCAACTGCTACACTTGTGCCTATGTCACTCAGATCTGGTCTGTCACATTCCCTAAGGCGACCTTCACCATTGAGGAGAGCTTCACATGTGTGTCCCGCAACGTCATCTATGCCATCATATTCAAGCGTTGAGCCATGACATATATAGTTGAAACTGGAAGGAGGCTCGCAGACCGATTCTGTGAACATCTGTATAGCATAAAAACAATTCAAGTTTGCCTGTAGACGTCCACTCCAATGGTACGGACCATCTGGGCGCCCAGGACATTCAGGTTACGGCCATTAAGTCGTGCTTCTCTGACGACCGGACCTGCCTGGCGCTTGAGAACCGCTACATTTTCCAATGTGGCACTATTAAACCCCGACGTCATTAATGACCGCCTGTCTCGTGTATGACTCTAGTCGATCCATTGTTTCTGTTTGTTTCGTGTCACATGTTTGTGGTCATATTTGTATTTTCCTTGTCCGGTGTCATTTCACCTCTTTCGGTCAATCTATATTACACATACCAATGTGACCGTCGATGTCATTACAGTTCGTTTTCTGTTATATGTTTTAATTTTATTTCAAATGTTAATTTTATAAAGGCCTTTTGGTCGAAAAGTTGATTTGTGTTATTATGTGTGTCTCTAGTTATTAGCACAACTTTATTACCCTATTCCAGGATCTACCTGTTGCATTTCAGTTTTGAGCAGTAAGTACATATTAGTGAAGTTAGAGAGCGATCTCTCAGAGTGGTTTGAGGTACAAAGTTTAGTAAGACAGGGATACACACTACCCCATATCTGTCAACATCTACAATGAAAATATAATGAGGAATGTGAGAGAAGACATACACAACGCTGACTACCACGCTTTAAACATCGGTGGTTTTGAAATCCCTGAACTATGCTACGCAGATGACACTGTGCTTCTTTCAAATGATATAAAAAAGGGATTAGAAGAACTAATCAAGAATACAAAGAAATACAGCGAATCACAAAACGTATATTTAAACGCGCAATAAAAAGCCATTCTGAAGTCTGATGTGTCAGGCCGAAAGGCACAGCAATGCTGTAAACCATGACACAACGCATTCCGTTCTCCGGACTACATCCTGCTAATCTGCAGGGGTTTGAGAGCGAACACAGAAGAAGAAGAAGAATGTCAATAGATATAACAAAACAACAACCAATAACCATAAAACATAATACCGAGATAGAATGTGTGGATAAATTCGAATACTTAGGAGCACATATCAACGGCGCAAGAGACTACATGGCAGAGATAAGGAAGGGATTGTCAATGGCATATTGTGTAATAACACGGTTTAAAAATATACGAAAAACAACAAAATGCAAACGAAACCGCTAATGCTACGAGCTTTCATTTTTCCGGTTGTAACACGAGGCTGTGAAACATGGACCCTAAGTAAAAAAAAGCGGCAAAGAAGACCAACGCATTTGAGATGAAATGCTACAGAAAGATATTTAGAATATCATGGAAGGAAAAACAGAGAAACTCAGATATTATAAACACAGTGAAGATTCCAGAGTCCGCACGTCAGATAAGTTTCCCGTTTTTACATATATTTACATATTATCACTAATATTTTACTCTTGCTTGCATATATCATTATATCATTACTGTATTTTCTTGTCACCATTATCTGCTCCTACTAATAGTTTCTCTCCACTGCCCATATCTGCTCGGTGGTTTCTTCTTTCTTTTTCTTGTCTGTGCCGTATTGGCCTTTTCTCTCCATCTGTCCCTCTTTTTCTCATCTGATCTCTCGTACCATCCTCTTTTGCTCTCCCGTTACGATTGTATGCTAATATTCATTAGCTGTGACCACTTTTGAGGTAATTATCTTAATCTATTCTTATTTGTTTTATTTTACTTGCTACCACACCTTATCTATTGTCACTCCTCACCTCCTTCTGTGTACTTTCCCCTCCTTACTTCTTCTCCTCATACCCTCTTCCTCCCTGCTATGCTGCCCCTTCTTTGCTTCCTATTCGCTATCTCTCCTTATCTTTCCTCCCTATTATAACCACGTTTGTCTCCATATAAGATTCGTTGTACTGTTGTCTTTTGTTTGTCCTGATGAAGGCTTTTTAGTCGAAACGTCACCTGTCCCTGAATCTCGTTGTTAGGTTATTTTATGTTTTATTTTGATAGCACAGCTACCTATTTTTGTTTATCTTGAAGATTCCAGAGTGTTGGCTACTAAACACAATAGCAAAATTAAAACTACACCTGTTTGGTCATATAAAGAGACACAACTGTTTAGAAAGGGAAATAATGGAGGGCAGAGCACCTCGGTGGAGGAGAAAAGGCAGACCAAGAAGACGATGGACTGACGACATTAAAGATAACATGAATACATCTTTGGAAAATGCAAGCCGCATCGCCCAGGACAGAGAATGGTTCAGAGAGTTCATTGGGAAGACAACACTCTGGAGAGAATGCGTCACAGTGTGAAGCTCTGTCGATGCTTCAAGAAGCAATTTGAAGAAAACGCCTAGGCCTACTGACTAGAGCAGTAGTGCTCCTTCATGACAGTGCCAGACCTCATAGCTCTTGATTAACTTAGAGAATTGATCATATGGGTCGAAACTTCTGGAATATCCACCTTACAGCCAGACTTAGCCCCTAGCAATTTCCATATTTTGGGTCCACTGAAAGCTCACCTTTGCGGAGACATTTTGCAAATGATGCAGAAGTTGAATGTGAAAATGTGGTTTAGAAAACAGAGCACAATTCTATGCAGCAGGCTTGCGGTAGGAGGGGGGGGGGACTGATAAAACGATGGGATAAATGCATAAAATATTAGTGGAAATTATGTTGAAAAATAAAAGGGACAAAGAAGATTTACAAAATCGGTTTCTAGGTTATCGTCTTTATTTTTATATTTTTTACAGCCACGTGTTATTTACTTATTGACTAATGAGAATGAGCCCTTATTGGTAAACAGAATATGCAAGAGCATACAACATGAAAATGAAAACAACAAAGATAAAAGAAGACCAAGAGCATGGTGGATTGAAGAAGTTACAAACATCTTGAAACATCACAATTTTACTCCATATCAATCGACTGAACGTCGAATACCTCGAAAACCGATAGGCATTCAATCCTGCGACTCCTTACAGCAAAATCAGAGAAAATACAATAGATAAAAGAACAACATATATACATACATATATTTTTCCCGTTCGTTCTCAAACTCTCACTGGGTCTCTTTTGTGGCAGGATTATCGTTTCACAAAATGTCCAGAAGGATGTAGTCCAGATATTGGAAATGCTTTGTCCCCACTTTATTAGAAACAATGGCCTGACACATTCGACTTCGTCATCTTAAGTGATTAAACCTTTGACCTTATGCTCAAGCGGTCATGGATTCAAATCTGACTGACTCGCGACATCTTATCAATAAAGTACTTGTCAACTGTCCACCTTCTTTCAAACTCGACCATACACCGTCAGTTCCAATTCGTACTTGTAACATTTCAACACAGATTTCTAACGAACGTCTCTAGAATTAATGACATCAAATTTGTCTACTAACATCTGTAGAATAGGCTTGTGACAAACGGTGTGACTCAAACAGATTTTTGTGACAGCGCGTATGGTATGCACAGATTCAACTGACGTTAAGCTTGCTTGTTTTTTTTTCTTTTTCTGTTTATCTTGTAAGTAAGCTCAGTTTAACTATTTCTCTGGAGATGTAAGAGTTTTACAAATTAAACATTACAATTATTCTGAAAAAGTTTCCAGACTAGTGAAATAACTTTCAACAGTGGTCAGTTAGGATGAAACTATAAAAACTGTCAAAGCGTTTATCAATTGTTTAATTCCGGTGCCCAAAAGCCAACAAAAAAGGCGGAAAAATATAATGCTTACTTCAGTATTTTCTCGTTCCACCATATGTACCCAGTCTCTTTCAACAGAACATCATGCCACCTGCTAATAGTAACCCTCGAAACACGAAACTCCGTAACTTCTTTCTTTTCTTTTCGCTGTATAGCCCTTTAAGCCTTTCATCGTCAGGGGTAGAAGAGTTCTCTGGAGATGGCGTTTTTTAGTGTTTCATATATGTTTGTTTTCGTTGACTCTTTTATTTCTGTAATCCATCGTTTGCAAGGTCTGCCCCCGCTTTGTATCCATCGTGTCTGTATAGTAAATGCTTTTTGAGGGGCACTGTCAAGTGGTAACATGGAGGCATGCGGAAACCACTTAATCTGTTGTCTTCTGATGTAATCCAGGATTGACATTCTGTTTGTTATGCTTCTGATGTTTTTGTTTCTGGATTTTATTGTTACTTCGAGAATTCTACGTAGACAAGTCATTTCTGTGGTAACCAGTTTTCTTTTGAATTATATTGTTGGTGTCCACGTTTGAAATTGATAGCATAGTGATAGTATGATGATCGTTTTATATAGCGCAGTTTTGGTGTTCATGCTCACATATTTTGTTTTTGAAAATAGGAGACATCTGCCCCAAGATCTGGTATGCTATGTTGCATCTATGTTGGATCTCTTTATTTTGTTTTTCTAATTCGATGATAGATGCTTCCAAGATAAGTGAATTCTTTCACGTCAAAGTTTTTGATCATTGATTAGAATAGTAGTGTTACTTTCTGTTTTTACGACTGACAATGGCACAAAAAAACAACTGAAAACAACTGAAAACAACAAAGAGCTGTATATCGCATTTGTCGCCCAAGAAAAAGTCTTTTTTTACACTCAGACAACTGGCACAAAAAAGTTGTAAATAACAAGGGAGATAAAACATATCATTGTAGCACGCCAAAGTGTATGTGGAATTTATCTGAAAGCCCAACACTCGTTCTAACTGCACATTGAACGCCTGTGTAACTAATTCTACACAAGTTGATTAGTTGTTGTGGAACCCCATCAATATGGAACCCCACATTTTGATAGTATTTTCCAAAATTGTTGTCTGTCTACTCTGTACAAAACTTTTTCTTGGGCGACAAATGCGATATACAATTATTTGTTGTTTTCAGTTGTTTTTTTTTTTTTTGCCAGTTGTCTGAGTGTAAAAAAAATGGCATCTGTACACCTTTTGTTATTACGGAATCCCATTTGAATGTTGATAAGCTGTGGTTCTATGAATGCTCGTAACCTTCTTTCTAGAATTATGTAGAAAATTTTTCCAGTATGGCTTGGAAGTGAAATACTTCTGTACTTTGTACAATCTCTTTTGCTGCCTTTTTCCTTACATATAGGTATTATTAAAGCGTTTTTCCAGTCTTCTGGTGTTTCTTGTGTGTTCCGTATTATATTAAACAGCCTATGTAACCATTTTATCCCTATATCTTCCGCTTCTTTGATTAATTCGACTTGCATCGGGTAATATGGTTTTGTTTGATGGAGCTGTTTGTATGGCATGTTCTATTTCGGCAATCAATATGTTTGGTTCCAATTCCTCCGTTATATTGTTCAGTATGTTGTCGTCCCCTCCATCTTTTAGATTTAGCAATTCTTTAAAATACTGTTATCACTTTTCCATGATTATGTTCTGGTCATTGATTATCTTTTTATTTACATCAGTTATTATTTCGTTTGGTTCATATTTATCTTCTCTGTTTCTCATATTTTTCATTTTCGTGTAGAATATCTGTGGTGCCTGTTTGTAAATATGTATTAAAAAATTGAAGAAATTGGTTGCAAGAAAAGCGAAAGAAGATTATATCGAGTACAGGTTAGCTAAATCAGTAATAAAGAAATTCATTAAAGATGCTAAAACTAAAGCTTGGCAAGAATATGGCAAATCATTAAGTACAGATTACAAACAAGCACCAAAGAAATCCTACAAGAAAATTAAGAATATGAGAAAAAGGGAAGGTAAATATGAACCAATCGAAATTTTCTTATCTATTATGACGCTTTTGACTTCCTCGTTCCATCATGGTGTTACTTCGGGTTTTCTACCTGAATGTTTCATGTATCCACAAGTTTCTACCGTTATTTGCATTATGGTTTTCTAGAATATTTTCTATTCTCCTTCATTTGACTTTGTTTTCATTGACTGCTTTTCATATTCTCCTAAGAATCTTTGTTTATATTGTTCTCGTATATTCATATCCAATAGGTTTATTAGTTTAATTTGCATGTTTGCTCTAGCTAGTTTTTATCTATTTTAATATTGTATCTGTGCGTAAGCTATAAGTGTGTGTATGTGCGTATGTGTGTTTGTGTGTGTGTGTGTAATTGTTATATTTGATGGTAAAATTAAAGATTATAGCAAAGAATTCCCGGATAATATATTGAATTGTTTAATTAAATAGTACCCATTCTTTGATAACATATATGCAGACAAAGCGTTTACCTCCTAAAGAAATCCTGGCATATTTTATTGTAAATGGCCTAGACTCAATCTATCTGGAAGTAGCAAAACTTCTCTGTTTGGTGTTAACTATACCTACCACTACAGCCAACAGTGAAAGAAATATGAGCACACTCAAGAGAATTTTTAAAAATATCTCAGAAATTCCTTGAACATAAATCGTCTGTCATGTTTGAATTCTTGCTGATTGAGAAAAAACTATTGTGTTCCTTTCATCAGAATCAACATTTTTTGAGAGGGTACTGAACATTTTCGCAGAGAACAACAGCAGACGTCTGAAGCTGCATTACAAGATTATATAAGGTATGTTGTTTTTAAAACTAGTTAATATGCTAGTTAATAGTTAATTATAGTTACTATATATAATTAACTAGTTAATATATAGGCCCGCGAATACGTGTTTCTGTTGGGGGAGAAAGGGAGGGAGAGTTACATACCTACGTTAAAAACTGATCACTCCGCGTTCCCACATTAACAGATTGATTCAACCCCAATGCATCACAAACGTCACATGGACATAACAAACGTTATACAGATATCACACATGTAGAAAAAAGCATACAGGTATTACAAAACATTGCACAGACATCAACATACTATTATATTTTTGCATTATGATTCTATGTTTGTAATATTCATTTTTTGGGTCATAATGAAGACTTTTTAGTCGAAACGTCGTTTGGTTCTGTTGATGTCGTTAGTCCGTTTTGTATTTTACTGCAGCACTCTTTACGTATCTCTGTTTTTTTTCCTTCACTGATCTCTGTTGCTCCAGCCCTCACATCTTTTGTAGCTTAGGTTGTTCTCTAATACTGAGCATTTATCCTTTTATGTATAGTGTATGCCACATCTCGCATATTTCAAACACGCATGCACAACACAGACATAACACGCATGCATTATAAAAAGCACACAGCACACACTCTACAAAGTGAAAGAAACGTATTTCGTGAAGTAATCTAGACATATATGAGTGGGAGTGGGGTTGGAAGATTTGCAGACACTCAATAAACGCATAGGGAATTCACTGTGTGTTGGCAAGTGCGTGTGTGTATGTGTGTGAAAGAGAGAAACAGATAGAGAAGAAAAAAGTGTAAAATCAAAGAAAGTATAAATGTATTTGGTGGTACCCCAGCACAGTACTGTTAGTTCACAACGCTGGCTCTCTGTGAGAAGTTAATACAGCAGTCAATGGAAGAACGTAACACTCTCAGAGATGAGGAGAAAAGAGGGGAGAGGTAATGTAGATAGGCAAACGCAGGTATCAGAGAAGAATAATGTCTAGACTCCAGAGAGAGAAAGAAGAGAGAGAGAGAGAGAGAGAGAGATTGCAGCTGCAAACTGGTTTAATTAAGAGTTCAAGCTTACTTGCATAGAATGTACGCCAGTAAGATGGGTACTTCAACACAAACACTATCAGAGCATACCAAGTTTGGTGGTGGAGTCTTGAAGTTGTATTGACACCAGAAACCGATGAAAGGCAATCATAGACAAAATAGTTCGGGTTATTTATACAAATGCAATTGGGAATGAAGGTGGAGTGACCCTCAGACTAAAATACGGGAAAGATGTTACTCTAGCCATAGCTACAGGCACGCTCTCAACCAATTTTAAAGCAGAAATGGAAGCTCTCAAGAAAGCAGCAGAAACTATCTTACAACACAAATAACAAGTGCACAGGAATATTGTACTACTAACAGATGCACTCTCTGTCATAACAGCACTGAAGCTACACAGGAACACCGGACTGAATGAATTGAGGGCAGTTCTAGTTCAGTTGTACAATAATTTCCAAAGAGTAGTGATCCAGTGGATACCGTCACACTGTAACATTGAAGGGAATGAAGTTGCAGATAGACTGGCCAAAGAAGGAGGGAAGTTACCTCAAGAAGACTATCTAGTCAGTTATGAAGAAGTGAAGACCATCATTAAAGGCAACTATAACAAAAAGTGGAAAGAAGACCACCCCAAATATAATGCAGATGATGGATATTACCAACTGTCCAGAAGAGACCAGGTTATCCTGCTGCGCCTCAGAACTGGTCACAACAAAATGAGACATCATGTGTACACCAAATTCAAAATAGGTACAACTGGGCTCTGCCATTGCAGACTTGCGAATATGACAGCAGAACATATACTAAAAGAATGTCCCCAGTATGCAGACCTGAGAAACAAGACATGGCCCACCCCAATCAGTGTTGAAGAGAAACTGTATGGCACAGTGGACACTCTAAAACAGACAGCAGCCTATATCATAGAATCCGGAGTCCCAACCTGACTGAGTAATGATCGCCGAA
The DNA here is from genome assembly GCA_034231615.1 of Meghimatium bilineatum. Classification (NCBI taxonomy): domain Eukaryota; kingdom Metazoa; phylum Mollusca; class Gastropoda; order Stylommatophora; family Philomycidae; genus Meghimatium; species Meghimatium bilineatum. The sequence goes on from CM067308.1 coordinate 25,195,822, forward strand.
GAAGAAGAAGAAGAAGAAGAAGATTTCTTCTTACTCAGCGTTCATTCTCAAGCTCTTTCTTGTAGTAGGACACTGGTTTTACTAGATTTCCAGCAGGATTCAGTCCAGAGAAAGGACATGAGTTTTGTCGCTGATTTATTTTTGTCAATGTCCCGACACATCGGCAGTATTTATGTATTTAAAAGTAGCCATTCAACATGACAGCGCATTATACCATTGCGATGTGAAATCTTTAATGTCTCACATCCTTAGGTGATAGGACTCGGTTATATTGCTGCAGTGCGAAATACTACATAAAGTACACAGGCTACTATTAAAACCTAACTATCGATGTAAAAAAAGTAATAATGAGCAATAAACAAAAGAACAAGGTCTTTTTCCACCTTTCTGTCAAACTGTGACCTTTCTCAAGAAACACATAAACATTGAACACGAAACATTAAATTGTGGTACAGAGCGCGTCTGTGACGGCCAAGGTACCGAGTTCGATACCTGCCACAGGCAGTTGTGCATCCGGACCTTCAGAAAGCAATGGCAAACTACTGAACGTATTTATAATGCCCAGAACATCACCACAGCCAAAAAATGGTGGATTGATAGTTACGTCCTGAATAGGATAGACTACCAATATATATCTACATATATTGTGTCATGTGACGTATTCCTTCCAGAACATTGTCTTCCCAATGAACTCTCTGAACCTCTCTCTGTCTTGGGCGATGTGGCTTGCATTTTCTAGCGATGTATTAATGTTATCTTTAATGTCGTCAGTCCATCGTCTTCTTGGTCTGCCCCTTCTCCTCCTCCCAGGTACTCTTCCCTCCATTATTTGTCTTTCTAAACAGTTATGTCTCTTTATATGACCAAACAGGCGTAGTTTTCTTTTTGTTATTGTGTTTAGTAACCAACACTCTGGAATATTCAGTGTGTTTATAATATCTGAGTTTCTGATTTTATCCTTCCATGATATTCTAAGTATCTTCCTGTAGCATTTTAGCTCGAAGGCGTTGATCCTCTTTGCCGCTGTTTTACTTAGAGTCCATGTTTCACAGCCGTATGTTGCAACCGGAAAAATAAAAGTTCGTAACATTAGCACTTTCGTTTCTATTTTGTTGTTTTTCCATATGTTATTCAGCCATGTTATTTTGCAATATGCCATTGCCAATCTCTTCCTTATTTCTGCCATGCAGTCTCCTGCACCGTTGATGTTTGCTCCTAAGTATTCAAATTTATCCATACATTCTATCTCGGTATTGTTTATTCTGATTTTTGGTTGTGTTGTTATATCTGTTGACATGATTTTTGTTTTCTACATATATACATAAACATAATACACACACACACACACACACACTCACACATATATATATATATATATATATATATATATATATATATATATATATATATATATATATATATATATATATATATATATATGTGTGTGTGTGTGTGTGTATGTATTATATATAACATTAATATCTATACATGAGTGCACATATAATATACATATATTGCGTACAAATATATAAATACACTAACAATATTTATATAAACATACATACATACATAAAGATATATACATATATAATTATATTCGCACATCCATACATATATTTGTACACAAGTGAACATACCACAAAAATAGGCGCACCAACAGACACACACATATATAATATATATATAATTTATTGAATAATTTCTCTTTCGCATATATCATTGCCTGCTTGTGCTTGTCAGAAGTCTTTTGATTGAGTACTGTCCAAAACATACAACTGAGCGAACCATGGAACTTTTTGTATAGCGATTGTATATGAGAAACTCGATGATAAGTTTGTCCATGGACTTTTAAAACATATGGACCTCGACCTTGACAATTCATAATGTTTGCTCCCATTGACGCGAAAGAAAGAAAGAAAGAAAGAAAGATGCGGCTATTGCGTATTTATGGTGTGTATTATCAGAGAGCATCACGTGCCGGAACTCGGGAGACTTCAGCTTATTACTATAGATGTCTTGTGGCTTTTGGAGCATGATCTTTCCCTTTCGACAACAACTTTTAAACTTGCAATCGTTAGGACGTTCGTACAAAAATTTGTTATCACCATAAAATTGACATATAATATCAAAGAATTCCACAGTTATGTGCAGCAGCTGGATCCTTGGTAAAATTGTCTGTTCATTTGAAATTACGTAACTTCGACACATTTGTGACAATGAGTGAGCGTCAGCATCTGCAACTTGATGTCTCTGCATATTCTTGTGTGAACCCATACTTGTGTGTGGATACATTTACGTGCTTATGCATTCTGTGTTAGTACCTTTCATATATGTATTGACTATGAAAAAGAGATATATGTGTATATGTATTGTTTAGGTTCTCACATAAATATATACATTAACATGAATATTCGCTCACATAGAGATATATACATGTATTACCTGGAACATTCATTCACATAAACATTCATAAACAAGTGCGTTACTGTAGCACGTGTATATGTACACATACAAATGTGTGATCAAAAATTGTTGTATGGATACTTAGAACCATATAACAAAATATACATTTTACAAATACATATATATATATATATATATATATATATATATGTGGGCACTCATCGTTTAAACAAACAATGATAATTAAAAAATTGAGGAAACGAAACACTAATAAAATTAAAGATATTTAAACGAATAAACAAATTGATAAAATATGGTATAGTAATGCATAATTAACAGATGGAAATACAAAATAACCACCTATTGACACTACACAACACCAAAGAAGTCATACAAATACACAGAAATCTATCAAACACAAAAATAGTTACTATTGAGCGTTCACAGAAACAAACAATACCAAGGATCAGTAATATACGTAAGTTGACGTTATTAAAAAGAAGTAGGTAAAACAAACAAATCGGTGATTAATGTGCATGACGTGTGGTTGCAGGACTGCCATATTATTCATTAGCCGATATTCCAAAGACTGACGTTGCCGGTCACCAGTGTAACAACGTAACAAACCAGTTACAAAAACATTAGAGCTACCATGATGTGAATGACTGTTCAAATTATTGGCAGCCAGGGAGTCACAATGAATCGTGATATCTCTTAAATGTTCAATCTATTTGTCCGAGAAACATCTGCCGGTTTTGCCAATATACTTCTTATCACAACGCTTACATTTGATAGAGTACATTATAGTGCTGCATCTATATATATTTTAAAGCTCAGTTATACGCAGTATGCTGATGTCAGATATATCGGACCGTTGGCGTGCATGAAATTGCGGCACAACTAGTCTCCGTTCTCTTTTATATATATATCCTGCTGGAAATCGTGTAGGAATATCGTCCCAGAGTGAGCCAGTGGGAATTTGAGAACTAACGCTTACAAAAAGCGCATTTAAGTTTCCTGTTATCATCTTAATCACATGTCTGAAGTGAGATTAACTTCGACAGACCAATCTATTTGGACTTCAAGTTTCTTATCTCCAGAATCCTTGTCCACTTTGTGGCTGAACTGGTTGGATAACTTTGTTTGATTTCTATAGCATTATGATTTGAATACATTACACGGAAGTCGTGGGAACCATATTCACAGTTAAGTCGTTGAATGTAGTCACTTAAATTGTTGATATTAGAATACAACTTATCTAGCGAAGGACAACTGTGGATTTAACAGTTAACATTAGAAGGCAACTGATCTAGAAGAACTAAGATTGTAACAGTTAATATTGGAAGACAACAAATGAGAGAGAGAGAGAGAGAGAGAGAGAGAGAGAGAGAAAGAGTTGTATTAAGTTTCCGGGGTCCCTGAATTCTTCAATCTGTTGAACAGTGGAATGGGGAACAACGATTGGCAAATAATTATTGACGTAATTGTGTAAAAAAAAAATTCTCCCGTATTCTACACCTATCTCTACTCATCTTCCGAGCCTTCTGCTCCTCTCTTCTCCACCTTTCTTTGCTACTTCTTTCTTCCTTCCATTTTCTCTACTTCACTCCCTTGCCTAATCGTTTCCCTCTTCTCTCCCTACCACTATACTTTCAATAAAAGAAAACTACCTTACAAACAGAGACATTCCATGCTCAGGTGTCAGGCTGACCTGCAAAACAAAATTTTCCGTGTCAAGTTTCAGATTCTGAACAAGACAGGTTTATCCGGCCTTGGGGGAGTGCAGTAAGGGCACACAAAGATTTAATTTTACCGGAAGTAGGGGGCGTGGGAAACAGGGTTGGGGGCGTCCTCCCCTCCCCTCCCCTTTCTGGTGACCTCTGTTATCAGCGATGCCACAGCTGGGTTGTTTCTCTCAATATTTGGGATTATTCGTCGACCTCTGAGAAGCTGGTATTATTTTGGCCACATTTGCTGTAATATTATCTAATCTGATAATCCTGTAATATTCTCTTTGCTTATAGGAAATCCTATAAATTTAAACAACAGCCAAGTCATTCATTTTCATCAATGTCAATTTTCACAAAGTGATCACCAAAAAATCACGCGATTGATGGAATAGCGCACCAAATTAGGTGAATATCCCCCTTTGTTAGTTTTATTGAATTATATAGTCTAATATTATCTGGGTTTTTTTCTACGGAGAAAATTGTGGTTATTTCTAAAATGATAGTGGTAGCACTGACCGTTATGTAAGTAGAGCTATTTAAATTTTCTTTCCTTGTTTAATTGGTTTCTCTTATTTCCTTCTGCCTGACTTTCTGTACCCTTCACATAGTTACCATCGATGTATTCTACTATTTGCTAGTAATCAATTTGTCAGCTGTTCCAACACAGCAATCATCATTGTCATCCATCTGATTCTTTTTCATGTGTTATAATCTTCATTCCTTACATTGACACTATAGTTCAACTTGAGATCTGTCAGAACAACATTGTATGGAGACACTATAGTTCAACTTGAGATCTGCCAGAACAACATTGTATGGAGACACTATAGTTCAACTTGAGATCTGCCAGAACAACATTGTATGGAGACACTATAGTTCAACTTGAGATCTTTCAGAACAACATTGTATGGAGACACTATAGTTCAACTTGAGATCTGTCAGAACAACATTGTATGGATAACTATAGTTTGACATGAGATCTGTCACAACATCCGAGTATGGAAACATCGTAGTTAAAATTAAGATCTGTAAGAACATCCTCGTATGGAGACACTGTAGTTCAACTTGAGATCTGTCAGAACATCCTCGAATGGAGACATTATATCTCACCTTGAGATCTGTCAGAACATCATCGAATGGAGACATTATATCTCACCTTGAGATCTGTCAGAACATCCTCGAATGGAGAAATTGTAGTTCAACTTGACATATTTTAGAATATCCTAAAATGAAGAACCTTTAGTTCACCCTGAGATCTATCAGAACATCCTTGTATGGGAACACTATAGCTCAGTTTCAGATCTGTTAGAGGATCCACGTATGGAGAAACTGTAGTTCAACAATTGTTCTGTCAGATCATCTTTGTATATGGACACTATAGTTTAGCTTGAGATCTGTCAGAAAATCCTCGTATGGAGACCCTATAGTTCAACTTGATATCTGTCAGACAATCCTTGTAAGGAAACGATAGTTCATCTTGAGATCCGTTGGTACATCCGTGTATGCAGAAACAATAGGTCTATTTGACATTTATTAGAACTTCCGTGTATGAAGACACTTTAGTTAAACTTGAAATCTCCCCGAGCATCTTTGTAAGGAGACATCATACTTCGACTTAAGATCTGTCAGAACAATCTTGTATGGAGACACTATAGTTCAACTTAAGATCTGTTAGAACAACTTTATATGTACACTATAGTTCAACCTGAGATTGATATCTGTCAGAACATCCTTGTATTGAGACATCGTAGTTCAGATTGAAATCTGTTAGAATATTTGTTTGAAAACACTATAATTTAGTTCAACTTGAGATATGTTAGAACATCCTTGTATGGAGATAATATATTTCAAATTGAGATGTATTACCTGGAACATTCATTCACATAAACATTCATAAACAAGTGCGTTACTGTAGCACGTGTATATGTACACATACAAATGTGTGATCAAAAATTGTTGTATGGATACTTAGAACCATATAACAAAATATACATTTTACAAATACATATATATATATATATATATATATATATATATGTGGGCACTCATCGTTTAAACAAACAATGATAATTAAAAAATTGAGGAAACGAAACACTAATAAAATTAAAGATATTTAAACGAATAAACAAATTGATAAAATATGGTATAGTAATGCATAATTAACAGATGGAAATACAAAATAACCACCTATTGACACTACACAACACCAAAGAAGTCATACAAATACACAGAAATCTATCAAACACAAAAATAGTTACTATTGAGCGTTCACAGAAACAAACAATACCAAGGATCAGTAATATACGTAAGTTGACGTTATTAAAAAGAAGTAGGTAAAACAAACAAATCGGTGATTAATGTGCATGACGTGTGGTTGCAGGACTGCCATATTATTCATTAGCCGATATTCCAAAGACTGACGTTGCCGGTCACCAGTGTAACAACGTAACAAACCAGTTACAAAAACATTAGAGCTACCATGATGTGAATGACTGTTCAAATTATTGGCAGCCAGGGAGTCACAATGAATCGTGATATCTCTTAAATGTTCAATCTATTTGTCCGAGAAACATCTGCCGGTTTTGCCAATATACTTCTTATCACAACGCTTACATTTGATAGAGTACATTATAGTGCTGCATCTATATATATTTTAAAGCTCAGTTATACGCAGTATGCTGATGTCAGATATATCGGACCGTTGGCGTGCATGAAATTGCGGCACAACTAGTCTCCGTTCTCTTTTATATATATATCCTGCTGGAAATCGTGTAGGAATATCGTCCCAGAGTGAGCCAGTGGGAATTTGAGAACTAACGCTTACAAAAAGCGCATTTAAGTTTCCTGTTATCATCTTAATCACATGTCTGAAGTGAGATTAACTTCGACAGACCAATCTATTTGGACTTCAAGTTTCTTATCTCCAGAATCCTTGTCCACTTTGTGGCTGAACTGGTTGGATAACTTTGTTTGATTTCTATAGCATTATGATTTGAATACATTACACGGAAGTCGTGGGAACCATATTCACAGTTAAGTCGTTGAATGTAGTCACTTAAATTGTTGATATTAGAATACAACTTATCTAGCGAAGGACAACTGTGGATTTAACAGTTAACATTAGAAGGCAACTGATCTAGAAGAACTAAGATTGTAACAGTTAATATTGGAAGACAACAAATGAGAGAGAGAGAGAGAGAGAGAGAGAGAGAGAGAGAAAGAGTTGTATTAAGTTTCCGGGGTCCCTGAATTCTTCAATCTGTTGAACAGTGGAATGGGGAACAACGATTGGCAAATAATTATTGACGTAATTGTGTAAAAAAAAAATTCTCCCGTATTCTACACCTATCTCTACTCATCTTCCGAGCCTTCTGCTCCTCTCTTCTCCACCTTTCTTTGCTACTTCTTTCTTCCTTCCATTTTCTCTACTTCACTCCCTTGCCTAATCGTTTCCCTCTTCTCTCCCTACCACTATACTTTCAATAAAAGAAAACTACCTTACAAACAGAGACATTCCATGCTCAGGTGTCAGGCTGACCTGCAAAACAAAATTTTCCGTGTCAAGTTTCAGATTCTGAACAAGACAGGTTTATCCGGCCTTGGGGGAGTGCAGTAAGGGCACACAAAGATTTAATTTTACCGGAAGTAGGGGGCGTGGGAAACAGGGTTGGGGGCGTCCTCCCCTCCCCTCCCCTTTCTGGTGACCTCTGTTATCAGCGATGCCACAGCTGGGTTGTTTCTCTCAATATTTGGGATTATTCGTCGACCTCTGAGAAGCTGGTATTATTTTGGCCACATTTGCTGTAATATTATCTAATCTGATAATCCTGTAATATTCTCTTTGCTTATAGGAAATCCTATAAATTTAAACAACAGCCAAGTCATTCATTTTCATCAATGTCAATTTTCACAAAGTGATCACCAAAAAATCACGCGATTGATGGAATAGCGCACCAAATTAGGTGAATATCCCCCTTTGTTAGTTTTATTGAATTATATAGTCTAATATTATCTGGGTTTTTTTCTACGGAGAAAATTGTGGTTATTTCTAAAATGATAGTGGTAGCACTGACCGTTATGTAAGTAGAGCTATTTAAATTTTCTTTCCTTGTTTAATTGGTTTCTCTTATTTCCTTCTGCCTGACTTTCTGTACCCTTCACATAGTTACCATCGATGTATTCTACTATTTGCTAGTAATCAATTTGTCAGCTGTTCCAACACAGCAATCATCATTGTCATCCATCTGATTCTTTTTCATGTGTTATAATCTTCATTCCTTACATTGACACTATAGTTCAACTTGAGATCTGTCAGAACAACATTGTATGGAGACACTATAGTTCAACTTGAGATCTGCCAGAACAACATTGTATGGAGACACTATAGTTCAACTTGAGATCTGCCAGAACAACATTGTATGGAGACACTATAGTTCAACTTGAGATCTTTCAGAACAACATTGTATGGAGACACTATAGTTCAACTTGAGATCTGTCAGAACAACATTGTATGGATAACTATAGTTTGACATGAGATCTGTCACAACATCCGAGTATGGAAACATCGTAGTTAAAATTAAGATCTGTAAGAACATCCTCGTATGGAGACACTGTAGTTCAACTTGAGATCTGTCAGAACATCCTCGAATGGAGACATTATATCTCACCTTGAGATCTGTCAGAACATCATCGAATGGAGACATTATATCTCACCTTGAGATCTGTCAGAACATCCTCGAATGGAGAAATTGTAGTTCAACTTGACATATTTTAGAATATCCTAAAATGAAGAACCTTTAGTTCACCCTGAGATCTATCAGAACATCCTTGTATGGGAACACTATAGCTCAGTTTCAGATCTGTTAGAGGATCCACGTATGGAGAAACTGTAGTTCAACAATTGTTCTGTCAGATCATCTTTGTATATGGACACTATAGTTTAGCTTGAGATCTGTCAGAAAATCCTCGTATGGAGACCCTATAGTTCAACTTGATATCTGTCAGACAATCCTTGTAAGGAAACGATAGTTCATCTTGAGATCCGTTGGTACATCCGTGTATGCAGAAACAATAGGTCTATTTGACATTTATTAGAACTTCCGTGTATGAAGACACTTTAGTTAAACTTGAAATCTCCCCGAGCATCTTTGTAAGGAGACATCATACTTCGACTTAAGATCTGTCAGAACAATCTTGTATGGAGACACTATAGTTCAACTTAAGATCTGTTAGAACAACTTTATATGTACACTATAGTTCAACCTGAGATTGATATCTGTCAGAACATCCTTGTATTGAGACATCGTAGTTCAGATTGAAATCTGTTAGAATATTTGTTTGAAAACACTATAATTTAGTTCAACTTGAGATATGTTAGAACATCCTTGTATGGAGATAATATATTTCAAATTGAGATTTTTCTAAACATCATTGAATGTAGATACTATATTTCAAGTTGAGTTCTGTTAGAACGTCTTCGTATGGGGACACTATAGTTCAACTTAAGATATGTCAGAACATTATTGTATGTAAAAACTATATTTCAACTTGTGTTCTGTCAGAACATTATTGTATGTAAACACTATATTTCAACTTCTGTTCTGTTAGAACATCCTCGTATGAGGAACTGTAGTTAAACTTGATATATACTAGAACATTCTAGAATCTAGAACCTTTATTTCAACTTGAGATCTGTTAGAGCATCCTTATATGGGGACACTATAGTTACGAGATCTGTTAGAGCATCCTTATATGGGGACAATATAGTTACAGTTGAGATCTGTTAGAGCAACCTTATATGGGGACAATATAGTTACAGTTGAGATCTGTTAGAGAAACCTTATATGGGGACAATATAGTTACAGTTGAGATCTGTTAGAGCAACCTTATATGGGGACAATATAGTTACAGTTGAGATCTGTTAGAGAAACCTTATATGGGGACAATATAGTTACAGTTGAGATCTGTTAGAGAAACCTTATATGGGGACAATATAGTTACAGTTGATATCTGTTAGTGCAACTTTATATGGAGACATTGTAGTTACAGTTAAGTTCTTTTAATCTTGATTCTTGATTAGAAACTGGCTTCACAGCATGCAGAACGTTCTCTCGTTTCCTCTGACCCCAGCATGACCAGGGCAGTATATCCATGTAATGCTCTGGACAACTGAGTTGTTTAATAAATCCCACCATTCTTTTCTTAGCATGAACTTTTCTATCTTGCGCAACATGCTTTGAGAGTCTGTGAGTATTACCGAGTGTGTTGATGTATCAGTTATCAACCAATTAAGAGCTGCTGTAACTCCCTCTATCTCCATCCTCATGCTCGATGTGACAGTAGAATATGCTGAAGATTTCTCAACCAATTTCACGCCGTTTCTGTAGGTAACAGAACAGCAACCGCATTTATTTGTGTTTCTGTTAACCGATTTCGACCATCTGTGTATTTAATTATGTCTTGTGGTTTCGAGTGTAGTTGGTCGAGTTCGTGCACTGTATCCTGAGGCCTGACGTCCATCCATTTTCGACACGCTTTATCTAGTTGTATTATTACTTTAGTCAGTGATTTCTTCTCAGTGTCTACCTCCACCCATTCACTGCCCTTTCCTATTTCTTCTAATTCACATACTCTTCGTAGTGTGTCTTCAGCCACTGCCATCCATGATCTGCCACACTTGATTCGTTTTTCCCTTTGACTCATCTAGACCTTGGTGTAATGGGTGGTGGTTGTATTCTGTCACTTTAACTTTAAGGTACGACCTAACTTGTGCTACCTGATGTCGCACTCTAATGCTGGGGAGATCAAGCAGAAATCTCATGGCAGGGATGGATGTGTCTCTAGTACACCCCAGTACAGCTCTCATTGCCACATTTTGGACTTTTTCCAATCTATCGACTTGTGTCTGTGACAAAGTTAGTAGGTCGAGGTCATAATCTATGACAGATAACACCATAACCTGCAGAAGCAGAAAACGTACCCATTGCAGCATGTCGAAGGTCGCCATATTCTGTACACTATCAGCGATATCTGTTCTGTTCCTGCCCATGTTGTATAGTAGGATATCATCAGCGTATGTAAGAACTCTGCAATTGTTGGAAGTTTGCAATTGAGCAATTCTCGATGTATACACATTAAACAGTACTGGGGACAGAGGAGATGTTTGTGGCAGGCCAGGTGCTATTGTGTTGATCTCAGACGTCCAGGATCCACACCTCAAAACAACTTTTCTACAGATTAGCACATTTACTGTCCAGCGTATGATCCAGGGGTGGATATCTTGTTCCCTTAGCATGTCAACAAGATGGGTGTAACTAACTCTATTGTACGCATCTTCCATGTCTATCGCTGAAACTGCTGATTCTTCTTTGTTCTAAAAACCTTCATAAATTGCATATGCAAGAACTGCTGCATTTGTGACTGTGTCTCTTCTGGGTCTGTATGCACCCATGTTATTTGGGAAAACGCTTTTTATCTCTAGTTCCCTGGTTATGCGTCTAGCAACAATACGTTCTAGAATCTTACCGTACACATTCTGCAGTATGATGATGTGATAATCTTTTATGTCCGTAGAATCTTTGCCTGGTTTTGGCACGGGTATAAGATAGCTATGTAGCCACTCCTCTGGTACTACTCCTGTTTTCAGACTCGCATTATAATCGTCTGTTATTTTAACTAGCATATTCTCCCCAATGTCCTTGAGTAAGCTGTACCTGATTTCATCTGGAAAGGAACGCCATGGGTTGCATTCTTAATAGCTAGTTACACTTCTTTAACATCTGCAAGCTGGTCTTCATTGGCCCTAAAATCAGTGATGGATGTCAGGATATGCAGCATTTCTTTGCGCTTATCTAAGTCACCCTGATTAGATTGTTGAAAATATCTATCAAAGAAAGCTCTGCCTTTCATATCATCTGATATCAATGTCTGCCCTGTGTTGTCCCTCACGCTTGTACTGGGTTTTGATTCTGTTCTCCGCTTCATTGACCTATGTAGTTTTCAAAACTTGTGTAATGCTTTGTCCGCCGTGACCTCCTAAGTAACTTTTTTCCAACACATCTTCTTTGCTACTTCGGCAACTTGTTTAAATGACTCTATTGTCTTCTTCGTTGCGCTCTGTGCCTCCAGTCTAATCACTGAGTGTGATGTTTGCGTTTCCTAATGCTTTGCCAATTCTTGATTGCTTGCTTTTTTAGTAGCCATATTGCCTCTGTTTCTTTATTCCACCATGCGGGCTGTTCGATCTTAGGTCTCACCCACTTGCTTTCCCGGGCCTTCTTCCTCAAGTTCTTTTAGAGCAACCTTATATGGGGACAATATAGTTACAGTTGATATCTGTTAGAGCATCCTCGTTTGGACACTATAGTTCAACATGAATTCTGTGAATGGTGATACTATACTTCAGCTTGAGTCATGTACATCATTATATACATGCACTATATTTCAACTTGAAATATGTTAGAGCATCCTTATATGGAAACACTATACTTCAACTTGACATCTGTCAGAACATCCTTGTAGTGAAACACCGTAGTTCAACTTTAGATATGTTAGAACATAATTGAATATCACACTTTTAGAACATCACACAGCTACAAAATCCCTCCCTGAAACTCCTTAACGGGAAAGCATGCAGTATTTGTTGACAGTTGACAGAACATAATTGTACGAGGACACTATAGTTCAACTTGAGATCTGTTAGAATTTGTATGGAGACACTATAATTTGATTTGAGATGTGTCAGAATATACTTGTATGTAGGCTGTAAAGTTCAAATTAAGCTTTTACAGAACATCATTGTATGGAGACACTATAATTCAATTTGAGATCTATCAGAACATATTCGCATTACGAAACTTTAATTAGTTAGTTTGTTCTTTTCGTGCCGCATGTAGTTCATAGGGCAGAGGTTTTGATTTTCCATGTATTGCGGATCGCTGCCTGCAGTTTTAGTTCTTGTATGGTCTTACAGCCTGTTATTTCCCCTTCTGTAAGTGTGGTGTTCTTTATGGTTGTATTAGGACTTCCTAGTTTTCTTTTAACCTCAGGTGTCCACATAAGGGCTTGGTGGTTTATTCTGTTTTCATCTACTCTTAAAATATGACCCAGGTATTTCCATCTGCGTTTTCTTACGATGATTGAAACATATTCTTGGTGTGTTTTGTTTCTGCAATCACTACTTGTGACAAAATCGATCCATTTTATGTTCATCAGTTTCTGGAGAAATTTGTTTTCGAAGCTGTTTAATTTTTGATGTGTTACTTGAGTTGATTTTCAGCTTTTACTTCCATACGTAAATACTGGAACAATACAGGAGTTGAATAGCTTTAGCTTGGTGTTTATCCCTAGATCTTTTGGTTTCTAGATATTAGTTAGTTTAGTGAATGTGCTAACTGCAACTGCTAATCGTGTATTTATTTCATTGAGCCTCCGTCAACAAACATTCTGCTGCCCAAGTAATTAAAGTTAGAGACATTTTCCAGTATATGGTTGTTTACTGAGATGTTATTTGTTGAACTGGTAAGTTCCATGATTTTTTATTTGGATGTGTTGATCTGGAGGCCAATTTGATTTGTGAGTGTGCATAGTTTGTTGGTTATATCTTGTGTTTGTTGATGAGTAGAGTTTAAGATACGATGTCAGCTGTAAAAACAAGGTCAGTTAAAGTGTTGTTTTTGACTCATTGGATGTCCGCTTTTTCATCTTGAATGGTTTTACACATGATCCAATCGATGGCTATTTCAAATAGCATTGGAGATAATACGCAGCCCTGTTTCACTCCTGTGTCGCATATGCCACTGATTTGAATACATTTACATGGAAGTCTTGAGAAATATATTCACTTAAAAGTCTTGGGAAATGCAATCACTTCGATGTCTTTGGAAATACATTCATTTGGAAGTCTTGAGAAATATATTCATTTGGAAGTCTTGAGAAATATATTCATTTGGAAGTATTGGGAAAACATACATTTAGAAGTCTTGGGACATACATTCACTTGGAAATCTTAGGGACCATATTCACTTCGAAGTCTTGGGAAACACATTCACTTCGAAGTCTTGATGACCATATTCACTTCGAAGTTTTTAAGAAATACATTCATTTTGAAGTCTTGGGGACCAAATTCACTTCGAAGTCTTGGGAAACACATTCACTTCGAAGTCTTGGTGACCATATTCACTACCAAGTTTTTAAGAAATACATTCAATTCGAAGTCTTGGGGAGTACATTCACAGTTAAGCCTTGCGGTATAATCTCGTGAACTACATAAATGGTTTGAGTTGCTAAGATTGTCTGTTATTGTATTGACTGATACTCCGGTAAATTCTACCATATCAAAGGTTTGAAATGCTAAAACTGTTTGTCACTGATACTCCAGCAACTTCTACCATATCAAAGGTTTGAAATGCTAAAACTGTCTGTCACTGATGCTTTAGCAACTTCTACCATATCAAAGGTTTGAAATGCTAAGACTGTTTGTCAC